>CM067219.1:60432789-60782276 GCA_034190945.1 Octodonta nipae
GAGAAAAAAAGGTCCAAAAACATTAGAAGAAAAAGACAACTGCAATTTGAACAATTAATGCAAATAGTATCGCAAGTTAATGAAACAGTTAATGAAAGAATGCAAATAGTTGAATACGACATAAAAGAAATAAACGTTGGCATAAAAATCCTAAAAAGTTAAAAGTAATCTTGAAATCAAAGTAGGTGACATCGATTCCATCCAGAGCCAGGTGAAATTTAAATTCAGTTCCATTATAAACACGGTACAAAGTGAAGTACAAGATAAAATAAGTGTCATCCAAAAGCTAGAACCAGAAATAAAAAAATGCAACAGGACTTACAGCGAGGAAAATACTAGCACACCGTGAGTACAAAAGGTTCCTTTAGTAAACGACCCACATTCGACGGCATGTTGGCCCATGTATAAACGGCAATTTGAGGCCGTGGCTACAGCTAATGGATGGGAAAATCAAGAAAAATCTACTTCTCTGGTAATTTCGTTAAGAGGTCTGGCCTTAGAACTCCTCCAAAGCATTCCAGTCGATGAACAAAGATTATCGCCATTCTGGACAAACGATACGACAATGAAACCTTGAGCCAGGTATACCAAGTCCAACTGTGTGGAAAAACGCAAAAATCCGGTGAAACCCTCCAAGAATTCGAAGCAAAGATTAGACGGTTAGTACACTTGTCCTACCCAGACCTGCCAGAGGAAACGAAAGACCAGTTGGCCACACAGAGTTTCATAAACGGTATCCGAGATGTGGAAGTACAAAGAAATTTAAGACTGAGTGGCGTCAAGAAGAGTAATGAAGCTCTACTTCGGGCTTTGGAAGTAGAGGCCGTCGTGAACATGTCCAAGCAGAGGGTCCGAGCAGTTTCCTTCAACTAGGAAGAGGCAGAGTCACCATTTCAAGCGCTGCTGGCTGATCTGAACAAAATATGAGAACGGTCAGAAAGAACTGGCACCAGAGAGGCATGTTACCGCTGCGGACGGACAGGACACTTCCAACGTGACTGCCGAGTAAGGCTACCGGAACGATCACCAACCAGGGGTAGCCAACAAACCGACCTTACCAACTAGGGAAACTCCACTCAGCATAAGGGGGCGAATGCTGACTCACCCTCCACCAGCCCCCAGGACAGTGCCCATACGGGGATTTTGCCGAGATAACAGCAGCCTTGTCATCAGAGGCACCATAAATGACCGAGCAGTTACCATCACCATCGATACCGGCGCCGCTGTGTCCATTTCCAAGTCCAGGGTTTTCAGAGCATCAGAAATTCGGCCAGTTACCAATAACATCCAGCTCAGAACAGTCACCGGCAAGTCCAATACAGGTTGAGGCAGATGTCGTGCTACAGATAGGGGACAACATGATCCGGCATAGGGTCCTGGTAGCGAATATTGAGGACGATTTCATATTGGGTATGGACCTAATCAGCCAGCATGGATTTGTGTTCGACCCGAGATATGATGTTCTTCGGTTAATAAATGAAGAATTTGTGTTAACACGGCCCGTCAACAGCTCAGCGACCTCCATAAAAATTGTAGCAAAATCCTCAGCCAGAATTCCAAGTCGAACGGAACAGATTATTCATGGGCAGCTAGACAGCAACCCTGGGAGTTGCGTCGGAATGGTGGAGCCCGTACACTCAGCTCATGACTACTTAGTTGGACGGGCTATAGTTAAAACCGGACGAGATATACCAATCGGAGTCCTGAATTTGTCCCAACGACATCAGAATTGCCAATGGTCAAGAGATAGCTTGTTTCGAGCCAATCGAGACCATCAATTGCGAAGAAGGGTACCAGACATCGGTGAAGCAGGCAGGGCCCAGTAAAGAATTCCTACCACAGTTTGCTGACCACTTAACACACCTGACATCAGACGAACAGAAGAAAGCCAAGCAGTTTATCACGAAGCACTGGGAAATTTTTAACAGTCAAGATGGAACCACAGGTCGTACCAACATCATCCAGCACCGAATAGATACCGGTAAGGTTGAACCCATCAGAATACCACCTATGCGACTACCATTGGGGCAACAACAGGCAGTCGAGGAAAACAACGAGTCCATGTTACAAAATGGAGTTATTGAGCCATCCATCCGCCCATGGTCCCGTCCCGTCGTGCTAGTTAAAAAAGAAGGATGGAACCACCCGATTTTTCGTGGACTACAGAAAGCTGAATGACGTCACCAAGAAAGACTACCCCGAATTGATGACACTCTGACCACACTAGCAGGCTCCCGTTGGTTTTCCACACTAGACCTAAAGAGTGGATATTGGCAGGTTGGTCTACACGAAAAGAACAGCGAGAAGACAGCGTTCTCCACTAGTAAAGGGCTGTTTCATTTCACGGTCATGCCCTTTGGGTTATGTAATGCTCCCGCAATATTCGAGAGGCTAATGGAGTATGTACTGAGCGGGTTAACATGGAGGACGGGCTTAGTATACCTCGACGACATTCTGGTCATGGGTCAGACATTCGACGACCATCTGAAGAACCTGGACGAAGTATTCTCCAGAATTAATAACCTTGTTCCAAAAAGAAGTAGACTCGTTTCCGAGTCAGGAATCTGCACCAACGAGGACAAGATAGAAGCTATCCGTGATTGGCCAGTCCCAAGAGACAAGCATGAACTTAGAAGCTTCTTGGGCCTCTGTTTCTACTGCAGGCGGTTTATTGAAGAAGTGTTCCATGTTCCAAAAAGAAGTAGAGTTTTTGGGCTATGTCGTTTCCGAGTCAGGAATCCGCACCAACGAGGACAAGATAGAAGCCATCCGTGATTGGCCAGTCCCAAGAGACAAGCATGGACTACGAAGCTTATTGGGACTCTGTTCCTACTACAGGCGATTTGTTGAGGGATTTGCCACCATTTTCGCGCCTCTACATCGGCAGACCACTGAGAAAGAGACCTTCCGTTGGAATCAGGATTGCGAGACATCATTCAGACGTCTGAAGGCAGCACTATGTTCCAGCTCAATCCTAGCCTTTCCTACACAGTTCGGCAAGTTCATTTTAGACACCGACACCAGTAACACAGGTTTGGGGGCCGTCCTATCCCAGGTGAAAAATGGCGAAGAGAGTGTGATCGAGTACTACAGCCCTGGATTCTCGAAACCTTAAAGAAATCATTGCGTCACCAGAAAATAACTTCTTGCAATAATAAGGGCTGCAGACCATTTCCACAAATATCTCTATGGTTGTCATTTCTTAATCCGAACAGATCATGCCGCACTCAAATGGCTGCTGGACATGAAGACACTGAAAGGACAACTGGCCAGGTGGATGGAGAAATTACAGCAATACGATTTCAAAGTCGAACACAGTGCCGTTCGTTTGCACAATAATGCCGATGCCCTATCCTGAAGACCCTGTAGAGCAGAATGCGGACATTGTCGGAAGACGGAACAGCGAGAGGGTATCTCCATCAGGCAGATCCGAGTGCAGGCCAATGAAGACTGGACAACGGAACAGTGCATCCAGGACCAAATGGCTGATCCAGACATCGAATCAATCTTGTCACTTAAAACGAGAGGGGCACCCAGGCCACGATGGGACGAGGTAGCTAGATACTCAGGCGTGCTGAAATCGTTATGGGCTCAATGGGACACTCTAAGAGTAGACAATGGAATGCTCAAGCGAGTTTGGGAAAGCGCTGATGGACGAGAAACCAAGTCCCAACTGGTAGTTCCGAAGAGAACGGTACCAGCCATCCTGACCGAAGTACATGATGGGATTACCGGAGGCCACCTGGGCATGAATAAAACCCTAGACAAAGTTCGGCAGCGGTACTTCTGGGTGAATTACTTCGAAGACGTCAGAGCTTGGTGCCGCAAATGTGCCACCTGTGCAGCCAGTAAGGGCCCGAAAACCCGGACCAAGGGCAAAATGCAGCAGTACAATGTGGGCGTCCCATTTGAGAGTATTGCAATTGATGTCGCCGGTCCGTCTCCCGAGTCTGAGAGGGGAACAAATATATTCTGGTCGCAATGGATTACTTCAGCAAATGGCCTGAGGCATATGCGATACCCAACCAAGAGGCAACCACGGTAGCGACGGTGCTAGTAGAACAACTATTCAGCAGGTTTGGCGTCCCGATGGAATTACATTCAGACCAGGGGCGTCACTTCGAATCGAATATATTCCAGAAGGTTTGCACGATGTTGGGGATCAGGAAAATGAGAACAACACCATTGCACACACAGTCAGGCGGAATGGTGGAAAGATTCAACAGGGCCTTGGAACAACACCTATCCAAGGTCGTCAGCAATAACCAGCGTGATTGGGATGAGCATATTCCCCTATTCCTGTTGGTATATCGCTCTGCCGTACATAATAGTACAGGCCTGACTCCAGCCAGGGTCCTATTCGGAAAGGAGCTGCGATTACCCTGCGATTTGGCTTTTGGCTCCCCCGAAGAACCTTCCAAGACATCGTCGATTATGCCGACCAACTCCGACTTAACATACTGGCAATACACGAATTAGCCCGAACGCAGATATTTGCCACCAGTGACCGGATGAAGACGCGATACGACCTCAAGGCCAATTCAGTCGGATTCCAGGAGAGGGACAAAGTCTGGCTGTACAACCCCCAACGGAGCAACGGTCTATTCGAGGTGGTCAAGAGGCTTAATGACGTCGTCTACCGGATTCGTCGAAAACCCCAGGCTAAGTTGAAGGTGGTCCATTTAGATCGACTCGCTCCCTACCATGGAGAGGATGTTTCTGACCGGGACGATCAGAATTAAAGGGGGGCAGTGCTACGAAATTTACCTAAGCCGACCCTGTTTCATTTCAGTACGACACCGATCGCTTCTATGACAAAAAATGTTCTCGAAATTGCTAGGCGGCTGTGGAGTTGATGATTGATTATACGAGATTTTTCGAGCTGGTTTTAAAAGGACCGACCCAAAATCGCGGCAGTCAGTTAGTACAGCGAAGAGCTTATATGTAGAATTGTTATTGTGATTTGAATCAGCTGTTCTGTATAATTTGATGTAAATAAAAGTTCAAGAAAAGTGAAAGTGAATATTAATTGTATAATTTTAATTGGACCCACGAACTTTATAACAATATAAATCACATTGTTCCATCCGTGAAGGACTGCAATCCAACATTCAACACCTCTACGGGAGGAGACTCTCAAAATCACCAGAAAATATAAGAAACTAAGAGAGAAGAAATCGAAACTGTTATGTGATCTTATTTTTCAGGAGTTCCGAGACTCGAAAGTGCTACCGGGTTTTACGAAATTGAATTACCACACCAAAACTAGGAAAACAACGATATCCTTCAAAGAGCAAGCAGAGCCTTACTTATCGAACAGATACACCATGCCAGAAAACAATTGGGCAACGTTGAGAAAGAACTCCTAAACTTTTATCTGGATTTAAGCAACCAAGTACATCCTGTCATATGGAATCTAGTGGAGAAGTTGTTTTTTTGCGAACGGAATTAGACCGTAAACTCAAAATGGAGAAGCTTTCCCAGAAATACATGAAGCTATCACAAAAATTGATAAATGAACGAAATCCAAGTATTGATACAAAGTAGTGTATAATTTCTCATACTACAATCTCAACGAAACTGAAAAAAATGGTTCTAAGTAAAGCTTTCAACTTCGTCATAGCTCCAAAAACAATTTCCACCGAAGAAATTATTACAGAAGTTGAAGCTTCCCTATACTCGCCGACTGAAGAAAATGCTGAAGAAATTCGACATGAAGTGTCCAGAATGTTACGAAAAAGCAAACCGCCATATTCCTACCTCAGTCCATCCGAACGGACAGCACTGTTTCAACTTTGTAGAAATAAAAATATTTTAATTTTATCAGTTGATAAAGGCAACGCTACCGTGGTGATGAACAAGGAAGAATACAAACAAAAGATGACTGACATCCTACAAGACACTTACTACAAACCAAAAACCCGGAACCCAACAACGTATCCAGAAAAAGTTACATACACCAAAATACAGGAAGCACCTATAGACAACGAAATCAAGAAACAGTTGATACTACGAGAGAAGTCATCTTGTGGTATCAGGTGCCCAAGACCCGACGGACTTCAAAAAATACATAAAGAAGGAGTTCCCACCAGGCCCATTGTAAGTGCTGTAAACTCAGCAACCTAAAAACTGGAAAAATACCTAGTTAAGTTTATGCAGCCTAAAGTGGAGGAAGCGGATTCCTATCTGAGAAACTCTGAACATTTAATTAGAAAAATACAACACCTAAAAACGAACAACACCGACATTATTGCTAGCCTAGATGTTAAGTCACTATACCCAAGCATTCCAGTCAACGAAGCTATAGAGAAGATATCAAAGAAAGAAAATTTCCCAACCCACATCATTGAGCTCTCCAGACACTGGCTAAACAACACATATTTTACATACAATGGACAAATATAAAAACAAACAGAAAGTGCTCCCATGGGCTCATCGCTGTCACCAGTAATAGCCAACCTCTTCAAGATTTATTTCGAAGAAGAAGCTCTCCAGAATGCTGAGCTTAAACCAACGTTATAGGTTCGATACATAGATGATATTTTCATCATCTGGCCATATGGAGGAGCTGAATTGGAAAATTTCCTGACATATATCAACACCTAAAACATCCTAAAATACAGTTTACCTTAGAATTAGAACAAGATAACCGTTTCCCATTTCTAGATGTTGTCGTTACCAAAATACCAAACAGACAGTTTTAAGTTACAGTTTACAGAAAACCAACACACACCAATAGATACCTGAACGCCACTTCATACCATCACCCAGCGCAGATCCAAGCAGTCGCCAACACGCTAATTTCCAGATCATTTAGATTAACAGATCCTAACACCAAAAACGAAGAAATTGAAATTATAACAGAAGAACTAACGAAAAACGGATACAAAAGTCATACAATAAAACAAGCATTTACCCGCAACACAAGACATAGAGGAGAACAAACATACAGCTATCCCACCTTATATTAGAGGTACTACTGACAGAATAGGACGCGTACTGAGAAAACACAATATAAAGCCAATTTTCAAGCCTCACACGAACATAGGCAAAGTCCACCGAGGACTTTGGATTACCGACCCAAAAGATAAAATCGAGTTAGACAACCACGGAGTCTATAGTATATCTGTCTGTCAAAAGTCATACGTGGGAAGTACTAACCGACGCATTTCGGTAAGAGCAGAGGAGCATAAACTAAGTATAAGGAATAATCAGACGACATCGGCCTTATTCCAACACGAACTTAATACAGGACATAAAATAGACTTCAAAACGTGTAAGAAAATCGCCGACATAGAAAATCACTGAAATAGGCATATAAGGGAAGCTATCGAAATTCAAAAAATCGGAGAATTAAATAATTGAGGCAACGCTCTAAACTTGCCAAAAACGTAGACGGCACTTCTACAAAAATCCCATCATAAAACGCTTACTAATAAATCTTTTTTTTTTGCCGAGGTGAAATCCTATTACGGATTGGCCATGCGCTTGGTTCAATCACGACATGCTGTATGTGAGGCTCCCGGTTACCCGTATACTCACTAAAACACCTCCAATTGCCCTCTAGGTACCTGGAACTATCAACGAAGATATTACGTCAGGTACCCCGGCCCCTAGTCCCTAACCTACCAGTTCCCTAATTTCAATCACCTCCCTCTCCTCTCTCTCTTTGTCCCTTACCACCCTGGCCAGGAACTCTACAATCACTCCCCACTTCCTCTCGCTCTCCATCAACCGTTCTACGACATTCCTCGCCTCTAGAGCGCACCCCAACTCATTCTCTGCTCGCATTCTATACCCCTGCCATCTTTCACACTCAAAGAAAGTATGCTCAGGGGTATCCACTTGTCCACAGTAAACGCACCACTCATCCTCCTTCCTCTTGAATCTGAACAGATACTGCCGAAAGCACCCGTGTCCAGACAGCAGCTGTGTCAGATAATAGCTGGACTGCCTATGTGGACAGCCAACCCACGCTTTCAGGTCTCTGACGAGCCTCCTCGTCCAGGACGCCGTTCCCGCATCCTCACTTCTCCATTCCCTCTCCCATATATCTAAGGATCTCTCCCTCTCTTCCTTTCTCACTCTCACTCGATCCTCCCCCTCTCGACCCTTTCAAAGATCCTACTCCTTTCATCGACCTCGATTCCTATAGGAAGCTGCCCCGTGATGACGCACAGCCCCTCGTACGATACCGTCCGGTAAGCACACGCCCACCCGCAGAAGCATCTGTCTATAGGTGCCCTGAATCATCCGCGCAGACGTTCCCACTCTCATAACCTTTTTCCATACCGGTGCGCCATAGAGCAGGACAGACCTAACGACACTACACAACACCATCCTTTTCTGCCCCCGCGGACCCCCGATGTTGGGGAGTATCCTCGACAGTGCCGCTTGGCTTTCTGGGTAGCCCTTCGAATATGCTCATTCCAGATGAGCCTATCATCGAGGGTGATCCCCAGACATTTAATAAATTTCCTAAGGACCACCCTCACCCCGGCCCAAGAAGGCAACGCCTCCTCTCTTCCCAAGGGCCCCTCAGAATGACGCATTCCGTCTTTCTGAGGAGCTACCCTTAGATGGTTCCTATCGAACCACTCCCTGATGATAGCCAAAGACTCGTTGCCCTTAGCTACCATCTCATCCAGACCCCTGGCCCTCACGACGATTGACAAGTCGTCTGCAAAGGCCAGGCTGACGCATCCCTCTGGCAGAGCCAACCTTAAGATCGGGTCATACAGCAGGTTCCACAAAGTTGGCCCAAGGGCCGAACCCTGAGGGACCCCCTGCGTAAGTCCAATCTCGGTGTCTCCCACCACAATCACTCTGCCTGTCAGGTATTCCTTCAGGACATTTACAACCCCCGCATCCATTCCCAATTCCTCCGCTCTTTCCACGATTCCCTCCCATCTGGCCGTATTAAAGGCATTCTCAACATCCACGCCAATAACAGCCGCCCAAACGTACCCGGATCCATAGCCAGTTGCAAGATTTTGTCACAGCCTGTATTGTGGACCTTCCCTTTCGAAAGCCGTACTGGTTGTCCGAAAGACCTCCAGCCGCCTCAATCGCTTCCTCCACACGTCCCCTGATAAGATGCTCGTATACTTTGCCGATTACGTCTAACAGGGTAATCGGTCTGTATTTCGTAACGCCCCCTTCCCCTTGACCTTTCGGGATCAGGACAGTTTTCCCTCTCCTCCAGGTTTCAGGAAATCGTTGTCTCTTCCATAGTTCGTTCAGGATTTGAAGAATCCCTCCCGAATTGTGCCGAATGATCGCCCTCACCGTTTCTACGAACACTCCATCAGGCCAGGTGCTTTACCCGCTTTCAGCCTTCCACATGCTTGCTCCAACTCGTTCTCTGTGAAAAGCCTCACCTGGCAGTCCACTTGCCGAGTGAAGCCTTCCGTTTCATTCTGAACGTTAGGGAAGGGTTCCCTAACGATCCTCAATTTCTCATCCTTATGCAACTCATATGGACTCACCCTGCCTTTCAATTTGGAGGTGACTATCTTATAGCCCTGCCCCCAGACGTCCCCATCCACCTCACTCACCAAACTCCTCCAAGCCTCACGCTTGGCCTTTCCGATAACTTTTACAAGCTTCTTCCGGGCCTCCACATATCCTGCCTTTCTCTCGGTTTCCTCCCATTCTCTACCCACCCTTCCCCTTACTCTCGTCCATTCTCTCCTCTTTTTGTTACATTCCTTTCTTACATTCTCCAATGACTCATCCCACAGTACGCATGCTCCCCACTTCCTCTCGTTCCCCTCTCTTACTCCGCATCCCAAGCGCCTGTGCGCGCCTGAGGACCCCCGCCAGACCCGCATAACACCCCCCAACGTCCCCGCGGAGAATGTCATACGCATCCGCCACAAGGTCCTCATTCACACCCCTACCCCAGAAGAGCCCGTCACGACATCGGCGCTTCACTGATGCTCCTACGTCAAACGCGATGTACCTGTGGAGACTGAGAGATTCCTCAAGGAGGACCTCCCAGCTCCCCAGACCCCTCGCGAGCGACGGCGAACACAGCGTCACGTCGATGTGTGACCGGGATTCGCCCCTGACAATGTTGTCGGCGGCGCGTTATTCAGGACCACGGCATCCTGTGCCGCAATCCCTTCCTCCCACAGGAGACCCTTGGCATCCCTAATGGCTGACCCCCACCAGGTACTCCCCATTGCTCGCGCGGACCTCCTGGAAAATACAATCTACCAGGGCAGTATACTCCCCCATCCCGATGTTCGGAGACAGGTAGCAGGCCACCAACCTCAAACACCCAAAATCGACCACTAACATCCCCTCTCCCACTCTCACCCCTTTCACTCCACAGTTCCTGTTTACCACCAGGACCGCGACATCCACTCTACTGTCACACAGCCACTTGCCACCACTCGCGTACCTAACGTTTGGTTCGGCCATAACCAAAACGTCCGCGCTGATCCGGACAGCCGTCTCAACCGCCAGATTATGCACAGCCCTTGCACGCCCCACATTCACTTGAAGGAACTTAATACCCCACAGGATTACTTTCCTTCCTCACCCTCTTTTTCGCCCTCTCTCGTTCTCGTATACGCATTCTCTTTTTCCTCCTCGAGCAGTCTCCTCCTAAAGAACCTACACGCGGTAGTGTCCCATCTATGCCCTTCCTCACTACACAAATGACATTTGGGCTTACACTTACATTCTTTAGCAGTGTTGTCCTCTGACGCCGCAATTGAAACAACACTGTCTCCGATCCTCCCCTTTACATTCACTCGCCGTATGCCCGAAGTCCCAGCACCGGTAGCACTTGTCTAACCGGACCCTGGGGCTTATGACACACTTCAGCCATCCCACTTTCACACTTTTTGCTTGCAACAGCACCCCCGCGCTGGCCCCTTCCACGCTGATGGTGGCCGTCTGCCTGCCCCCAACCCCTACAACCATCTTGGTCACCTTGAACTCGCCCTTTACTCCCTGGACCGAGCCAACGGCAGCAACTACCTCGGCCTCGGTGGTGGCGGCGTCGAGTCCCCTTATTAGTAAGAATGACCCCCCCTCCCCCTTATGCGGAAACCCTCTTTTCCAACACACCCCTCCAGTCTCTCGGAGAGCTTTGCTGCCTGCCCCTTTTCGGTGACAAGTAACAATTCCCCCCGCTTTGTCTCCCTAACTGCCTTTATGTTAACGCCCAAGGAGGAGACGTCCACGGACTGCCTGACGAGACGGACGGTGTCCGCGAACGTCTTCCCCTCGGGCTTTTTAATGAAGACGGCGTCTTCATTAGGCCGCCTTCTAGCTACAGGTGGGGCAGCCCTTGCTGACCCACCTTAGCCCTCTCCAACTGCACCTTCCCAAACGCTTTCGGTGCCAGCCACGTGCATATGTGCCCCCTGTCCATCCCCTCCCGCCTTTGGTGGGGGTTGGTATATTGTGACCCTGATGGGCGCACCCCAGAAGATCACCTGCACTGCCTTCCGGAACGCGTCCATCGAGATCCCCTCCCCCAAGGCGACCGCCAGCTCACCGGCATTCCTCCTCAAGAGGTCGTCTCTGAGCCTCTTAATAAATCTAATCCTAATGAAAAACAATCTCAAGGGACAATAAACAGCGCGACGGGTGGTCACAACCCAAGGGAATTAGCAGGTAAAACAATAAAGACCACTAATGGCACCCATGCGCACCGCAATGAACATCATCATACAGGTTTACGATCTCGAACGAAGGTATAAATGGAAAGCCACTCTCTAAATTTCTTCATTCTATTTTCAGATTTTCAGCTTTGAAAATGCCAAATGAGATTTTGGCGAAACGTCGGGTAAAATGTTTTTTATAGAGCACAAACCGGGAAACGGATGTACACCGGATACAACAAAGAAAATCAAGGCTAGGTTCCGGGTGAGAACTGAGTCTGAGTTTATTGATGTCCTTATAACAAAAACCAACAATGGTAGATTCTCACATACCGTCTATAGGAAACGGAACCCATACCAATCGCTACTTAAATGTCCCATCACACCACCGTCCTGCCCAATTGAGTTGTGTAATGAAATCTTTGGCTCTTAGATCTATTCGCTAAACAGATACTGACAATAGACAAAACGAACTTAATAATCTTCAACAAAACGGTTATCATCCGGACCACATTGCGCGCATAATTCGTCAATCTCAACAACTTCCGAATACACCAAGCCCATCAATGTGTGTTAAGCTAGCAGAGCCATTTCATAACGCCCAAATGGGATCTACTCCAGAATTTATTGCTAATTTATTTCATAAAAATTAAATTTATTGCTCCCACCCCTCGCGAGAAACAGTGGCTATGTTTGGATATGGTGATGCGCGAGAGCTGAAGTCGGATCTTTTTTACGAGAGTGTTCATATACCCGATGGTTAACGCGCCTGTGGGTACTACCGATGTAGCTTTGTGGGTAATCGCGACATGAAATTTCGTAAATTCCTCGATCCTCGTACTTTGTCTTTGGGGTTACCCCTTCATCTCCTACTGAATTTCTCACCCCCCGACAATTAAGAAAAAATTTTATTTCAATATTTTGTGTTGTATAAAATCAGTAGACTTTTAATTGGTAATTAATTGCTGAAGTTTTACCCTCATTACCATTTCATTCCTCCAACCCCTTCCGAGAAACCGTAGCTATGCCAACTTTTGACTAAAGTTAGCATAGCCACATCTATAACTCCGGAACGAACAGCGCTACCGGGGTGATCTTGGGGGCGTATTTATTGCTAATTAATTGCTATCGAATAGTACCAGGGCGAATACCCAAAACTACCCCTTCATCCCCTACTGAAATTCTCACTCCCTGAGAATTAACAAAAATATGTATTTCAATGTTTTTTGTTGTTAAAATCAGTAGACTTTTAATTGCTAATTAATGGCTGAACTTCTACCCTCGTTACGATTTCATTCGTCCAACGACTTCCGAGAAACTGTCTCTATGCCAACTTAAGACTCAAGATAGCATAGCCATATCTATATTTCCTGAACGAACATCGTTACCGGATTAATCTTGAAGCGCATTTTAGTGCTAAATAATTGATATCAAAGGACAACAGAGTAAATACCCCGAAACTACACCTTCATCATTTATTTCAATATTTTCGTTGTCAAAATCAATTGAATTTTTATTGATAATTAATTGCTGGAGTTGCTCCAACCCTTCCGTGAAATTATGGCGGTGCCAGCTTTGCACTAAAGTTAGCATAGTGATAGCTATATTTTCATAATGAACAGCGCTATCGGCATGCTCTTGGGGGCGTATTTTATTGTTAATTAATTGCTTTCAAATGGCACCAGAGTAAATACCCACAAAAGGAACACCTTACCCCCTAGTGGATTTCTTACCCCTTGGTAAATTTAGAAAAAATATTTCAATGATTTTCGTTAAAATCAGTAGACTGTTGCTTGTTAATCACTGAAGGTTGTCAGGTGACGCTACATGCGTCATATGTTGTCAGACATTAAAATCTTTAATTTTACAATTTGTGAGTTTTCATATAGTTTCATTATTGTCTTTGACAACATTGTCCATTTATATTTTTTTGAGTGAAAATGAGTTTTTTAGCCGGTTTCCTATAGATTGAATTGAAATTCTATTGACTTTTTAAACACCTTTTGACCTTGATGTTATAAGTAATTATAGTAAAAAAGATTGCAACTAAACTAAAATTCCAAGAACGATAGAAGTCGAAGGGGAAAATAATACAAATCAGGTTTAATTGTGTGCAATTGTTAATTTATTGTCAAAATTTGGGATGTTTTATACGTCCTTCATCCCTTGTCAAGTTACCTATTAGAACAATAAGCATTTGTTATACAATACAAAATAAATAAAAATAAATTAGTATAAAAATATTTACCTTAAATTTAAATAGTTTTGTTTATGTTTATATATAAATATATCATACCTTCACTTAACTACAAAACTATATGAATGTTTGAATATATTTTCCAGTGATCAAGACAAATTTTAATATATACAGGGTGTCCCACCTGGAATATTTTCTAAAATACTCATTATTTTGCAAATCGCAAAAACACATCAAAAGACTTACGATTTACATATTTGGCCATACTAACCGTTAATTAAATTGCGCCCTCATCACGTCAACCCTAGCTACCCATTTTTTTTAAATGGAACCCTACCATAAGTGAAACCTCATTTTAAAGCCTCTTTAAAAATGAATTAAACGGGGTGGATATTTTTCTGATCTCTGTTATTGACTTATTGACAAATAATATTTAAAATAGACAATTCGCTCATAATTTCAAAGACTTTTTGATATTACAAGAAAAATGAATATGACATAGATTTTAAATCATTTTATTATAACTGATGTTGGAAATAGTCCATCCACTGCAAAGCAGTGGTATAATCGTGCCTCAAATTCATTGCGCACATTGGAAAAAACTCGGGACTAAGTCGGCCACATTCTTTTTGGAAACGTTGTCTCATATTATCCACTGAATCTGGAGGAGTAGCGTACACGTGGGTCCTTTAATGGCCCCAAAGAAAAAATCCATGGGGTTCATATCTGGCGACCTTGCTGGCCACTAGAGGGCACCTCGTCTTCCAATCCATCTCTAAGGAAATCAAGTATGCTACTCCAGTATTGGTAATTATAACGATTTATCCCACAATCTAAATAACAGGAGGTTTCGTCAGAGAAGTATTGAATAAAAAATTCTGATTGTTGTTTATATGACCGAACAATGTTTCACAGAACTATATTCTTGTCAAAATCGTCTTCACTTAATTCTTGGACCGGTCTTTTGTAGGGATGTAACTTATTACGTTCGTGTACTTCTAATGTTAAGGCAATTTATCTTAAAGATTTTTTCGGTTCTATTAGAACATGTCCTAATAGTGGCTTCATGGCTCCCGTTTCTTGTTAACAACGGATTCCGTTGCGTTGAATTTGCCCCATGGTCTAGTAATGTATTTATGCCTATGGAAAGAAACTAATACATAATTACTATATAAAAGCAGCAAGGGCGCCAGATATGAAACCCCTGGATTTTTTCTGTAGGGTCATTTAAAGATCCGCGTGTATGCTACTCCTCCATATTCAGTGGATGATATAAGACATCGTATCCAAAAAGAATGTGGCCAACTTAGTCCAGAGTTTTTTCCAATGTGCGCAATGAATTTGAGGCACGATTATACTACTGCCTGTTATAATAAAATGATTTAAAATGTATTGTCAGATTCATTTTCCTTGTCGTAATATCAAAAAGTCTTTAAAATTATAAGCGAATTATCTATTTTAATTATTATTCGTCAATAACATCAGAGAAGAGAAAAACATCCAGGAATCACGTTTTAAGTCGAAAATTCCTTAAATGTTGATGGAATTTCAAAAACGTCATATCGTTGAATACCTTTTTAAACAGGTTTTAAAAAGAGATGTCTGTAGTAGTCGGGTTCCACTTAAAAATTTGAGTAGCTAGCGCTGGGGTGATAATGACGCAATTTAAATAATGGTTAGTATGGGCAAATGTGTCCCCCTTCGTAAATCTTTTGACGTTTTTTTAGATTTTCAAAATAATTTTGAGAAATATTCCAGGTGACTCATTTTAGTTGGGACATCGGGTACATATCAGAACAGTTCACAATCTTTAATAAACCCCATGACTTAGAATGTAGAGTCCACTTCAGTTTTTTAAGCTCAAGTTTTACGACAAGACATGAAATTTCTAATCCGGTGTTCACCTGCCGCAAGTCTTATTACCCCAACCAATACAGATTTGACCATGAAAGAAAATTTAACAACAATAGGTTATTAAAAATAACTATTTTTCATCTTTTGAAATGTTTTTGCGATTAACAAAATAATGAGTATTTTGGGAAATATTTCTGTTGACTTCTTTTCCTTGAGACACTCTGTACAGATACATCAAAATTTGTCTTGAACACACGAAAATATATTCAAACATTCAAAGTTGTAAAACTCGTTTTTGAATTTCCCACAAGTTTTGATTGTTTTAGTTAAGTCATGATACGATATTTTTTATAAAGATATGCATACTATTGACACGAGAATTCATCCGACAGCTGGTGCAATCGGCCATCAACCAATTCGTCGAAGGGACGTTATTCCGATACTTCTGAGAATCTGGAATGTTTTGCCTCTCAACAGGCCGACCGCTGCCGTTATTGGGAATTCTCTTAAAGTCTCCAGAACACATGAAAGAAGTTTCCCGATGGTTCGTGGACTTACCAGACAATTCGGAGAGAAATATATATATATATATATATATATATATATATATATATGTATATATATATATATGTTATATGCAAAATATATCAGCACTTAGTTCACACAGTCGAGAAGTCAACGGAATTTAAAGCGTACGTGACTTCTCAGGGATATCAAATTTCATCTTGAATTATATGCAAACAACTTCCCGGAAACCTACACGAGTCCGTTTACCCAGTAAAAACGCTGACTTGCATCAGCACTTTTGTCAATGTTATAAAAGCAACTGGAAACGTTCTCGTGTTGTCATTCAAATAATATCATTTATAGCATTAAGTTATTCAAGTACTTTAACTATTTTAATTGTTCACTTTTAATATTGTATGTTTCTAAATAAATAATTTTTTTAAAAAGTGAATTGAATCAAAGTGAATATAAAATTGGCGCAGTCAGTAGGATTGTCCAACACAGTTAGAACACGTGAATACTAACTAACTGTGGACAAAACCTACTTGAAAAGGACAACAACTACCAAGTACTAGCAAGGGAACACGCAACCAGGCTAACCAGTGCTAAGTGACGCGGAGAACAGTCCGATGCGAGGAATAATAACGTAAGAATCACATAAAGTAACTATTTTTTATTTTTTTTGAATGACCACCAGTTCTTTCATTATATAATATTTTTATTCCTCATAACCTTACCTTCCTAAATAATTTTAAAACTATATATTTCACATAATCATATTATTTTATTTCCATTACTTCGACTCACATATTTCGAAGTATTTGAAACATTATTTCAAGTTTATTATTAATTTACCATTTATACATTCCTATTTCAAATTGTTATTACCCTATTAAACATTGCTCGATATTGGATTTTGATAAACTATATATTTATCATTTACATTTAAAACCTCAACATTTAATTTTTATTTATTGTGCGAATTTATACATTTATAAAAATGGCCACTACTAGACAAGCAGCTACACCAACCGTAGAACCATATAAGTTATCTGAAATATTTGCCATAATTCCCGAATATGATGGTAATCCGATATTTTTGAATACTTTCATATGCTCCTGTAATACTGCTTACAGCATGGCAACGGATAATCAGCAAGTATTGATAATTCTCCACATCAAAAATAAGTTACGCGGTAGAGCGGCTGAATTAATTAATTCGCGAAACCCTAGTCAACTAGCAGAAATTCAAACCCTCCTAGAAAACCATTTTGGAGATCCTCGGGATCTCTCGGCTCTCATACAGGACTTGCAACGAATGCGGCAAACTCCAAATGAATCCCCCCTCACTTTCTCTGCTAGACTCCAGACGCATCAAGCGAAAATGCTAGCAGCTATAAACAAGCAAAATTTAACCATCAAAGAAAAACAAGCACAGATTGACTTAATAGAGTCAATGGCTCTTAATAGCCTTCTTACGGGTTTAGAGCCCAAAATTGGTCAACTCGTTCGCGCTAGCGACCCATGTAGTATTCTCACTGCCATTTCCAGAATTAAACGAGAACTACAACTATCACATTTAGAAACCCAGAAATTTTCAGGTAATAGAAGTTTCCAACAACCCCCTCGTAAAACAAATAAAGGTCCACCTCCAAAACAATGCTCTTTTTGTAAACGCATGGGCCATTTAAGCAACGAATGCTTATTGAGAATGAGACAATTTCAACACAACCCGAATTCTAATCAGAACTATTCGAATTACCGCCCTCATTTTTCCAATCAACCTGCATATCAATCTACAAATGTTAATCCCAGTCAACAATTTTCACAGCAACAATTTCGTCCATCTACCAGTAGACAACCCCAAATGTCTGGCAATTACAGACCGAACCCGAGTTTCTTTAAACATCAACAACGCCAACAACCAAAGACTCATCACTTGAACAATCTGCAATTCGGACTATATCACAATGACTATAACTACTCTCAAAACGAAAATCATTACACCTCATTACCCGATGAGTACGGAAACGTACAAGATTATCACCCTAATGATTTCGAACAAAACAATGAACCAGAATATTTCAATACTGAACAGTTATACGAATTTTATTCTGACGAACCTGATTCTTCTCAAGTAAATTTTCCTTTGACCCCCACTCAGTCAGAACCCCCAGACCAAGAAATTTCAGAAATTCAAACCCAAATTCAGACAATGAATCTGGACGACTTCAGCCCCAATGTCAACTTCCCAGAACAGAACTTTCTGTAAGACCCCTTCTTTCCGTCAACTCAAAGAATCTTTATTATATTACTGACTCTTCAAACACCTATAAACTTCTTATCGATACGGGTGCAGGACTTTCAATTTTTAAACCTGAAACCTGCCAACGCTTCAAACAACGATTTCCCGAAAACGTAGTCATCCAAGGAATCACCGATCAGAAAATCTTAATCAACGAATCCACCCTTGTACCTTTCAATGTCGCCGACCCACACAAGATATATATTTGCAACATCGACATTGAATTCGACGGATTACTGGGTTCAGATTCCTTGAACACTATAACTGCGTTATAGACTTTAACAGCAAACAACTTGTCACTAATTTTAAAACTTTACCTCTCTACAAAGTTACGGATGATACTGTCATGCGTACTCAGAACCCTTCAACTTTCAATAACTGCATCCCGGTTAATACAATCTGTTTAGAACCCCGAACAGAACAAATATGCAAATTAAAATGTAACCTCACTAATACTGATGCTTTCCTGTCATCTGCCGAAATAGAAAAAGTTTATCTTCCCCGTGCCCTTGTTAAAATTAATGAAAAAGGCGAATTCCTTACTTCAGTTTTAAATGCAAATGCGATCCCCAAGACTGTTAATTTTGACAATTTGGAACTCGAACCGATAAACAATTTTTCCGTAAATATTCTTTCTGAAAATTACTCTCAAAACTTGACCCAGCCTGATAGACAAACTACAATTATGGAACAACTTCGGTTAGAACATCTGAACGAGGAGGAAGCCGAACTTATTTCTCAATTTGCCTCGAATATTCCGACATATTCTATTTAGAAGGTGACCAACTGACCTTTACAAACGAAATCAAACATTCGATAGACACTAATAACGCAAAACCCTCTTTCACAAAGTCATATCGGTACCCCCAAATACACAAACAAGAGGTAAAAAGTCAGATATCAAAGATGCTTGACCAAGGCATTATACGTCCGTCTAATTCGCCATGGTCATCCCCGGTTTGGGTAGTTCCCAAAAAACTAGACGCATCTGGTACCCAAAAATGGCGTGTCGTCGTCGATTATCGTAAATTAAATGAACTTACTGTTGACGACAAATATCCCCTACCGAACATTTCGGATTACTTGACCAACTTGGCAAATGCCAATACTTCACCACCCTCGACTTAGCTTCCGGGTTTCACCAAATCGAAATCGATACTAAAGACATCCAAAAACAGCATTCACAGTTGATAATGGCCATTTCGAATTTGTTAGAATGCCCTTCGGTCTTAAAAACGCTCCATCCACCTTCCAAAGGGTAATGGATAATATTCTTTTAGGTGTTCAAAACGAGAGATGTTTAGTCTATATGGACGACATTATCGTTTATTCTCCGACTATACATGAGCACATAGCCCTACTTTCTGAAGTTTTCAAACGATTGCGAAAAGCCAATCTAAAAATCCAACCCGACAGATGCGAGTTTCTTCGCAAAGAGGTCGCGTATCTTGGCCACCTTATAACTCCCGAAGGCGTGAAGCCTAACCCCTCAAAGGCAGATTGTATCTTAAATTTCCCCCAACCAAAAAACCCAAAAGATATCAAGTCCTTCTTAGGGTTAGCTGGTTATTACAGGCGATTCATCCCCAATTTCGCCAAGATTTCAAAACCTTTGACAAGATTACTTCAAAAAGACAAGTCAAATCTTTTGACGAATTAAAAAGAGCCCTTACTTCTACTCCCATACTCATATACCCTAATTTTGAAGAGCCATTTATTCTTACAACCGACGCCAGTTCATTTGCTATCGGCGCAGTGCTCTCTCAAGGCCCCGTAGGTAAAGATTTACCCGTAGCCTATGCCTCCAGAACTCTCTGCAATGCTGAAACTAAGTATTCAACCATAGAACGAGAACTCCTTGCAATAGTGTGGGCGGTTAAACACTTTCGTCTGATAATTTTTGGCCGTAAGTTTTTACTTCTGACCGATCACCGCCCGTTAACTTGGCTGTTTTCTATAAAGGATCCTGGAAGTAGACTTGCAAGATGGCGCCTTAAGCTCGAGGAGTACGACTATCAAATAATTTACAAACCCGGCAAAGTAAATAAAAACGCCGACGCGCTCTCTCGCATTAAAGTTAACAACTTTAATGAATACATATCATTTCAAGCAAATAATCATCTAACACCATTTACAGTATTCCTAACAAACGAAACTGACGATGACTCACAAGAACCCCAGACGAGAAGTCCCATTAATCTCCAACAAATCTCCGAAGAATTTAAAACATTTGTCGAGCGATATCAAACCGTCTCTCTCATAGATTACGACAAAATTCAATTTTCTAATTGCCAACTCCTAGACCGAGGAAACAAAAACATCCTAGTATTTCCCCAAGGCTCTCTCATGAAAAATTTTCACCATGACATCATCGAAGACATTTTTGAGGAAAATGCTGATTTCCGTACCCCTAGAGTAAATGTCTTTGCAAGCAAAAGTGTCAGAAAAAGACGTCCCTCTCCCTTCTGACCCAGAAATAGTCAACGAGATTCTTTTCGCATCTCTGTATAATAGTAGAGATGTGTTCACTGAAAATGAAGTATTCTGTGTTGGGAATAACATTGAACTGCCCATTTTGGAAATGCTTTCGTTTATCTTTTCCGAAATCGATATCAAATGGAAAGTTTGCCAAAATATCGTCCAAACGGTTGAGAAAGACCAAATACCCATCATCCTCGACCAATTCCATAACGGCAAAAATAATATACACCGAGGTATCAATGAAACTATCCGCAGAATAAAAGAAAAATACAATTGGCAAGGACTGACTAAGAACGTTGACAATTTTATCAAAAACTGTCAATCTTGCCAGAGAGCAAAGGTTTACCGGAAAAATCTCGACAGCCCACTTGTCATTACTGAAACCCCACGGACACCCTTTGAACGCGTCAACATCGATATTCTAGAAGTCCCGACAAAAAACTACGCATTAACTATCCGGGACGAACTAACAAAATTCTCTCAGGCATACCCCATAACCGACAAATCCGCAAAAGCGTTGTTAGTACCTTACTACTCTATTTCCAACACTTTGGTACTACATTACGGATACATTGTGATTATGGCAGGGAATTCGACAACACACTAATGAGAGATTTGTGTAAACTATTTGACATCAAACTATCTTATTCTAGTGTGGGACATCCCCAGTCAAATGGTTCATTAGAACAATTCCACTCGACCTTATTAGAGATGATTAGAATCCATAAACTAGAAAATCCTGACGAACACCCTTTTAACATCCTCCCTTATGCAATCATTGCATATAACAATTCTGTAAACAAAACTCATGGATTCACCCCTTACAAACTTGTTTATGGACATACTTCGAGTAGGACTCCAGAAACTCTCTACAACCAACAAGCCCTGATAACTAAGTACATCAGAGATCTCAATAATCGTATCTCTCACTATTATAAAATTGCTCGCGAAAGAACGGAAATCCAAAAACATAAAGCGAAAGTCAGATTTGATGAACACGTTTCTGAAAATCTCCCTAACTATCAATAGGCGATAAAGTCTATATTAAAGAATCTCAGATCAAGGACAAACTCCAAAATAAATTCAATGGTCCTTTCGAGATCCTGGAGATTCACAGAAACTCCGCAACAGTACTAAACCCTAAAACTAACCAAAAATCAAAAGTTCATTTCGACCGAATGAAACCGTTCTCAGAAAGTTAATTTCTGTTTCAGGTTTTGCCTGCTGTTCGGGTCAGCAGTACCCCAATTTCAAATACAACCAATAAACAATACTTAGGTATCTACTTCCATAACGAAGCAGAAATAACTGTATCCAATGATAAATGGACACTTTTAGTACACAGAAACATTTCTACACTAGAACAAGTATTTACAACAAATAACAGAATATTACAAACTCTTGTAAAAACTGTTAACTTCAATTCTTTTGCTATGAACTACTTTCGCGCAGACGTACAAACCCACATTAACCTTCTCAATCAAATTTCTAACTCAATCAAACAGAAATTTACTGACATTCACATGGACACTAAAAGACACAAACGAGGTATACTTGATGGGGCAGGTACCTTTTTTAAGGCAATCACCGGCAATTTAGACGCCGGCGACGGAAAATACTTTACCGAAAGCATAAACCGCTTAAATCAAGGCCAACTTCAAATTGAGAACTTACAAAAAAACGAAATAAGTGTCACCACATCCGTAATTAAAAACTTCAACGAAACTATCCAAAATCTTAGAATTGACGAGAAACTTTTTAACGATAACATGATAAAGCTGGAAAACACTATCGGAAAAATTAATGATAAGGTCGCCTACGTCGAATCAAAACTCGCACTACTTGAAATGTGTGAAAAACTTATGGAGAATTATCTCTACTTAGAAGATAATTTAAATGATGTTTTAAATTCTATCACATTCGCGCGTCTGAAAATAATTCACTCTTCAATTTTAACACCAGAACATCTTATTACCTCATTACAGGAAATATCGCAAAATTTAGTCAAAGGTAACCTTCCATTGGCTGTAAAGTACTCGAGCATCGCACAATATCTGGAAATTATTGAACTAGAGGCATTTCAAACATATACCGATCTTATATTTGTGTTAAGAATCCCTTTAGTCGAACAACATCCTTACACAGTCTTTCATTTATATCCTATCCCTATATACGATGAAAGAACAGGTTTACCATATGCTATCCTTCACTCAAAAATATCTTGCAAAGAATGATGATTCTTTAATGTTTATTCCGATCAAAGACTTAAGTAAACTGTTATCCACTCGTAAGAAACTGTGTTCTGAACTTTACGCGTATCATATTGACACAAACGCGTTATGTGAAGCTCAACTTCTAAAGAATGTCCAGAAGGTACCCGACAACTGTAAAAAATATTCACTCAAGGATACAACGTTCAAAAACTAGAACCCAATACATGGCTCATATTACTTCTGAACCCATAAGTGTTACAGTGAATAAACAAACCCAAAAACTATGCAAACAACTTCCCGGAAACCTACACGAGTCCGTTTACCCAGAAAAAATTATAAAACTTCAGCTGAAGCTGAACACGCTTAACGTAGAAGAATTAGACGTAGCAAATCACAAATTGGAACAATATTCCAGAGACCTCGATGGTCTCATAAACCAGCCTTTGTAACCAAAATTGTAACCAAAAATATCTCTTGGTTTACCTATACAACACATAGCTTTGCTGCTGCTCATGATCATAGCAGCACTCATTTCCAAGCTGTCAATGTTATTCAGTGCCTCAAACAAGCAACTGAGGCCTGTTTTGAAAACAGAACAAAGCTTAGAGACACAAGTTTTAGGTATACTCTTTATGTTCTCTAAAAACACCATTTTTAATATTGTTTATATCATTAACCTTTTTATTTTTCTACACATTATTTTTATTCTCCTTTTACTTTATATTTTTTTTTGATATGTTTAGGTTAAGCATTTATATTTATTTTGATATGTTTAGGTTAAGCATCGTTAATTATTTATTGCTCATTATTTGATTGCTCATATTTTGATTTTATTTTACAAATATCAATTTGATTTTATTTTACAAATATCAATTTTATTTTGTTGTCATTGATGTTATAGCAAATAATATTGTTATATGCAAAATATATCAGCACTTAGTTCACACAGTCGAGAAGTCAACGGAATTTAAAGCGTAGTGACTTCTCAGGGATATTCAAATTATATGAAAACAACTTCCCGGAAACCTACTTTACCCAGTAAAAAACGCTGACATTGCAGCACTTTTGTCAGCACTTTTGTCAATGTTATAAAAGCTGGAAACGTTCTCGTGTTGTCATTTAATATCATTTATAGCATTAAGTTATTCAAGTACTTTAACTATTTTAATTGTTCACTTTAATATTGTATGTTTTCTAAATAAATATATTTTTTTAAAAAGTGAATTGAATCAAAGTGAATATAAAATATATATATATATATATATATATATATTAATATATATATAATATATATATATATATGGACAGCTGGCGATAGGAGGCATTCAGTTTTCGACGGTCGTATTGTATAGTTAAGATAAAATGTAAATAGTTTATGTGCATATAAATTGTGTTAAATTAGTGGAAATAAATTAGAGTGAGTTGGACTGTGTTTTTAAATAAATCCAAGAACTGAAAAGAACCCGTGTGTGAAAATAAAAACATTACACTATGATGTGTTTTCAGAAAAAAACTATTTAAATTTATGGTAAAAATTTTTATGCTAATTTATTTTTATTTATTTTGTGTTGTATAATAAATGATTCTTGTGCTTATAGGTGACCTGATAAGTGATGAAGAACTTACAAAACTTCCCAAACTTTGACAATAAATGAACAAATGCACCGAATTAAATCTGATTTGTATTATTTTCTACTTCGACTTCCATCGTTCTGGGAATTATATTTTACATTCAGTCCTTGTTCCTTGTGACTATCAGGGGCGGATTCAGACACGAGCTTAGGGGGGCGATATCATGCTTCAGGGGGGGGGGCGATCCTGTACTAAATTTACCTAGCTATAATTTTAAACTCAAATTATTTGGACTATTACATTAAATATACTTGTTCTGAGGTTTGAACCCATACAAATGACCTTCTTCTAGGCTCTTGGAGTTTTAATATTAAAATTAGTTTTAATAGTAAAATTACTAATTTTAAAGCTCTCGGAGGGGGCGATCGCCCCCATCGCCCCCTCTTGGATCCGCCCATGGTTACTATTAAAAACCCCAATTTAAAAAGTCAATAGAACTTCAGTCCAATCTATAGAAATCTGCCTATGAAACTTTTTAATTAATTAATTTTCACTCAAATTATATCAAGTTGTCAATGACAATAAAGAACCTATATAAAAATGCACAAAGTATACTAATTTTAACGAAAAATAATGAAATAATAATTTTTCTTAATTTTCCAAGGGGTGAGAAATTCAGTAGGGGATGAATGGGTAATTTTTGGTGATGTGCTCTACTGCCATTCGATAGCAATTAATTAGCAATTTAATACGCCCTCAAGATCACCCCGGTAGCGCTGTTCGTTCGGGAGATATAGATATGGCTAAACTAACTTTAGTCTAAAGTTGGCATAGCCACTGTTTCTCGGAAAGGGTTGGACGAATGAAATCGTAATGCGGGTAAAACTTTAGCAATTAATCAGGAATTAAAAGTCTACTGATTTTATACAACACAAAATATTGAAATAAATTTTATTCTTAATTGTCGGGGGGTGAGAAATTCAGTAGGGGATGAAGAGGTACTTTTTGGTTATTTGCTCTAGTGCCAATCGATAGCAATTAATTAGCAATAAAATACGCCCCCCAGATCAACCCGGTAGCGCTCTTCGTTTCGGAGATATAGATATGACTACGCTAACTTTAGTTTAAAGTTGGCATAGCCACAGTTTCTCAGAAGGGGTTGGACAAATGAAATCGGAAGGAGGGTAGAACTTCAGCAATTAATTAGCAATTAAATGTGTACTGATTTTAACAACAAAGAATATTGAAATAAATATTTTCGTTAACTGTTAGGGGGTAGAATTTCAGTAGGGGATGAAGGGGTAGTTTTTGGGTATTCGCCTTGGTACTATTCGATAGCAATTAATTAGCAATAAAATATGCCCCCAAGGTCAACCCGGTAGCGCTGTTTGTTTAGTCTAAAGTTGGCATAGCCACAGTTTCTCGGAAAGGGTTGGGCGAATGAAATCGTAACGAGGATAGACCTTCACCAATTAAAGTGTACTGATTTTAACAACAATAAACATTGAAATAAATAAGTTTGTTAATTCTCAGGGGGTGAGAATTTCAGTATGGGGTGACGGGGTAGTTTTTGGGTATTTGCTCTGGTACTATTCGATAGCAATTAATTAGCAATAAAATACGCTCCCAAGATCACCCCCGTAGCTCTCTTCGTTTCAGAGATATAGATGTGGCTATGCTAACTTTAGTCTAAAGGCTTGATTACAGAGAAAAGGCTCGTCCTACGAAAATTTACTAAAACAATTTTTTTATGGGGAATTTAATTTCCTACAAGGATATGAGATTGATTTTTTTATTAATTAGGTCCGAATTTTTTGCAAAAATGTGCTAACTGATAAAAAAATGAAGGGGATGATGCACCACTTAATATTGTTATTAAGGGCTAAAAATTTCATGAAAACTTTTTTGTAATCATTAACAATAATTTTACAGTACCGTTAAAAAAATTCGTTTTTTTTTTGGCCCAGTCTATATATATATATATATATATATATATATATATATATATAATATGTATATGTATATATATATATAAATTGAAAAGTCGAACTATTTGATTTAAAAAATCTGTTCACTGATTTTATTTTCACATTACAAATACCAGAAATTGCTGTTAAGGGTACAGTTAATTAATTTGACGTTAAACATGAGAACTTGAACTCCTGTATTTTCTGTTTAATGAATTTAAGGAAGAACCTCCAGCGATGTCGAAACCACCGAAATCCACTTTTTATAGTTTGCGTCGAACGATCAGCATTTGCAGAAGTGAGAAACAACTCATCAATAATGTCGGAGCTGCAGTTACTATTTGTCAATAAATAGTTGTGGTTGTGATTTCTGACAGGCAGCCCTAAAGTAAAAGATTTAGAATTTTTCACAAGTGTGTCCAAGAGTTCTTGATTTAGCATAATGTCATTTCTTAGCTGAGGTAGTATATCACTTTTACTTTCACGCAACTTCGTAAAAATACTGTTATCAGTTGCATGTCTTTGAAAAGCGTTAATTAAAGAAAAAACAGTTAATTGTGGAGACCTTTCTAATTCTTCGATGGTTGAATCTGGAATGGAATCTTCGCAGCTCTTGAAAACCATTCTGCCAATGACCTCATAGCTACCTACTTTATCTTCTAAGGGATTTCGTTCAGGATTCAAACTTTTTCTGTATCTGAAATTATTACAAATTTGTTATAGTTAATATTTAGTGATGTGTGAAATCAATTATCAATAATCGATTAATCGATTATTAATAGAATCGACTGCAAACGATTACAATTTGAATAATCAATAATGATCGATTATCAAAATATTCTAATATTCTACGGATTTCTTTGTTTTTTTTTGTTGATCGTGGTTTAGCATGAGAACTCTGTCATTGCAAAAAGGCGAATCCCTTGATATTATCTGTGAACAGTATGAATCTCTCCATTAGGTTCGTTATTTGACGTTTAATACCATAACGTGACGTTATGGTATTAAACGAATTATTGTTGAATTTTATGTCCGAAAATGAGTTCAATTTTTCTTTATAAATCGGAATAAAATTGAATGAAGAAGTATTATAAAATATAAGTGTTTTGGGAGTAGTCGGTTCCTTCTTCGAATTGACTACTGGCGTCAAATAACGAACCTAATGGAGAGATTCATACTGTTCACAGATAATATCAAGGGATTCGCCTTTTTGCAATGCCAGAGTTCTCATGCTAAACCACGATCAACAAAAAAAAAACAAAGAAATCCGTAGAATATTAACGTCAGTAACGGTTTACAGAGACTATAATTGCTAAGATTTTAACAGGAAACTTGTAGAAGTAAACAATTTAATAATAAAAACCAGCAAAAATACGAATTTCTTTTGTTTTCTGCTTATATAATGAAAAGTACTGAAATAATCTTAATGTCGTCCACAGAAAAATTAGAAAACCTGGTTAAAAGAGGTTATTTTTTTCACAAATGGATAACTTTCTGGTCACTGATACGGGAATATTAATCATCGTCAACTATAGTTTATGATATTATGATTATATAGGCTCACGGTGGATACTATTGAATAAGTAGTTTTTGAAGGATTGAAATTTAAATAATATAAATAAATATTTTGTCCGATCAGGATATACTAAAGATATTTCGAAAGTTCATAAATTCCACTTCAATTTGTCATTTTGGCTATAATGCGAAATTGGTTTAAAATAATAGTAAATATTGCATAAAGAGTGCAGCGGTGCACTGACAATAGCTGTAAAGGCTCATGGACGGATCTAGGATTTTCTTGAGTGGTGATGAAAATTATGGTAAATTGTATTATTATTAAATTACATCAATGTTTTTAACTTTATATTAATGTAAACACTACTTGTTGTAATAAATCTAAATTTCAAGAGTTGTTTATTTTGTGAGAATTACGATTTACGAAGTAGCGTTAGGTAGTTTCTTAAAAAAATCTTGTCATTTTGCACCAAAATGAGAAAAATAAACCTTTATATATCATTGTAGACTTTAATCGGCTAATAATCGATTAATAATCGATTATAGATCGATTACGGTTATATCCATAATCGATTAATTGATTATTGAACCAATCGAATCGGCACATCACTATTAATATTGAATTTAATATTGGTAGGGTAATTATGCTAGTAGTAGAAACCTAAGAAAATATCTTCAATTTAATTGTACCTTGTGACAAAATCATTTCTTTGATTTTAGCCTTAGAAATATCAATATCTCTGTTGAAAAATCCACAGATTTCCAAAAAGGGTATGGGAACCTAATGCTTTTTTGTCACTGTTAATACACATATATACTCATGCATAAACTTAAAGCTACTGATTATGAATAAACCATGAACAAGTTTTTTAGTCTACAGTCAGTGTATTGAACCTAATAGATGTCGGTGACATCTACCGTCTATTGAGTAATTTAAGTATATGAAGGCATACTATGCTATAACATATACCATACTCTTGGCAGATGGTTCGAGTGTTTTATATAAAAACACATAAGTAAATATATATACAGATATATATCCACATATTTAGAACTATAAAATTCAACGTATGACAGCCGTTTCGAACCAGGAGTTCTCGTCAGATACGCTTCCTTGAATGACAAGTTCTAAAGTGAAATACTTGGATGTTATACACATCAGTAAGACAACAGTCAGTGTATTGAACCTAATAGATGTCGGTGACATCTACCGTCTATTGAGTAATTTAAGTATATGAAGGCATACTATGCTATAACATATACCATACTCTTGACAGATGGTTCGAGTGTTTTATATAAAAACACATAAGTAAATATATATACAGATATTGATATATATCCACATATTTAGAACTATATCATTCAACGTATGGCAGCCGTTTCGAACCAGGAGTTCTCGTCAGATACGCTTCCTTGAATGACAAGTATTTCACTTTAGAACTTGTCATTCAAGGAAGCGTATCTGACGAGAACTCCTGGTTCGAAACGGCTGTCATACGTTGAATGATATAGTTCTAAATATGTGGATATATATCTGTATATATATTTACTTATGTGTTTTTATATAAAACACTCGAACCATCTGTATGGTATATGTTATAGCATAGTATGCCTTCATATACTTAAATTATTCAATAGACGGTAGATGTCACCGACATCTATTAGGTTCAATACACTGACTGTTGTCTTACTGATGTGTATAACATCCAAGTATTTCACTTTAGAACTTGTCATTCAATGAAGCGTATCTGACGAGAACTCCGGGTTCGAAACGGCTGTCATACGTTGAATGATATAGTACTTAATATGTGGATATATATCTGTAAGTATATTTTTTAGTCTATATTAGGAAATAAGCGTAAGCTCCTTAAAACTAAACTGACTACAATAGAAACAGATATACTCCCACAGGTTAATTAAGTCCATACGATTACGAGTTACAATAAAATCCAAAAAAGATTTTTATCTTTTCAAATAGACTGCGTACAACCTATTACAGCTTGTCTGGTTTTGTATCGGACTTTATTGGATGTTTTCAAATGGGATATCTACTACTTTATTTACTAATAATTCTTCAATTGCAAATTTATATAGAAGCATTAGCAAAAAATTAATAACAATTAATGACATATTATTAGTATTAGTAATCGTTGTTTACATAAAACATTTAAAAAATATATATAACCGACTTCCACCTATAACTACAAAGCTGAAAATAATTATAACAAAATACAACTCTAGCAAATAAATAACTCATTCAGTGTTGTTAGGTACCTACCCAGAAAGTAAAAAATGTAAACATTAAAAAGTGCTCATTCTGTACAAATTAATTACCTACCAATCTAGCATATGACAAATTTAAAATCCTGCATTGCGTACTTATCTACTACTTCATCAAACTTAGTTGTTGCTTGGCACCGACTTCAAAAAATATACTAAATTGGTACGTAATTAATTTGTACAAAATGAGCACCTTTTAATGTTTACATTTTTTACTTTCTGGATAGGTAACTAACAACATTGAATGTGTTATTTATTTGCTACAGTTGTATTTTGTTATAATTATTTTCAACTTTTTAGTTATAGGTGGAAGTCGGTTATATATTTTTTTAATGTTTTATTTTCAACTTTTTAGTTTTCATTATTTATTTTTTATTTTGTATGTATAACCTTAATAGAGAGGACAAGGTAACATCGAAAGCCCCAACATTACACAATGATACATTTTATAATATACTAGTAAGCGTTAACATAATATGCCCAGAATATTTTTATGTCTTATGGACCACACCATGTCACCTTTTTTCAACTTTTTTTGACAACCCTGTATAACTATAGATAATTCCACCCCACCCTATGTACCAACCATCCTGTACATTCGACTGCCCACGGACAAGCATAATTGTGTTAGCTGCCTTCTGTAAATTATAGGACGGAGTAGAATCCATCCATGTGTAACATTAATTCCTCTCCATACTCTACGCAACTTCTTGTGGGCTATGAAATAAATAATTTTTTTATCACACTGTATAAATATACTTCAACTTCAGAATATTGTTCAACCATCCTGTATATGATTTGTTTACGTCCACATCATATAATCCCCCATATAATTTCTTTTTTTATTACATTTTTATACCACCAAACGTCCACTCCACCCTATATTCCAACCATCTTGTATATACGGTTGCCTGTGGACCACTCTCATTCTACTCCGCCCTATATTTCAATCATCATATAAATGCAACTCCTTGTATCACTTTACTTTGTGATTTTGTTTGCTATAAATAACACCCTGTGTATTAACGCACCAAATAGCAGTTTAGGGTTTGACATGTGTTGTCAATCAATTTTCTATTAGGCCGGGAGAATGTGACACCAAAAGCCCCGTCTTCGCAAAATGGAAAAATTTTCATTTAAATAGATATTTGCCCGGTATACAAACAAAACCAGTTTGGTACTCATTGATTTGAGGAGCCGAAAATACTATGCTTTACTACCCACATGCTTGAGAAGTACATAGAAAATTTTCAAATTTGCATTTAAAACTTCTAGTGCCTACAATTCCCGCACTATTACGTTGGAATTAAAATATTGGTGAGGAAATGTCCGTTATGTCACTTCGATGAAATTTTTGATAAGAATATTGGAATTTTCCGCGATTTTCTGCAAATTGCAAGTTACACGTCGCAGAAAAGTATATGAGATCACCTAGGGATCTTCCTTAATAGATTAAACGTTAAAAAACTATACACATCCATAAGGGGTTTTCAAAAAATCGACCAATATGTTAGGGCTATTGGTCGATTTCTATGCACGCATGTATTCATTCTTAAATTTCATCAGTTTACCAATAGAATTCTTTTCCCAAATTTGAAGTTTCACCAATTCGGATATATACTCTATTAAATAAGCCCATATTCATTCAAACCGGTTCACCACAGGAGAAGAAATCAGGTAACATACATACAAAAAAAAAATACGAGACGAATTGATAACCTCCTCCTTTTTGGAAGTCGGTTAAAAATGGAAATGTTATAACGACAATAATGGACATCTATCAAATTAGTGGAAAACCTGTGGACTTTTGTTGTCTCACATGTGTACAAACTGAGTTTTGAACCCCAACAACAAACCTTTATTTTTTACACTAAGTGCGGTTTCAACAGTCAAGCGTCATTATTTTTTCAATTCTTCTTTTTATCTCTGCCACTAGTCTAATTACATCAAACTTTGAGTTGGCATACAAGGTGTTGTTCTTGTTGGATATACTAAGACTTGTGTTTGGAATACTTCTGGTGTAATCCGCAGTATTTTGACCAATTGTGTCCATATTTTTAATTATTGTCAGAGATGGAGTAGATAATAAAACTGTTGTTAAAATACATACAACAGTAATTTTGTAATCCTCACTTGATTTTTTGTAATCCTCACTTGAATCCAGCTACATCAGCTTATTCAGATGGCAACAGTATTTTATTTAAAATACCCAATCATACCAACCAAGTATCCAATTTTCTGGAACAGATTCCACAATTATGTTCGGAATTATTTTTATACAGCAATTAGTATTAGTGGTATTACTTTCCCATGTGGCGAAAACTATACATTCAAAAAAAAACCATGTAGCAGTTCTTAAGAACGATTTTAAATACCCACAACGTGTTTCTATTAGACTTTTATACCAGAAAAATGCTGAATTTTATTGTGGTATGCCACAAAATGATTACTTTTTCGAGATTGTAATAATGCTATCTGCTTGGAAGATCACTTATTTGTTTTAAAAGAAAATAACTAACAAATCAAATTTTTACCTGCTAAATTTAATCTCAACAAATTTGCAGTTTTAAATACGTTTCTCTGTTTTAAATAATTGAAAGAACATTCCCTTTAGCAAATATCTATAGTGACTGTAAATTAGTTGTCAATCTCGTTTACATTAAAATCTCTGAAACGCTTCAGCATTTAAACAACAAAATGCTTCTTAAGTTTAGTAGTTCTTTCGATTTACCAATATAGTAATTGTTGCATTCCCGCAACTTTGTATATTGCCATTGTTTAAATTTATTGAATTATTTGATTGATTTTTAAACTTTACACCTTTTTCGAAAACTTTCCGTCGCGCCAATGCTAATTTACATTTCGAGCCTTTTTTGTCTCTAAATAAGACAAAACTGTGAAACATGCTCTTTGATCGCCGATCTATTCGGTCGCATTGTCTTGGTTTTTGAACTCCGTACGCTTTTATTTTCTTGGATTTATTGTGTTATGACTTCCGGAGTCGTAAACAATTTACAGCATTTTGTTTCTTCTACGGGAGCGCTATAATTGTATCTTTCGTGTTTAAGGAAGCGCTTTTTTGTTTTATTCGAGGAACATTGTTCGTCGCCATTTAGTGTGTAACTTGCACCATAAAAATTTTAGTGTATGGACATTACGAAGCCTACAACCGCTGGGAGCGAGACTAGTCTCAGAAGACTTTTAATGGGTGACTTTATTTGCGCTATCAATTATTTCGCTAAAGGTCGTTCGTTTATTACATATTTGCTTGAACCAGCATTGAACTAAAAAACCGCAACATCTAAATCATACACTTTTTTATATAGTGTTCCGTACAGTTATAAAGAGTTAGTTTTAAATCTGTCTCTATCACTTCGAGATCGGATACACGACCAGGAAACGCACCAAGGTATGACATCTCCTATGACTCTCTTTCGCATCACAGCAATCAAAATTTGGGATCCATGTAGGTATACTTTGGTGACGCAATCAGGGCTACTTCTGGGAGGAAAACTAAAAAAATTTTTCCTACTTCTTATCTACAAACTACTCCGCAAATTCGAAGAAACGCATTTGGGGCCAAATTGCAAACGCATCATGTAATACCAAATAATACTGAAAAATAATGATATTAACAAACCAAAAGTATAAAAAAATACCTATTGCCCCCCCGTATCTCTGAAACTACAACCTATAAGACGTAAAATTAAAAAAAAGATATAAAGCCACTCAACGAAAAAATAAAGAGAAATAAATAAATTATAATTTTGGGGCAAATTACAGAATATAAAATATATATTGTTTTTATCATATCAGTGTGACACAAACCTGGTATATGTATATATAAAACCTAGCTTGATACATGTGCTAGGCGGCTTCATCGGGGAACATATGGGCGTGGGAAGATAGTAAAACACAAAAAAATTTTGTCTTCTAAGTCAGATACAATAACTGTATATATGCAGGAATACCAAACGTTTCAAAGTATATTCTGACAATGATATTGATCAACTTCCCACAACTCCAACACTAATCCGGGCCTGTTTTGGACTGACTAGGCATACAAAAGGATTATCTATCCTAAATTTATTACTACACTCAGGTTTACTATTACTGTCCTTTGACAAAAAAGCTAAATTTGTATCTGTAGAATAAGATGTGTTCTACTAGTTGCAATACTCAAAACAGCTTCTTCAAGCTTCTTACAAAGTCTTACCAAAGTCTCAATGCTATCAATATCACTAAGTGCCAAACATTTCTGATAATCAGGTTGTAAGTAAACCTAACTTAACATATTTAATTTTTGTTCTAGAGGAAAATGGGAAAATGAGATAATCTAGAAAATAATGCCTCCATACAAGCTACAAAAATTAGTACATGTTCAGTTTTTCCCTGCTTACGTGAATTAATTTGATTCCAAATTTCATCATCAAAATCTGATATTAAAAAGTCTTTCTTAAGTTTGCTCACTCAGGAGTCCCAATCATTAACAATATTTTTGACATATCTACACCAAAAAGTTGCTTTATCAGTGAATAAATCACTGGCTGCGTGAAATAGTTCTGTCTTAGAGACATTCCTTGACCTCAACTCAACTTTTTCTACAAAAGAAAGCAAATTCTTTGGGTTGCCACCAAATTGAACGCCTAACTTATATATATATATATATATATATATATATATATATATATATGCGCCTTCTTGTTCTAAGTCAGTACCTGTATTGAACAAGAAGGCGCAGCTACAGGATTAGGAATAACTACATTATTTAAAGTTGAATTTAAAGTTTGCAATTGACTTTGGTCACTATCTTTAACCTTACTATATAAGTCTGCTTCTATACTTAACGCGGTGGCATAAGATTCATTTTTAAAGCTTACAATTTCAACGGTGGCATTTTCATCATTATGAATTCTTCGAATTCCAAGTGTAACATGTATTAAACGTGAACTAGCTCTCAAAAAATAAGAATATGTTGATGGACCCTCAAAAACTGTAATTAAATTTTCAATGAATGTTAAAGTAGTCTCTATTTCAATTTTATCAACATCAAAATCAAAGTGTTTATCAGCTATAGCAGTACGGTACCACTCTGTCTTTCCTTAGCTAAAAGTCTACCTAGAATTTTACGCTTGTCACCCATGGGTTTATCTGTAAACGTATTTCTGATTCTTAATTTATAATCCAACTCAGGTAAAAGAAACTTCTAAATGTCGACTCCATCTTGACTGACAATGACTCAAAAATGTAGCAAAGACTGAATCTCAAAACACTAAATATAGTTCAAAATCAAAATAAGTAAACCCTTAAATGGTAAAAAACTCAAAGAAATATACATACAAACAGTGCAATTATCATATTGTTACGAAATTTACCAAAGCCGACCCTGTTTAATTTCAGTACGACACCGATCGCTGGGATATAAAAAAAAATTAAAAGGTTCGGACGGGAGAAAAACTTATCTCGATCGTAACTCGACAACAGTAAAATTGACGCTGGATTATACTAGAGAATTCGACGCTGATTTTAAAAGGAGGAGCCATCCTTGCAGCAGTTAGTTAGAAAGGACGACGAGCGTATATCGTAATGTTATTGTTTTGTATAATTTGATGTAAATAAAGTTCTAGAAAAGTGAAAGTGAATATTAGTTTTATAATTTTAAATTAAACCCACGGACTATATTGCAATTTGTGTCAGAAGTGAAGGATTAAGTGCAGTTAAAATCGTAATTTGAAACTACCAAAAAAAATAGTCAAGCAGGTTACGGAGGGACTGGACGAAAAAATAGCAGATTCTAGAAAAACGTGACAAGAAGGAAAAACAACATCAGGAAGAAATTCAACAAAGGTTAGTAAAATCTTTTGATGAAAAACGTAAAATAGAATTAGAAAATCTTGTCACTACGATGAAAAACGAACAACAAAATTTTGTCACTGCCATGGAAGAAAAACAAGAAAATTTAATGGAAGGATTATTCTCGAAATTTGTAGAAAAACAAGATCAAACTGAATTGACGAGACAAAATGAATTAAAACGACACGAAACTGAAGAGAAAAGACAACTGCAATTTGAACAATTGATGCAGGTAGTAAGACAAGTTAATGAAACAGTTAATGAAAGAATGCAAATAGTTGAGTCAGATATAAAAGAGATAAATGATGACATTAAGACCATAAAAATACCGTGGACACTCTTGAAACAAAAGTAGATGACCTCGATTCCACCCAAAGCCAGATAAAAGTTGAAATCAGTTCAATTCAAAACACAGTTCAAGACAAAATCAGTACCATTCAAGACAAGGTAGAAACAGAAATTAAAAAATGCAACAGGACTTACAGCGAGGAAAATACCAGAACACTACGAGTACCAGAGGTTCCGTCAGCAAACCACCCACATTTGATGGCAGTTGATCTTGGCCCATGTATAAACGGCAATTTGAGGCCGTGGCTACAGCTAATGGATGGGAAAATCAAGAAAAATCTACTTCACTGGTAATTTCTTTAAGAGGTCCGGCCCTAGAACTCCTACAAAGCATTCCAGTCGATGAACAAGGAAATTTCGACAAGATCATCGCCATTTGGACAAGAGATACGACAATCAATCCTTGAGTCAGGTATACCAAGTCCAACTGAGTGGAAAAACGCAAAAATCCGGTGAAAGCCTCCAAGAATTCGAAGCAGAGATTAGCAGGTTAGTTCACTTGTCCTACCCAGACCTCCCAGAGGAAACGAAAGAACAGTTGGCCACACAGAGTTTCATAAACGGCATCAGAGATGTGGAAGTACAACGAAATCTAAGATTAAGTGGCGTCAAAAAAAGTAATGAACTCTACTTCGGGCTTTGGAAGTAGAGGCCCTCATGAACATGTCCAAGCCGAGGGTCCGAGTAGTTTCCTTTAACCAGGAAGAGTCAGAGTCACCATTTCAAGCGCTGCTGGATGGTCTCAACAAAATATTAGAACGGTCACAAAGAACTGGCAGCAGAGGGGCGCTGCCGCTGCGGACGGACAGGACACTTCCAACGTGACTGCCGAGTAAGGCTACCGGAACGATCACCAACCAGGGGTAGCCAACAAACCGACCTTACCAACCAGGGAAACTCCAGCCAGTCAGCATAAGGGGGCGAATGCTGACTCACCCTCCACCAGCCCCCAGGACAGTATCCATCCGGGGATTTTGTCGAGATAGCGGGAGCTAGTCATCAGAGGCACCATCAATGGGCGAGCAGTTACCATCACCATCGATACCGGCGCCGCTGTGTCCATTGCCAAGTCCAGGGTTTTGAGAGCATCAGAAATTCGGCCAGTTACCAATAACCACCGGCGAGTCCATATCAATACAGAGTAAGGCAGATGTCGTGCTACATGATCCGGCATAGGGTCCTGGTAGCGAATATTGAGGACGATTTTATAGTGGGTATGGACCTAATTAGCCAGCATGGATTTATGTTCGACCCGAGGTATGATGTTCTTCGGTTCCTAAATGAGGAATTTGTATTGACACGGCCCGTCAACAGTTCAGTCACCTCCATAAAAATGGTGGCAGAGTCTTCAGCTAGAATTCCCGGTCGAACGGAACAGATGGAATGGTGGAGCCCGTACACTCAGCTCATGACTACTTAGTTGACGGGCTATTGTTAAAACCGGAAGAGATATACCAATCAGAGTCTTGAATTGCCAATGGTCAAGAGATAGCGTTTTTCGAGCCAGTAGAGACCATCATCAATTGCGAAGAAGAGTACCAGACGTCAGTGAAGGAGACAGCGCCCAGTAAAGAATTCCTCCAAGAATTTGCTGACCACTTGACCCATCTGACATCAGACGAACAGAAGAAAGCCAAGCAGTTTATCACGAAGCACTGGTAAATTTTTAACAGTCAAGATGGAACCACAGATCGTACCAACATCATCCAGCACCGAATAGATACCGGTAAGGCTCAACCCATCAGAATACCATCTAGGCGACTACCATTGGGGCAACAACAGACAGTCGAGGAAAACATCGAGTCCATGTTACAAAATGGAGTTATTGAGCCATCCATCAGCCCATGGTCCGCTCCCGTCGTGCTAGTTAATAAGAAGGATAGAACTACCCGATTTTGCGTGGATTACAGAAAGCTGAATGACGTCACGAAGAAAGACAGGTATCCACTACCCCGAATTGATGACACTTTGACGACACTAGCAGGCTCCCACACTAGACCTAAAAAGTGGATATTGGCAGTTGGTCTACACGCAAACGACAGAGAAAAGACAGCGTTCTCCACCAGTAAAGGGCTGTTTCAGTTCACGGTCATGCCCTTTGGGTTATGTAATGCACCCGAGTTAACGTGTTTAGTATACCTCGACGACATTCTGGTCATGAGTCAGACATTCGACGACCATCTGAAGAATCTGGGCGATGTATTCTCTAGAATTAATAACGCCAACCTCAGACACAACCCGAAGAAGTGTTCCTTGTTCCAAAAAATCCGCACCAACGAGGACAAGATAGAAGCCATCCGTGATTGGGCAGTCCCAAGAGACAAGCATGAACTCAGAGCTTCTTGGGCCTCTGTTCCTACTACAGGCGGTTTGTTGATGGATTTGCTACCATTTTCGCACCTCTACATCGGCAGACCACTGAGAAAGAGACCTTCCATTGGAATCAGGATTGCGAGATATCAATCAGACGGCAGCACTATGTTCCATCTCAATCCTAGCCTTTCGTACACAGTTCGGCAAGTTCATTTTAGACACCGACGCCAGCAACACTGGTTTGGGAGCCGTCCTATCCCAGGTGAAAAATGTCGAAGAGAGATCGAGTACTACAGCCGTGGATTCTCGAAACCGGAAAGAAATTATTGCGTCACCAGAAAAGAACTTCTTGTAATAATAAGGGCTGTAGACCATTTTCACAAATACCTCGATGGTCGTTATTTCTTAATCCGAACAGATCAGCCGCACTCAAATAGCTGCTGGACATGAAGACACCGAAAGGACAACTGGCCAGGTGGATGGAGAAATTACAGCAATACGATTTCAAGGTGGTGGTGCCGGCCGTTTGCACAATAATGCCGATGCCCTATCCAGTGCAGGCCAATGAAGACTGGGCAACGGGACAGTGCATCCAGGACCAAATGGCTGATCCAGACATCGACCAATCTTGTCACTCAAAACGAGAGGGGCACCCAGGCCACGATGGGACGAGGTAGCTAGATACTCGGGCGTGCTGAAATCGTTATGGGCCCAATGGGACTCACTAAGAGTACAGAATGGAATACTCAAGCGAGTTTGGGAAAGCACTGATGGCCGAGAAACCAAGTCCCAACTGGTAATTCCTAAGAAAAAGGTACCAGCCATCGTGACCGAAGTACATTATGGGATTACCGAGGGCCATCTGGGCATGAACAAAACCCTAGATACTACTGGGTAAATTACTTTGCAGACGTCAGAGCTTGGTGCCGGAAATGGGACACCTGTGCAGCCAGTAAGTGCCCAAAGAGCCGGACCATGGGCAGAATGCAGCTGTACAATGTGGGCGTCTCATTTGAGAGAATTGCCATCGATGTCGCCGGTCCGTTTCCCGCGTTTGAGAGGGGAACAAATACATTTTGGTCGCAATGGATTACTTCAGTAAATGGCCTGAGGCATATGCGATTCCCAACCAAGAGGCAGCCACGGTAGCGACGGTGTTAGTAGAACAGCTATTCAGCAGGTTTGGCGTTTCGATGAAACTATATTCAGACCAGGGACATAACTTCGAATCTAATGTATTCCAGAACGTCTGCACGATGTTGGGGATCAGGAAAACGAGAACAACACCATTGCACCCACAGTCAGACGTAATGGTGGAAAGATTCAACAGGACCTTGGAACAACACCTATCCAAGGTCGTCAGCAATAACCAGCCTGATTGGGATGAGCATATTCCCCTATGCCTGTTGGCATATCGCTCAGCCGTACATAATAGTACAGGTCTGACTCCAGCCAGGGTTCTATTCGGAAAAGAGCTGCCATTACCCTGCGATTTGGCTTTTGGCTACCCCGAAGAACCTTCCCAAGACATCAACGATTATGCCGACCAGCTCCGACATAACATGCTGGCAATACACGAATTAGCCAGAATGCAGATGTTAGCTACCAGTGACCATGGTCCATAGAGGTGGTCAAGAGGCTTAATGACGTCGTCTACCGGATCCGTCGAAACCCCAGGGCTAAGTTGAAGGTGGTCAATTTAGATCGACTCGCTCCTTACCATGGAGAGGATGTTTCTGACCGGGACGATCAGAATTAAAGGGGTGGCAGTGTTGCGAAATTTACCTAAGCCGGCACTGGTTTCATTCCAAGACGTTGATCGCCGTTAGGACAAAAAAATAATCTGGAAATAGCTCGGCAACTGGAGAATTGATAATGGATTGTACTGGTAGATTCGATGCTGGTTTTAAAACGACCGACCCATCATCGCGCCAGTTAGTTAGTGCAGCGAAGAGCTTATGTTGAATTGTTATTGTGGTATTCGAATCAGCTGTTTGTATATTTGATGTAATTAAGAGTTCTAGAAAGTGGTAGTGAATATTAGTAGTTTTTTAAGGTTTAATTGAACCCACGGAGTATAAAGCAATATCTTTTACATAGATTCTTCAAAAAATATGAAAAAAAATATATTTTGCTTTATTTTGATATATATGACATGATGGGTTAGAAACAATTTTAATTTTATATTTCCATTTAATTCCCCCAAAATATTTTTAGGGGTTTCTCCTTATTTTTTCTGTAAAGTTGAGGTGAGGCCCTATCTTCTAAGTTTTTTCAGAATTTTACGTCTTATAGTTTCGTAGGTAAGGGGGTGGGTAATTTTTTTACATTTTTGATAATATCTTTCAAATAATTTATTTAAAAAATAAGAAAAAATTATATTTGTATTCGTTATAATGAGCCTTTTGATTTGATATATTACATAGTAACGTGTTAAAAATTGAAGCTTTGAGTAATCTTACGATTTAGTTGATGGAGATTATGTCCGTCTGGAACTGTGGAGTTGCTGTGGTTAGAGCTGTTTTTTTTGTAGGCTCACTGAACCACTTGGTGTTCTGGTGCCTCCTTGAGTACCTTGTTCGTTGTCTGTTCGACTTTTCGCTAAGTCGGCGATATCGAGGACGATACTTTTTTGTCAGTTAATTTTGATGCCATCCATAAAATACTTTTCTTCTTAAAAATCTGTTATATTAATTCATATCCTCTCATTCGTAATTTATCTGAAGCCGCTCCTGTGCTGTTAAGATTTACGCATGTTTGGTTCATTTAAGTAGAGAGATTCTCTGATTCGAAGAACGCAAACTCGGGGAGAGTTCCGTTTGAAAGCGAAGAGGGACAGTACCCTTTCGTCTCGAAGAGAGTGAAGCCTTGCCTCGCTGATGAGCGATTTCTGTAGGCTACTATACAAATGGCGTTCCCTTAAGGTAGTTGTTCGATTTTTCCGCGTAAGAAAATGATGGCTAATTGATGGTATTATTTGGTGAAGAATACCATTATAAAGAGACGTTGATGGTAGAGATTTCTTTGGATAAGATTAGCCCCTCGTTGTGAAGATAAGCAGAGCAATTTTAGCGAAGTGAATTCTCCACGTGCAAATTCTATTTCAGGATCGAAGGAAGGAAGTTTAATCGAAGGAAGGAAGTTTAATTGTAGGAAGGAAGTTTACTCTCAGGAAGGATTTTCCCTGAGGAAGTTACGGTGAATTTTGAGTTACCATGGATTTGACCTACGGTGGATTTTTCCAGGTTTTGAATCCTGTTTACGGTGGAATTTTCCACGTTTTGAATCCTGTTTACGATGGATTTTCCCACGTTTTGAATCCTATTTTATGGTGGGTTCGTTTACGGTAGATTGTTCTACATTTGGAGCCATGTTCTAACTAGGATTTTTAACGTTTTGGGACTGTTATTTTCGAGATGGGATTTTGAAGTTATTTGGTATGGAACCGATTCAACCGTCTAGATGGAATTCAACTGATGTCCAGTCGGTGATGATTTAGTTGTAAATATTTGGATTTGTGTTTCCAGGATCAAGAATACAGTACAGATATTCATGTCAATATCATAACTGTTAGTAAATTTCAGAAACGTTTAATAAGCTAAGGTTTTAATTTGTCGACAGATTATACCATTATCCTTTTTAATCAAATCACTTTGATTAGATGATTATTATTGAGTACATTTTGTGTAGATTTCAGGTAGAAATTTTTTTGTAAACATCTAAATTTTCACTGTGACTTAAGACATTTATTAGAATGTCCTAATTTTTTTTTTTTGAAACGAACTTCTTATCTCGTTTTTTTGTACTATATATTTTCTTTTTGATTTTTTATTAAACTCTCTGTATTTACATTTTGCATGTATTTTATATACCTAACCTATCAATTGTGAAAGAATTTTTGGAAGCACCACTGAAAGTATTGAATACGTAATTTTTTAACAGAATCAGATTATTATCAGTTTGTTCATAAGGAACATAACAATATCACTATAGCCGGTGTGATTACATCATAACCGAATACTATTTATTGGTTTTTAAGGTATGTTCACTTATAGGTTTTTAACCAAATGGCGCCTTAATTTATAAATAATTTTTTTTGAGTTTTACTATCTTACCCATGCCCATATGTCCCCGATGAACAGCAGCCGCCTTAGCACATGTGAACAAATCAAGGTAGGTTTTATGTTGATTTTTGAGTTTTCCAAATTTAGGACACCAAGTTTGTGTCACATAAGTGGCGCCCAACGTGTGGGGCGATTGCATAAGGAGCGATCCAATTTTTTGAATTTAGTACTGTTCATGTTTTCACTTGGTGTAAAATGAGTAAATTTTTTGGAAATATTTTTTTGATAGTAATTATAATTGTTAAATAGTTAAAATACAATCGATAGGGGTCAGGTATAAATAATTTTGTAGAGAGGTTAAACATATTGCAATATAGTCCGTGGGTTCAATTTAAAATTATAAAACTAATATTCACTTTCACTTTTCTAGAACTTTATTTACATCAAATTATAAAGAACAGCTGATTCACAATAACATTACGATATACGCTCGTCATCCTTTCTAACTAACTGCTGCGAGGATGGGTCCTCCTTTTAAAATCAGCGTCGAATTCTCTAGTAAAATCCAGCGTCAATTTTACAGTTGTCGAGTTATGATCGAGATAAGTTTTGCTCCCGTCCTAAACTTCTAGCTTTTTTTTATATCCCAGCGAACGGTGTCGTACTGAAATGAAACAGGGGCCACTTTGGTAAATTTCGTAGCACTGCCCTCCTCTCCATGGTAGGGAGCGAGTCGATCTAAATGGACCACCTTCAACTTAGCCTTGGGGTTTCGAATCCGGTAGACGACGTCATTAAGCCTCTTGACCACCTCGTATGGACCATCCCAGGCGGGTCTAAGCTTTGGGGATTTACCCTTGCTCTGTTGGGGGTTGTACAGCCAGACTTTGTCCCTCTCCTGGAACCCGATTGAATTGGCCTTGAGGTCGTATCGCGTCTTCATCCGGTCACTGGTGGCCAACATCTGCGTTCGGGCTAATTCGTGTATTGCCAGCATGTTATGTCGGAGCTGGTCGGCATAATCGTCGATGTCTTGGGAAGGTTCTTCGGGGGAGCCAAAAGCCAAATCGCAGGGTAATCCCAGCTCCTTTCCGAATAGGATCCTGGCTGGGGTCAGGCCTGTACTATTATGTACGGCAGAGCGAGATATGAAAGGAATAGGGGAATATGCTCATCCCAATCACGCTGGTTATTACTGACGACCTTGGATAGGTGTTGTTCCAAGGTCCTGTTGAATCTCTGAATGTAATTCCATCGGGATGCCAAACCTGCTGAATAGTTGTTCTACTAGCACCGTCGCTACCGTGGTTGCCTCTTGGTTGGGTATCGCATATGCCTCAGGCCATTTGCTGAAGTAATCCATTGCGACCAGAATGTAATTGTTCCCCCTCTCAGACTCGGGAAACGGACCGGCGACATCGATGGCAATTCTCTCAAATGGGACGCCCACATTGTACTGCTGCATTCTGCCTTTGGCCCGGTCTTCGGGCCCTTACTGGCTGCACAGATGGCACATTTGCGGCACCAAGCTCTGACGTCTTCGAAGTAATTCACCCAGTAGTATCGCTAGCGAACTTTGTCTAGGGTTTTATTCATGCCCAGGTGACCTCCGGTAATCCCATCATGTACTTCGGTCAGAATGGCTGGTACCTTTTTCTTAGGAACTACCAGTTGGGACTTGGTTTCTCGGCCATCGGTGCTTTCCCAAACTCGCTTGAGCATTCCATTCTCTACTCTTAGAGAGTCACATTGGGCCCATAACGATTTCAGCACGCCCGAGCATCTAGCTACCTCGTCCCATCGTGGCCTGGGTGCCCCTCTCGTTTTGAGTGACAAGATTGGTTCGTTGTCTGGATCAGCCATTTGGTCCTGGATGCACTGTTCCGTTGTCCAGTCTTCATTGCCCTGCACTCGAATCTGCCTGATGGAGATACCCTCTCGCTGTTCCGTCTTCAGACAATGTCCGCATTACGCTCTACAGGGTCTTTTGGATAGGGCATCGGCATTATTGTGCAAACGGCCGGCAGGGTGTACCACCTTGAAATCGTATTGCTGTAATTTCTCCATCCACCTGGCCAGTTGTCCTTCCGGTGTCTTCATGTCCAGCAGCCATTTGAGTGCGGCATGATCTGTTCGGATTAAGAAATGACGACCATAGAGGTATTTGTGGAAATGGTCTACAGCCCTTATTATTGCAAGAAGTTCTTTTCTGGTGACGCAATAATTTCTTTCGAGAATCCACGGCTGTAATACTCGATCACCCTCTCTTCACCATCTTGCACCTGGGATAGGACGGCCCCCAAACCTGTGTTGCTGGCGTCGGTGTCTAAAATGAACTTGTCGAACTGTGTATGAAAGGCTAGGATTGAGATGGAACATAGTGCTGCCTTCAGTCGTCTGAATGATATCTCGCAATCCAGATTCCAATGGAAGGTCACTTTCTCAGTGGTGTGCCGATGTAGAGGCGCGGAAATGGTGGCAAATCCATCAACAAACCGCCTGTAGTAGGAACAGAGGCCCAAGAAGCTTCTCAGTTCATGCTTGTCTCTTGACACTGGCCAATCACGGATGGCTTCTATCTTGTCCTGACGGATTCCTGACTCGGAAAGGACGTGGCCCAAAAACTCTACTTCTTTTTGGAACAAGCAACACTTCTTCGGGTTGTGTCTGAGGTTGGCGTTATTAATTCTAGGGAGTACATCGCCCAGATTCTTCAGATGGTCGTCGAATGTCTGACTCATGACCAGAATGTCGTCGAGGTACACTAAACACGTCCTCCATGTTAACCCGCTCAGTACGTACTCCATTAGCCTCTCGAATGTTGCGGGATCATTACATAACCCAAAGAGCATGACCGTGAACTGAAACAGCTCTTTACTGGTGGAGAACGCTGTCTTCTCTCTGTCGTTTTCGTGTAGACCAACCTGCCAGTATCCACTCTTGAGTCTAGTGTCGAGAACCAACGGGAGCCCGCTAGTGTAGTCAGGGTGTTGTAACATCCCGAGGGTGTTTGCCACAGAATTCATAGTGCAATTTTTTCTCTTTATTCTCTTATCGGCTATATGTTATTTAATATTTAATCACGTAAGTAAACTAAAAAACCGACTGACTTTTGCGTCGTATAGAAAAATTCCGCTCGTATTGCAGAATATGAAACATGTCGCTAAAATTGTGAAATTTCATATATGGTATACCACTTGCATATATTGCGAAACTTTACTCATTTTCCATGTTATAATAATTTTATTTAAACAATGAATAATTTATACATATCGTGCTAAAAACCAGGTCGACACAAACTGTGTTGCAACATTTTAAACAAAAAAAAGATGGTCGATTATACGCAATTAGAGAACTATCGCTGATTTTGCCGTCCTTATTAAAAGTTTGTTCTAGAATTTTAAAATTCCGAAGAAAGACACGTGCGTAGGACACGTCGGGTAATGGCGGAAGACTCAGCCAATCGAACAATGAAAAACTCACGAGGAAGGGGGTTTTGTTGTTGTTTATTCGCGAAGATGGTACCCATATAGGAGGGGCCAAGGTTCACGAGGAAAAGGTCCAGAGAATTTCCAAACTAGTTCGGGGCCGGACTCAAGAAAAGGAGTCGTACGTGGCGCGACGGATTTAGGGGACAAAAAGGGTGGAAACCAGACTCCTAAGAGAGGAACGTTTCACCTGTCCAAATAGGGCGCTAGGAAGTAAATTAAAGAGTTATTATAAAATTTATCGCCGAGGGACGAGAAACGCGAGAGTTGCGAGTGTATTTTGATTAGTGTTTAGCTAGCTAGAAATTTAGTGAGGTATAATTTCTTTAGATTCACAGGTAAACCTTTTGAGATTAAAGGATAATTCGCATCCGGTGACTACCTTTACATTTTCCTAACCGAGGAGTGTTAGTGCCAAAAACCTGTGAGTTTGTCCGTAGAGTTGTAGGTTCAGATTCTGAAATCAGGGTAGAGGTTTCTTAGACCAGCAAACGGCCGGGAAGAGACCTCGTGATAGGGACGAAGTAGCGTCGGAGTACGCACAGCTAGATCGTAACCTGGTAAAGATTTCATCTGACTCCCTAAGTCGGCAAAAGGAACGAGCGGCAAAAATTTTGTTTTCTTTTCTTGTGATATCTTGTTTAAATTTGGTTTGGTTTTAGTTTGTTTTTTTTATATATATTATATATTCCTGGGGATATACTCATATATTCGTTGGATAAACTGGCTGACCAACGTTTGCTGATATAAGGGAAGACCTATTGTAGTAGGTACCGATAGGGCTTAACTAGGGTGGAATTGCACCTTTCCATTCTCAGAAGTAGTGGGTATAATTAGTATGATTGTATTTGACTAAAAACCATAATTTGGGGAGTTACATTTTTCTTTGGGTATTGTTTAACCACCAGCATTTGAGGTTATTTTTTTTGTATTTGTTTTTTTTTATTACATATTGGGTTGTATTATTGTTTCTAATTTTCTCCTTTTAATTTTATTTTCAATATATGTGCCATTTTTTTTTGGTTGTTTACTTTTGACTCCTTCCTTCTTCCCTTAAAACCAGCAGCATTTTCGAAGCCTGGGGACTTACCCTCTTAGAGGAGGCTAGGTGATGGAAACCAGAAGCTACCGAGGACTGAGAGTCAAGGCAGATAAGGGGCAGTAAAGTTCCTTTTTTATTATTATTTTCAGCTAACATTTACAGAGAAGAGTTCCCGGAGTCTTTCTCTCCAACACAAATTTTCTTCGGGTGGTGGCAGCATTCCCCTTTTCTCTCAGGTTCTATATAATATTTTATTTTATTACACAGTAGGAGACAGGCTAAACTGTTACACTGGTGGCACAGGTGGGATCTGGTTCTATTTTACGAAGTTAGGTGGTGATGTTAGGGACTTTAGAGAGGAAAACAAACACAGGGTTGGCACTAATTCTTGAACAATAACAGGGTTCAAAGTCTAGCAAGAAAGAAACGATATTAAAGGTTGAATTTAATGTGAAATATAAATTATGCACTATCGGTTTCCTGATTATATTTATGATTGTTTATGATATGTGAGTTTAATTATATCATATTTATTTATTTATTACCAAAAAAATTACAATACAATACAAAATGTAAGTAATGTAATTCCTAAAGAGGGACACACAGGTACCTGTACTTAGGAACTGGTATAGTACAATCTATATTAAATCTAAACAGTAAAATTACACTTAAAATAAACATTAATATTAAATATTAAAACTTAAACTTGCAGCCTATCAGAATAAAATGAAGTTCTTTAGATTATGTTGCTTCTATGTCATATTATGATCGTTCCATACTATATAATTTGTTATTTATATATTAATCACCTACTCTACTTTATATTTTATCCACCTTTTGATTTTATTTTTCATTACATATTTATTATTATTTAGGACTTTAAGTTCGTTTGGTAATTCATTAAATCTCATAGTAGCCTCATATGTACTGTTCTTCTCACTATTTTTTTTTATAGGTTTTTCGTAAGATAATACTCTTATTTCTTGTAATGCTCGTTGAATTAGAAAATTTTTGTTTTAGAGTGGGATAATGGTACACTAGTGCATCAAATGCGAATTGTTGTTTCATGTTTAGTGGATGTTTATCAGATAAGTCATTTTTTTACTAATTATTTTTAAGATTCTATTCTGTAAGTTCTGCAGTTGTGAAAGAGTATTATTGTACGGTCCACCCCAGGCAAGAATACCATATGAGGCGACACTGTCAAAAAACGCATAGTATAATAAAAGTAATGTTTTAGTATCCATGATATTTAACAGTCTCTTAAAAATAAAGGTTAAATACCTAGTTTTTTTGTGACAAATTCAATGTGCTTGGTCCATTTCATGTTATAATCAATAATTACTCCAAGGTATTTAACATTATCTACTCTGTTTACTGGTTTGTCATTTATTTTAATATCACAGCAGTCAGGCACACTGTCGCTGTAGTTACCAAAAGTAATATACACCGTTTTTTCAATGTTAAGAAATAATCTATTTTCTAGAAGCCACGATGAGATATGTTTAAGTAATATATTCATTTTAGACACTGCTTCAGGCCACGTCTTTGCTGTAGATATAGTGGCAGTATCATCGGCATAAGACACGATAGTTCCATCTTCCATACTGTCTAGGAGATCATTCACAAATAACAAAAACAGTAAGCGGCCCAGAATTGTTCCTTGCGGAACACCTATTTTAAATACCTTATAATCACTGTACTTGTCATTGATTTTAACCCTTTGTTGTCTGTTATCAAGGTAGTTTTGAATTAGTTTATGCGCATTGCCTCGTATACCATATCTATAAAGTTTATCCAAGAGTAGCGAATGGTCTACCGTGTCAAATGCTTTAGCTAAATCTAAAAAGGTTACTATAGTTGGTTTGTTTTTATCTAAACTATTATATATTATGTTTGTGATATAACTGAGGGCGTCTTTGGTACCCATATCTTTAAGAAATCCATATTGATGTTTCGATATAATTTTATGTAACTGAAAAAAATCTAAAAATCTTGTGGCGATAATTTTTTCAAAAATTTTACCTACGTTAGAGATCAGAGATATTGGGCGATAATTCTTTAATACATGGATATCACCAGATTTGTGTATTGGCACTATTTCAGCATCTTTTAGTATTTTTCGCCATGTTGCTTGTTGCATACTTAAGTTGAATATGTAAGACAAAGGATGAGCGATATGATTGACCAACGTTTTGAGTGTTCTACTATGTATTTTGTCAATGCCGCCCGCTTTATCCTTCATACCCAAGATAATATTCACTATCTCATCCTCATTCGTTGGCCTCAGGAAAATAGATTTACAAAGTAACTTTTGATCACCTTTTTGTGTTATTGATTTGTAGTGTTTTACCGTTTGATATATATTTTTGATTGCATTTGATTTACCATTGATTGGAAGTGGTTTTATTTGATATACTGAAATAGTTGATTATTTTCTGATTGCCTTTAAGTTACCACTATTGAGAAGTATTTATTTGATATAATTTAAATAATTTTATTAGTTTTCGTACTATTAGTTTACTCTTGATTGGAAATGTTTTATTTGATGTATTGAAAGACATTTATTAATTTTCATTGCTTTTATTTAAACATTGAGTGCACATGATATATTTATATATACTTTATTATTGGTGATATTGATTACTGCATTTTATTTGATATATCATATTGAACTTGGAAAGGTTTCCAAGATATAGATACCGCGAAACCCTATAAATTTTTTGTGACATTAGAATCCTTAGAGACCGCGAAACCCTATATACATTTTTTTACATTAGAGCTACTTAATTTTTCTTACATTTTAAATATATATATATATATAAATCCGTGTTACTATAATGCCCGGCCCAAGAGTAGTAAAACCAAATGCACCGGCCGGCGGCCCAAGTAAGGAATCATCGAACCCGACCAGTCCGATGGGCCCGGGGAAATTTACTTTTCCTACGGTACCGGCAGCACCTGACCAGGGATTCCTGCGATGGCCGATGGTATTTTCGTTGGGGATGATAGCCGTGTCACTAGATAATTTTACGGATGTCTCAAAATATTTAGAAAAATTGGAGCAACGTTCGAAATTAGACGGATGGTCAGAGGACGAGACATTGCGACTATTAAAATTTAAGTTCATTGGAGATGCCTATAATTTGTTCAAGTCAGATTCTACCCTAGGTACGTTATCCTATGCCGATTTAAATAAGAAGCTGATTGCAAGGATCACACAAGTACGATTGCCTGGGGAAAACCAGTTAAATTTGAGTAGATGTTATCAGAGACACGATGAAGACGTTTCATCATTTTGTACACGTTTAAAGACGCTGGGTGGACACGTTTTACAAGAGGATTTGCAACTCCAGAGGAAGAGGCGGGATTAAGGAAAAAGAATCAAGCCTTATTGTTGAATCAATTTAAAATGGGGTTGAGAAAGGATCTTCTCAAGGATATGGGAGTAGTTCTTCTAAGAGAAGATAATTTTACGTTAGATAAAGTGGAAGAGTTAGTCCGGTTACAGGAAACCACTACTCGTATGCTCCAAGGCAAAGGTGATAATACAAGAGTTTCGGTTATTTCAGAGAAGAGAAAATGTTATAACTGTGGAAAAGAAGGGCATTTGGTCAAAGAATGTCATTGGAAGCCGAGAATGGAACTACCGAAGAAGGAAATTAAAAAGAACGGCCATGTTATTTTTGTAATAAATTAGGGTATTGGGCCAGAGACTTTGAGAAAAAGAGGGCGCAATATAAAAATATAGATTCTTATAAATTCAACAGACCGGGAGGGTCAGGACAAAACAGCAACTATAGACAGTCGGAAAATAGAAATATAAATGAAAATAGAAATATATATGAAAATAGAAATCAGAATTATAAGTGGACAAATAATGGCAGATACCCTGAAAATGGGACGTCGAAAGGAGCGATTCGTAAGAAAGGAATGAGTTCGTGAACTCGAATGCGAAAAAGGGGGCGTCAAGTTCTTTAAACTAATTTCGCCTTCGAATGTTCCCCGGTTAGAAGCCTTTAGCGAAACCCAGAATAGGGAAAATGAGATTAATGCTCAAAATATTAATAAAAATTTGATTGAAGAAATTACTAAGCAAGTTTTAGAACAGTTAGGTGTAAAGGCTCAAATAGTAGATAATCAAAGGCAGGACAATGCTCAGAAATCAAAAGAAATTGTGGTCGAGGAAAAAACGCGCCATAGAGAAAATTTCATAAATAAATATGAAGAAAAAATTCCTGAAGTTAGGACGGAAAATTTTAATAAAGTTCCACATGGGTTTTAATGTTAATAATAAAAGGTCAGCGGCAGATATGATTAGAAGACACCGGTGCGGCGGTAACCTTGATACAAAAGGAAGAAGACATTAACCCACATAACACAAGGGATTTATCACTTTCAAGTATAACTGGTCACAAACTGAAAACTTATGGAACCGCTGAAGTGTTGGTTGGTGCTACTTCTAATTGTCCTCTTGAAATGGTTGAAATGGTAGTTTGTGACGATTGACTCTTAGGAAGTACGCAAATTTTATTAGGAAGAGATTTTTTTGCAACCAATAGAGTAATACTGGACTACAGAGAAAAACCGACATTTAACTTATGGGGTAAATCGATTGACATGTGTGTAATGGGTAATGAAATGTTATCACAATTAAATGTACAGGAGAACTGGAGTAAATTGTTAATGTACGTTAGAAAATTTCAGAGAAATAATAGTCAAAGTGAAGAGGATGCCTCAGACAATAATTATATGGAAATTAGGGCCCAAATTAATGAAACACCCGGTACACAACGGAACATAACTGAGAAAAATGAATTAGATTGTTCCCTTGATGAGATGACTAGCGTTGACGTAATGGCCACAAAAATTGTACCGCCAGAATTTATTTCAATACCTCCGAGAACGGAATTAGTTTGTCACGGTCATTTAAAGAAGAAATTAACCGGCAATGCACTGGTTTGCGAGTCTATCGAATTAGCGCACGGTTCCGCGTATATAGCATGTGCAATTGAACCGAATGAACATAAAATACCTATACGTTTATTAAATCCGTCACAACAGGGAGTGAGAATTCAAAAAGGACAGGACTTGGGTATTGCATTGATTGCAACAGAAATTAAAAATTCATCAAAATCAGCTACGATAGGAAGAGTAAATTTAGCAAAAAAAGAATGGTCGAAAGAATTTGATCTTGGACATTTGAAAACTGATACTAAAGTACAACTACAAAATTTGTTGGAAGAATATTCTGATTTATTTATGGGCGAAAGAGAAGTTTTACCAAGCGCGTCTCGAGTGAAACACTGTATCACTTTAGAACCGTGGGCACAACCAATTTGTAAAGATCCGTATCGAATTCCTTATAAGCAAAGACAGATATTGCAGGATGAAATCGAAAGACTGCTGGAAACACAAGTTATTCGCTCTTCTGCGAGCCCTGGGTCATCATCTGTTGTTCTTGTATCCAAGACATTGCCCGATGGAGAAGAAAAGATTAGGATGTGTATTGATTATCGAGGATTAAATAGCGTTACGAAAAAAGAATATTATCCACTACCAAATATTTCTGATTTACTTCAAGTTTATCAGGCGGGAAATAAAGCTTTATTTTCGGTGATCGATGTAGCAGAAGTTTATCATCAAATTCCCATGGAAGAAAAGGATATACCGCTTACAGGATTTAACACTTATCATGGACATTATGAATACTTAAAGATGCCCTTCGGATTAGTTAATGCACCATCTACATTTCAGAGATTTATGAATGTTACCTTATCAGGTTTGACCGGGGATTCGGTTATGGTTTACTTGGATGACATAGTGATATATAATTTTGACGGTCCCAGAGAGCATATAAAACGAATTAGAAATGTGTTCGAAAGACTAAGAGATGCCAATATTAAATTAAAACCGAAAAAGTGTAATTTTATTGTAGAAAAAGTAAAATATTTTAACACAAGAAGGAATTTTACCAGACCCAGAGAAAATTAGAGCTATCAAAGAATTTCCAATACCGAAAAATTTTAAAGGAGTACGATCATTTTTAGGACTAGTCGGATGGTATAGAAGATTTATACCCAGGATAACGGAATTAACTACACCATTGACAAATTTAACGAAGGAAGACGTGAAGTTTCAAATCACTGCCGAAGTTTTAGAGTCAATAGAAAAATTAAAGGGTGCTTTAACAAATGACACGCTTTTAATATTCCCAGATTTTAATCAGCCGTTCATTTTAGCTACAGGCGCGTCAGATACGGGCGTTGGCGCCATATTAAGTCAAATCAGGGATGGGCACGAGAGACCGGTGGCGTTTGCAAGCCGACAAATGAACCAAGCAGAGAAAAACTATTCTACCACGGAAAAAGAGTTACTTGCTGTTATTTTTGGAGTACGACAATTTTCGTGTTTTCTTATCAACTCAAAATGTACCTTAATCACAGATCACCGAGCTTTAAAATGATTATTGACAGTGAAAGATCCGAGCTCCAGATTGACGCGATGGGCCCTCTCGCTCGCAGAGTACGATTTCGAAGTAATTCACCGGCCTGGACGAAAACAGGGCAACGCTGATGCCTTAAGTCGCATGTATAATACCCATGATAACTATGTAGATATGTCTTATCTGGATTTCATAGATTATCGCAGGAAACACACATGACCACAAATAAAAGATATGGAAATAATAAATGAATTACTCGATAACTTGTCTATAGTAAAATTCGTTACCAAGGATCATCTACGCGGAACTGCTTTAGAAAACGTGGATGCTGGACAAACCTTAAAATTACCGACAGAAAGAGGACAATATTTTATTTAATACTTGTAGAACGAACTGATGAGAAAATAAATTTAGAATCTATTTGGACTGGCTTACAAGAGCTATATAGGATGGCTTACGAAAATAATGAACAAAATATAATTTAATAAAGGATGATTTAACGGAGGAATTGTGGCAAGAAACGAAAGACATGGTTAATTTTATATTTTCAAACGCACAAATTAAAATTAGTATTTATGGTACATCTAAATCAACAATTCGTCAAATTGCCGTGATTGAAGAAGAACTTATAGAACCTAATTATGAACGAGAGGCGATAGTGAGAGAATAAAAATACAGATACATTTTGCAAAGAGATCTTAAACCATTTAAGCGAAGTTAAGAAAGAAAATAGAGACGACGACGAGCTTAATTATTTTATGGACAAAGATGGTGTTCTATATAAAAGAGATCATGAATTAAAAAGAGACCAGCTAGTGATACCGTAAACCTACGTTAATAAAGTACTGAGGGATTTTCACGATAACATAATGAGCGGACACGCAGGAAGACAAAAAACTTATCAACTTATACAAACACGATTTTATTGGCCCGGGATGAAAACAGAGATTGAAAAATATTGTGATACATGTGAATCATGCAATCAAAGAAAAACGTCACCACATTTTAAAAAAGTACCACTGCAACATTTCACGTATGTCAGTGAACCATGGGAATTAACCTCGATGGATATCGTTGGACCTTTAGTGACGACATTGCAAGGTAACAAATACTTGTTAACTTTTCAGGACCATTTTACAAAATATGCTGAAGCAATGCCTTTACCAAATCAAAGAGCGGACATGGTAGCAAGAGCGTTTGTGGAACACATCATATGTCGTCACGGTACTCCTAAGAGATTATTAACAGATAAAGGCACAAACTTTACGTCCACACTATTTAAAGAGATATGTAAACTTTTAAAAATTGAAAAAATTCAAACGTCTAGTTATGCACCTTCCACAATGAGCAAATAGAACGAATGCATAGAGTTTTAAAAGATATGTTGTCACATTATATCAACGACAATCAGAAAGATTGGGATACGTTCATTCCATACGTATTAGCTGCTTATCGTAGTCACATCCATTCTTCAAGAAAATATTCGCCTTTTTTCTTCATGGTAGACACATGACGTTGCCCGTCGATGAAATATTACGTCCGCAACGATTGCATTACGATTACGACGACAATTACGTATCGGAAATGATGGCTAGATTATCTAGAGTATACCGGGAAGTTCAAGAAAATACGGAAGAAGCCAAACAGTACCGGATAAGACAATACAATAAAAAGACACGAGAACGACATTATGACTTAGGAGATTTGGTTTATCTAAAGGATATTTGAAATCTTGTAGATAAGTATAAAAAACTGACCAAGAATTGGGTAGGACCCTACAGGATAATGGAAGAAATCGGCCCAGTGACGTATAGAATTCGAAAGGTAGGAGGTCGAGATGATCAAGTGGTACATATAAATCGGCTAAAGGATTTTAAACCACGCCAGACAGATGGTTATAATGAGGTGGACTCGACCGAAGATGAGGAAGTCGAAACGATGATTTCGGAACCGGTAACTGATGGAGATCCGAGTGAAGATGAGGAGGAGCAACCTCGAGTAATTCTCCCCGGATAGATCGATGTTGATAAAGAGGCGTTGAAGAAATGAGTAGCATGGAGGACCCCAGACGAAAGACCCAATCAGTAGATATGGAAGATTATCTACGGAGGTCCGAGCGAACCAGGAAACCACCTATCCGTTTTCATTATTAAAATAATGGCATCGCCGTGCGAAAAACGGTTAAGAATATTTTTCGCGACTTTTTTGTATTGGTCAGCAGTAAAACCCTTGCAAAATTAATACAAGCCCGGATAAGGGATGTAAAAATCCCGAATCTCCTGAAGTTTATCACCCCGAACTCTACCCCCCTTTCGCTCTGGTAAATATCGTTATTCTAGATGGGTTAATAATTTATCGGCACCTTGTACCCGCTTTAAAAACTATAAAGATAACAGTCGTTAATTTCTTAGAAGAATCCAGATCGGTCATTTAACCGTAGGTGTGAGCCCTTCGTTTTATAATCCACCCCCCACTAAATCATATCGGTAACGCTCCGAGCTGAGGAGACCACCTCTGAATGGTAAGTTCCCTTGTTGGGGGAACCTGGGGCCGAATAATCGGTTTAACGACTAGGGTAACTTAATTGGATCGTTTAGTTTCTTCTAATGATCGATTCTAAACTTCGGTTATTATGCCATGTGCGTATTTAAATAACCATAATTCACGATATACATACCAATAAATAACGATAATGCAATCACTGCCCATAATTCACGGTATATGTACCAATAAATACCCTTGATTCACGACTTAGGCTAATAGATAACCATGCGTCACAGCAACGGCCATCAGCTTCTTAGGTTATCAACTACAGGGAGGTCACAAGTGGGATCAGAGAAACTGCCGGTTTCGTTTCAACTTCCCGCGTCGCCATTGTTAAGCTCTTAACAGCTACACCTGTAGCAACAAACGTGCTAGAACTATTAATGTTTATTTTATTTCCTTTTGTTTGGTGAACGGTATCATGCATAATAGTAGTTGATATCATTCTCACTTGGGAATGTTGCAAGAATATTTATTCTTCGGTTGAGATAAACTCCACCCACGGTCCTGCATTTTTCTGCCCTGATTAATTTCGAATAGGGACACCTTAAATAACTGATGGTTTACAAAAAATGAACTTTATATATATGGACGCTTATGTGTAGGCATTATAATGGATAGCTATGAGATTTATCGCCAGTTTGAGAATAAAATGGGCATCTTACGAGTAAGGATCTGTTCTAAAAGAGGTAACAAGTTATAAGTTTTTTTGTGTGTGAGTAAATTCTGTTGCGGTGGTTCGGGGGTACTGTTTGTTCTCCATCCGTAAGGTTACCTTATATAAACTAATACCATTAAGCATAAAATAATTTTACCTTAAAGATATTTGTATAATTTTTGTTTAGAGATTTGTTTCCGAAAAGGCCATTAAAACTAAGTGAAAAATGTTGAGTTAGTCTGAACACATAACTAACGTAATCTAATTACCGCATAAATGCAATGTTATTTGTGGTAAAATTGTGAAATATTTTTTTTCTCTAATTAGATCAGTATTCAGACTACTTAAAGAATTTTGAAAGAGAGTGAAGTGAATAAAAACAGTTTTTATTAAAAAAGATAGTTTCGATTGAGTTAGAAATAAAACTAATTGTTTGAATGCCGGATATGGAAAAATAGTGTAAACTATATAAATAAAAGGTAAACGCACAGAGTATTGGTTGCTAAAGGAATGTACGCTGTCAACAATTTTGTAGTGTCAAGAATTCAGCCTCAGCATAAGCTGTATTATATTTGAACGAAGTGCGAATAATTGTTACAAATGATTTTAGTACTACGAGGCATGATCATAAAGAGTACGAAATTTTGAAGTACTAATTGTTTTGAATAGGTAAAGGATTTATCACAGGGGCTGTACTGTGGATATACAAGTAAAAATAAAGATAGTTTGGAAGGGTCTTTCATGAGTAGCAAACCGAAAGGTTTGTAGTCAGCTCTTGATAGCAGTAATTGAGTAAGTAGAGAAATTTGATTTTGTTTTTTTTTTTGGAAGATGGACAAATGCTCGCCAACAGTAGTGAGCTGAGACAAATTGTCTTTTTTTATAGATTTTCTGTTCATTGATTTTGGTGTCACGAACTATAGGAGTCAGTGATGGACTCACAGACCCAATATTCTTCAGATATTGGATGAAGGGTACTCACAAATGTTTGCTATGAGCCAGGGCAATCATTTGGAAGAATATAGGTGGGATTTAATTTTGGTGAAATATAAAACTGTTAAAGATAAATATTTTGATATTTGTTTATTTGGGATATAAATGAAACATAACAGATCAAGTTCAGACATTTGAGATGTTGATAAATATCCTTTTTTGAGATATATATTTATCTATTGTAATTGATTTGGGATAATTATTGTGAATGTTGATTTTGGTATTGAATATAGGGAGTGTAGAGAATTGAATTAAGTGGACTGTAGTTTTGAGTGGTTCTATTTTGACAAAAAACTCAATTGCCCTTCATAAGATAACTCTTACCTTGTCTACGAGTTAGATCTAGTAAAAGCCCTGGGAAATCTGCCATCCATGTATTTGTCTGCATTCGTCGCGTGTAGCGGGCCTTAACCCCGGGTTTTTAGGCACAACTATTTAGTTTATGATGTTGGGCAGTGCGCACTCACGAGGGGGTTTACAATAAGTGAGTAATAGCTGCACACGCACTTTGGGGTTGCACTAGCGAGCACATAGGGAAACGTTTTTCCTTGAGAGTTTCAGGAGAGGTCCGTACTGGACGAAAGACGAGCAACGAGTCTCTTTGCGATTGCGCTAAGGCAGAGTTTTTTCCAAGCAATTGAGAATATACATATTTAAATATAAAGGCTGTTTCTTTTAAACCCCAAAAAGGCAGAGTGTTCCAAACATACCGGCCACCAAAATGGTACATTTTCAAAACACGAGTGAGAGATAAAAATTTAAAAACAATTCTTTTGAGAAAGAGAAAAAAATTATTATCTATGCAAAATAAAACAGTTATGAGGGTGCGAGCCTAGTTGTACTCTAGAGATGAGTTTAATCTATATATATACATATAAGAGAAAATAGCCATATATAGCAGAATGAGAGTTAAATATAAAGAGATAGAGAGAGATTTAGGTAAATGAGGAAAGAGAGGGAAAGTTAGGGAACATAAGGAGTTGGTTATGAGTCAGATGGTAGAGGACACACCTTAGAGACAGGACGCTTAAATTCGCCCTTTGAGTACGAACAGTTACGACTCGAATTACGCCATCCGCACCAGGATGGACATCAATTACACGCGCTAGCGCCCACTGCAAAGGTGGTGAATTATCTTCCTTCAAAAGGACAAGAGTACCAATATTAATAGGCGTGCTTGAGTCACTCCACTTACTCCTTTGTTGAAGAGTGTGTAGGTATTCCTTATGCCATCTGTCCCAAAAGTGCTGATGCATACGTTGAACTAGCTGCTAACGAGAGAGATGGGATAACTTCAGTCCTGATGTATCGGGATCAGGAACTGTGTTTAGAGGAGACAAAGTGAGAAAATGAGAAGGTGAGAGTGGTAGTAAGTCATTGGGACTAGAGCTGGCGGCGCATAGAGGGCGAGAGTTCAATACAGACTCTATCTGTATTAGGACGGAATTAAATTCCTCATAATTCCTCATAAGTAAGGAGTTGGTCACCAATAACCCCACCTTAATAAGTTTTAATAGATTTAATTCCAGCATCCCATAATCCACCAATATTGGGACTATAAAGAGGAATAAAATGTCAGCGAAAGTACTCTTTTGTAGCTGCGAGTTTAGTGAGTTCAATGAGAGTATTATAGGCACCTACAAAAGTGGTGGAGTTATCACTGTATATATCATCGCAACGACCTCTTCTAGAGATGAGACATCGAAGCGCTGCAATGATCCCATCAGATGAGAGACTTGACACCAATTCTATGTGTATTGCCTTAGTAACCATACACACAAAGAGACAAATATAAGACTTGAGAACTTTAGCACCTCGAAGACGAGCGAGGGTGATCGGAAAAGGGCCACCATAATCCACACCTACTTTGGAGAATGGTTTAACTTCCGAAATGCGTGCAAGTGGTAAATCGCCCTTACGCGGCTGCGTCGATTTGGGATGTGTACGGAAACAGCGAAAACATCGTGATGTTATTTTAGAGATTGTACGCTTAGCATTTATTATCCAGTATCTTTGAAAGAGAATATACTGAAGCGTTTGAGGTCCTGGGTGTAAATATTTTAAGTGAGTATCTTCGATGATAAGTTGTGTTAGGCGGTGATTACCAGGAAGAAGAATGTGTTTTTGAGAAAATGGTATTTGGGCCTGCCCCAGACGCCCAGCCACTTTGAGTAAACCGTTTATCCAGAAACGGACTGAGCTTATAGAGAACCTTTGAAGGTCGAGAGTTTTTCTTAAGAGCCGCAATATCTTGTGAATAATGTTGAGTCTGAGCAAGTTTAATGAGAGTTGACAAAGCTTTATCCAAATCAGCAGCTGAAAATTAGTGGTTCTGGGCAGATTGAGGATGACGTGAGTTGTGAATAAATCTCATAGAATAAGAGATTATTCGGAGAATTTTCTGTAGAGATGAAAACTTATTAAGAAGATTTTCTAGAAAATTGTACTGAACTGAGAGAGTGCATATAAGTTTACGTTGCTCTACGGTAGTTTCAGGTATATCCTCGAGACATGGGAGAACCTTAGGAGACCACTGGAATTCCAGAAGAGAGAGCCATGACGGTCCCAGCCACCATAAGGAACTCTCGGCAAGAGTTTGAGGTAATAGTCCTCGAGAAGCAGGATCGGCCTGATTGAGATGGAGCCAGTCTTTCTTGAATTTGAGTTACCCGGTTGGAAACAAATGTAACCCATCGATGAGGAGAACTTCTTATCCAAGCCAAGGCAACAGTAGAATCCGAGTAGGCCGTGATCGACGAAAATTCAAGCTTTCTGCCTAGATAATCTTTTCGACGACTAATAAAACTCTGAGAGAAGTAGAGCAGCACACAATTCTAGTCGAGGGACAGAAATTGTCTTGAGTGGAGCAACGCGCGATTTACTACATACAAAATGACAGCAATATTTGTTGGAAGATGACTGAAGAAGAAGATAAACAACTGCAGCGTATCCCCTTTCCGATGCATCAGCAAATCCATGCAACTGTGCGGAACAAAAACGAAATGTGAGAACTAGTCGAGGAATGTGAACTTGAGAGAGAACGTCTATCTGAGAACATACAATAGTCCACTTATGAATGATAGAAGCACCAGGAGTAGCATCCCAATCGATACCACTAGCCCATAATTGCTGAATAATTAATTTCATTGAGAGAGTAATGGGTGTTAGAAATCCTAATGGGTCAAAGATTCGTGGCAATTTTGACAGTATTGAGCGTTTGGTGCATAAGTTATTAAATGCATGAACCTTAAAACAAAAATGGTCTTGAGAAGGATTCCATTGAAGTCCGAGAATTTTTACTGTCTGGTTAAAATCGAGATCGAAATCCAGAGAAAGAGCCTCAGAATGAATCTGCGAAGCGGGCAAATAAGAAAATAGAGCATGTCTATTACTAGCCCATTTACGCAGCTCAAACTGACCTTTTTGGAGTAGAGATATCAATTCTTTCTGGAGTTGAAGAGCATGAGAGATAGAATCTGCACCAGTACAGATGTCATCTACATAAACATCATTTGATATGATCTCAGATGCTTCGGGGTAATCATCCTTATACATATGAGCAAGATGGAATAGAGTACGTATTGCTAAATACGGAGAAGAACTAACTCTATAAGTAACAGTCACCAATCGATAATCCTGAATAGGGGTATCCTGAGAGAAACGCCACAAAATACGTTGGTAATCTCGATAATGTTCAACAATGAGAATCTGACGGAACATCTGCCTTATGTCGGCAGTGAAGCATACTGCATAGAGTCTGAAGCGCAAAAGAATCGAGATTATGTTCTGCTGTAACTTGGGACCGGAGAGTAGGATGTCATTAAGAGACAACTCTAAATTTGGAGCTAGTAGGAGCTATAGCATGATGCGGAATGCAATAACTGGGTTGAGATATTTCGAGGTTGGGTATTAATTCCATGTGGCCAGAGTTCAAGTAATCTTGCATGAAGTCCTTGTAGCGTTCATACAAAACAGAGTCTTTTACATCCTCCGTTCCAGGGACAAGAATCTTTTGAGAGCTACATCACGAGATCCTTAGAAATGAAAGTGTGAATGTTTAAAGGGTAATTCGACAGTGAACCTCCCTGTGGTTATACTGTTTATCCTCCAAAGAAATTGCTGGCAATTTTGGAACCTGATCTAAGTCCCAAAAGCGCTTTACAGAGTCTTCTAGTGAAATACTAGCTATAAGAGTGCTCACTGAGAATCCATCCCAGAGTAGTTTCCAAGGCTCCAGGGCAACCGAGTCGGGGTTGCAAGATATTACCCTTCCACAATGCAACAAACATATCAGCACCTAAGAGCATATCTACTGGACGAGAAGTATTAAGCTGAGGATCGGCGAGTTTTAAATGATTGAAATCTTTGAAATAGTCCAAGGGATATCCGATGAGGGCATATCAGAAGAAATTTGAAGTAAGACCACAGCATCAAAATCGAAAACTGGAGTCAGAGCTCCGCGAGGCCGAAGCATACAAGAAACAATATGTGAGGATTGAGTATTTATTCTGCCCACACCTCCAATACTAAGAGGTGTAGTGCGCTTGAATAATCCGAGTCTCTTACAACACTTACTGGTTATAAGATTACATTGGCTTCCACTATCTAGAAGAACCCTAACCGGTTGGAAATGACCACGAGCATCCTTTATCTCCACTAGAGCAGTGGATAAGAGAACGGTACCCTGCACTCCTGTGAGAAGAGAAATATTCGAAGTGCTGGGTTGAGAATTAATACAAGGATCTTCCGAGGCAATCTTGAGAGTGTGAGATGAGGTTTCTTCCGGCCTAATACTAGAAGCGAGCTGAGTATTTGATCCTAAACAATTTGTGCACCATCCATGGGTACGAGTGATAGCAAATTTATCATCAGGAGATTTTGAGAGAAACTCGGGGCAATTATAAATGCGGTGTGCGTTTTACATAATGGACAGATGATGTTACTAGAGAATTGAGAATTTATGACATATGTACTGGCAGAATTATTTTTTGATGTTTTAAAACGGGGAGAATGAACTTTAGATTTACTAACAGCATCGGGGGGAGTGTGGATAATATTGAGAGAATCCAGAGCGGCGCATTGTCTCTCCAAGTAATTCAGCAAAATATCAAAGTATAGATCTTCAAGTTCCGAAGCGCAGTCTCGCTCAACCCTCGGAGCAGTATCTGAGTCGAGTCGTTCGAACAGCATTGTGAAGAGAATGAAGTCCCATTGCTTCACAGGAAAGCCCATATTTTCCAACACAGAAAGGTTTTCACTAAAAATATCAACTAGCTCTCTGAGTCCTTGAGAACTGGAGAGTTTTATGGATCGAGAAATAACCTGCCAATAAAAGTTAGCAACTAAACGCTTATTCGCATAGCGCTTGCGCAATGCGTTATAAGCAACTAAGTAATTATCACCTGTTAAGGGGAAGATTTTAAGAGTTTAAGTGGAGCGCCGTGAACCAAGTCTATTAAGTAATTAAATTTGTCGACAGTTGAGAGCGAGTCATTATTATGAATCAAAGAGTCAAACATATCAATAAATGTTTGCCATTTACGGAATTCACCAGAGAAGTGTGGCATTTCTAATTTTGTGAGTTTTACATTAGTGCGAGGGATATTAGTGTTATGGGACTCAAGAATTATGTTAGTAAATTCCGCACTATAGATATAAATTATTGTTTATCTTGCACATCCTGTTATTATTAATCTGCATCTTGATGATTGTACAAAACTGATTATATTATTTTAATTGTCATTGTAAAAGTTGTCTTCTTACTCTCAACACGTTCTCAAATACAAAATTGGTAGATTTTGAGTTGTTAAATTTTATTTTTTTAAAAACTAACTTCCCAAACAAACAACCATTACTGGCGCAGTCAGTAGCAAAGTTCAGCAGTTTTTGAAAAAGAGACGAAAAACTGAGGTTTTTGAGCCAAATTTAACATAGCCTACACCCAAAGAAAACTCGAGGTAAGTGAGACTCTGTTTCCAATCAAACCGATATTTCCTCTGACAGTTATCATTGGTAGTATCAAGATTGTTATATTACACATAGACTAAGTTTTTCGAATTTTTTAAATCTTTAATTTTATAATATTCCATAATTCACTAATTGAAAGCGAATTATTATTGCAATTACAATTTATATTTACAACTACATTTTCACTTGAAGAGAAAAGATAAAGGTAAGAGATAAGTTATATTTAGATGAGAATATAATAGCTCTTTGTATTCTATACCTTGACTTTGTTTTAAATCGCTATAGCAGATTACTAACTGATATTCTTCATTTAGACGAAACTGCAATCATGTGTTTTAATTCACGAATGATAAGATTTACTTTCAATACAAACAAAAGCGAAAGTTAACAAATATTATATAGACTTGAACTTGACATTATTTATTTATTTGATGATATGTTATTGAATTGATTTATTTTTGAAAAAATCAATCAGTTCACAATTAAATTTTATTATTCAAGACAATTTCTTATATATTATTATTGTTTTATGTGTTAACAAATTTTTATTTTTACTTCCGGTTATATAAAATTATATGAACGAATTTAGAAATCCCAAAAGCAATTTTGAAACTGATTCCAGTGACTTAGAAACCGAATTAAATCTTTCTTATTTTAAAAATAAATTATCCATCATGAGTCAACCAACGCAATTGCCATCCGCGAACACTTCCCAAAGTTCACAGGTAGCAATTGATGTAAATTTAATTAAATATTTTGCTGAATTCATTCCTGAATTTGACGGTAACACTTTGGAATTAAGACAATATATTGCCCAGGTAGAAAATATGTTTGCAGAATTTCCCCAACCTACTCACAAATTAAAAGGTGCCGCAAAAATAACTTGTGCAGGAAGAATTGAACTTAATACATGGGACACTTTAAAAAATCGTTTAATTTCCCTTTATTCATGTAATGATACGTTAGAAACCCTCGAAATGAAAATGAATCAAGCTTTTCCTAAACCCAATGAATCTCTTCCAGCCTTTGGTTATCGTTTGCAACATATGAAATCCCAAATAATTGATAAGATACACCTAACTGAAACAGACCCTAATAGACAAATATTAAAAATTGAATTGAAAGCGATGCAAAAAACCGCTTCATAACTTTCATCCCCGAAAGATACCAAACTGACTTAAAATTATCTAACCCTGTTGCCCTTGAACAAGCCATCGATTTATTTTCTGGACTTGAACAGGAATATGAAAACCGTATCGCTCAAAGAAATCTAGGAAATCCACAACAGAGACAGACAAACTCTAAACCCCAATTTCAAAACAACAGAACTTCTCAACAAAATCATAATTTTAATTCCCAAAACTCTAATCCTAAATATTATCACCAAAACTTTTCTAGAAATTTTAGAGGAAAATCTTTTCCGAATCAACACAATCAACCTCAACAAAGATCTTTCATCCCTCAATTTACAAAAAGGCCCAACTTTAATAATCAACAAGGATCAAACCCAAAAATAAATGTTTTTACCCCAAACAGACATTTTAAACCTCAACCTCCTACCCCTATGTCTGGTGTAGAAAATTTTAATGTTGAAAATATCAATCCTGAACAATATTTTGAAAAAAACAGATATCCCCACCAACAAAACACAGATTATTTAGAAGAATCCCCAACTTTTAACCAGGATTTTCCAATCGATCACAATTCAAACAATCTAACTTAACTTATGAATTAAACCAAATAACCGCAAACTCATTACCTTACATAAAAATACAAATTAAAAATAAAATCTATAAACTACTAATTGACACCGGATGCTCATTTTCAATTATAAGACCCTATATAATTTACGAATATCACCCTGAATGTATTTATATAAACAGAACTGAACTAAAAACTTGTACTGGAAAAGCCATTGCTGAGTACAAAGCATCAGTACCACCCTTTGCTGAATTTAATACAGACCAAAACATAGAATTTATTTTATATGACTTTCATGACTATTTTGACGGACTAATAGGTTTTCGAGATCTTCAAAAATTAAATCTCTCAATTGATGTAGAAAACAATCGACTCGTAAATAAATACACTGTCATTCCCCTGTATTCCCGTGAAGACTTTTCAACCTACACATTTGATCTTAACCCCTTAGAAATCGTAACAAAACGTATACCAGTAAATATAAGAGAAGGACAAATAGTTATTCATTGTTACAATAAAAATGGAATTTATATACCAGATATTCTTACATATGCTAAAAATGGTTTTGCAAAAATCGAAATCCATAATACTTGTTCAAACCAAAATTTAATAACATTTACCAACCCTTATCCTTGTACCCCAATTACCGACGAACACGAAATTTATAATTTCAATTTAATTCCACCTGAATCTGATAAAGTAGATATTTCATCCCTTATCAGAACAAATCACTTAAACCACGAAGAAAAAAATGTTCTATTAAACTTATGCGAAAAATTCAACGACATTTTTCAAAAACCCAAAGATCAACTTAGTTTCACAAATATTGTTAAACACCAAATTAGAACTAAGGATGAAGAACCCTGTCATTCAAAAAGTTACAGATTCCCTCAAGTACATAAAGATGAAATTCACAAACCAATACAATAAATGTTGAATGATGGAATTATACGACCCAGTATCTCACCCTGGTCATCCCCTGTGTGGATAATACCGAAGAAACTTGACGTATCGGGAAGAAGAAAATGGAGAATAGTAATAGATTACAGAAAAGTCAACGAAAAGACAATCGACGACCGATACCCGATTCCAAATATTAATGACATTTTGGATAAATTTGGAAGATGTAGATATTTCACAACTCTGGATTTAGCTTCTGGTTTTCATCAGATAGAGATGCACCCAGACAGCATAGAAAAAACCGCATTTAATACAGAAAATGGACACTATGAATTTTTACGTATGCCCTTTGGTTTAAAAAACGCACCCTCTACATTCCAAAGAGTAATGGATAATGTTCTCAGAAATTTTCAAAATAAAATCTGTTTAGTATATATGGACGATATAATAGTATTTTCGACATCCCTTACAGAACATATAAAAAACCTGAAACAAATTTTTCAAACTCTTAGAAATGCCAACCTAAAAGTACAATTAGATGAAAGCGAATTTTTAAGAAAAGAAGTAGAATTTTTAGGACATATTATTACACCAAACGGAATAAAGCCAAATCCAAAGAAAATTGATGCATTTAAAAGATTTCCACTTCCCAAAACTCACCGCGAAATTAAAAGCTTTTCAGGACTTATAGGTTCTTATCGGAAATTTATAAAAAACTTTGCCAAAATAGTAAAACCCCTTACACAAAAATTAAAGAAAGATGAAAAGATAATCATTGATGATGAATTCGTGAAAACGTTTAATTATTGTAAAACACTTTTATGTAATGAACCAATTTTATCATACCCAGATTTTTCGAAGGAATTTCAACTAACGACGGATAGTTCAAATTTTGCATTAGGAGCAATTTTATCACAAAATGGACACCCTATCAGCCACGCTTCAAGAACTTTAAACCCTGCAGAAATAAACTACTCAACTATAGAAAATTAATTACTTGCTATTGTTTGGGCATGCCGTTATTTTAGACCATATTTATATAATCAGAAGTTTACAGCCTTTTGTGACCACAAACCCTTAGAATGGTTATTTTTCCTTAAAACTCCAAACTCAAAACTTCACAGATAGAGACTACAATTGGAAGAATTCGATTTCAAGATAAAATACAAGAAAGGAAAAGAAAATCAAGCCGCAGACGCTCTTTCAAGAATAAAATTAGAAAACAACCCTAATATGAATGCCATTGGAGATGAAAATCAATCGATGATAGCGAATGATGGAGATGAAGATACCTATCGACAAATTTTAGATTTAGCAGAAGAAATCGCTGAACAGGAGAATCAACAAATGAACAAAGAAACATTAAACAAAAATGACGAAAATCAACCCCTAGATTTATACACTTCATCCCCTCCTACTCCAAATATTCCACAGATTTTAAAAAATCAAGACGATGAACTTGCAATCCAACATACTCCTCGCGAAAACCCTATTTTAGAAATACGACCAACGGAAAAACCCACTAACTCTTACAAACGACAAATAATAATTTCTCATAATCCAAACGCCTTGATGTCTAGCATATCAGCCAAAAGAATTTTTGAAAATTTTAGATACACTTTAACTTTAGCCAGATCCGCAGACGAACAAGAAATAACGAATAGGTTTAAACAAACTATTGCCCCTGATAGATTATATTGCCTTTACTTTTTTAATGAATACGATAAAGCCAAAATCATAACTACCTTACAGAAAAACTTTACTTCCCTTAATCTTGTCACATCTGCAAAACTACTTCAAGACATAACAGATAAAGAAGAACAACAAACTTTAATAAAATACCACCATGAAGGAAAAGTTTCCCATAAAGGAATTCATGAAGTTAAAAATTCTCTTAAAAAATACTATTGGCCCTCTATGGAAAACGACATAAAACTTTACATAAATACTTGCCAAACTTGCCAAACTTGTAAATACGAAAGACACCCTCAAAATATAAAACTTCAATTAACACCTACTCCTAAACGACCTTTAAAAATAATTCACATTGACACATTTTTCTGTGAAAATAAAACATTCTTAACAATAATGGATCCCTTTTCGAAATTTGGACAAGCACTACCCTTAAAAGATATACGATAATCTTCTAACTTTTATTTCATTTTATGGAATTCCCAGAATGATTATTTGTGATAATGGAACCGAATTTAAAAATCATTTAGTTGTTGATTTTTGTAACCTTCACAAAATAACCTTACACTTTACTACCCCTGGAAACTCAAATTCTAATTCCCCGGTAGAACGATTTCATTCAACCCTACTCGATGAACTTAGATGCTTAAGAAAAGATAACCCAAAGAAAGTCACTGAAACTTTAATAAAATTTGCAATCATTAGTTATAACAATTCTATACACAGCGTTACTCAACAAACTCCTTTTAATATTATACTTGGACATACCGACATAAATCCTTTTGATCTTTCTGAAAAAGCTATTACTTCAGAATATGCCCAAAATCACAAATCTCTAGCAGATAAAATATACGACAGTGTTAGAAACTCAATCGAACTTAACAAAAACAAAACAATTTCTAAAATAAATGAAAAGAAATCCGACCCTGAAACGGTAGAAACTGACCAAAACGTTTATATAAAAACTAACCAAGGTAGAACTAAAACTAGACCAAAATTCATTAAAACTCAGGTAATCAAAGATAAAAACATTATTGCCAAAACAAAACTAGGACTCGTACATAAAAGTAGAGTAAAGAAAAAACAATTTATTCCAGGAACACCTACAGGAACACCCAGTCGAGACAAAGATGAAGAACAACCAACTACTAGTAATACTTAACTGTATTTTGACAATCCCTTTAATAAATACCCAAATAACTATAACCCCTATTAACAATTATATATATACTCAAGAATTAGGTTCAACTAGAATACCCTCAACATATCATAAGTTTATTACTATATTAACCTCACTGACTTAAACGTAGAATTAGGAAATAATGAAAATATATTAATATCCTTAAAGAATATTATAGAAAATAAGAAATTAAAAAATAATTCTATTAACTTAAATATATCACTTAACCATATGGGATTTAATCAATTGGTAACCCATAATCTTAATCAAATATTAGAGATAAAAAATAGAATAGCCGCTTTTACTTCAAATCGCGTACGAAGAGGATTAATTAACCCCATTGGAAATATTCAAAAAATATTATTCGGAACAATGGACAACGAAGACCGTGAATCAATCAATAAAGCCCTATCGACCCTAGAAGAAAATCAGTATAAGATAGCAAAAAGAATTGAAGTCCAAACATCAATTACAACTAAACTTCTTGAACATTATAACAAAACAGTTTCAACATTAGCTTTAAATCAAAATATTTTAATGAAACAATTAGAAAATGCCTTGAATAAACTCAAAATGACAACTAGAGATCATAAAATTATAACAAAAATCCAAAACACATTTTCACAGCTTTATATGAATTTAGATAGAATAAAAGAATTTATAATGACTATTGAAAACGCAGTAAGTTTTGCTCATCTCAAAGAATTACACCCAGGAATTTTACCGAAATCAGATTTACTTTTAATATTAAAAGAATTAAATACAATTTTCTCCCAAAACCAAATACTTCACCTTAAAGACCTACGGAATTATTATAAAATGTTTTCAGTAAATATTCACACTGAAGAAAATTTGATCTATTTTATAATGTATGTACCATTATTTGATGCTACACAATATAATTATTTCCATTCGTTCCCTATTCCATGGAAAAACCGAACCCTTATAATTCCACATCCATATATCCTCATGAGTCTTACTTCTTATCTAATACCAGCCGAAAATTGCCCAAAAATTGAAGACACATATATATGCCGAGGACAGCCACAGCCTATAGATGATAGTTGGGAAATTTCAATAATTTCCAAAAGTGACTCATCTCAATGCATCGTACGAACTACCAGGCTTTCAGCAAATATAATCGAACAAGTTGCCCAAAACGAAATTATTGCCGTTCCAGCAAATCCAATTAAAACCCCTTTTAACTGCAAAAATGGAAATGGAATTCAGTTAATCACAGAACCGAGTATAATCAATATTCCTGAAGGATGCCAAATAACCATAAATGGTCAAATGTTCGCCCATAGCCAAGAATTTCCGAAAACAACCAAATTTTCACTCCCAAAAATACAAATACCGGAAGATTATGAAAGTTCAACCCTCAATGACATACAGCTTCGCCAAATCAAACTAGACGAAATTTCAGAGCTACACAAATTGTCTCATGAAATTCAACCCTTGGAAATCAACGCCTTGGAGAAAATTAGCCACCCAATTAGTATTACAATAATACTCAATAATCATTGCAGTACTTGTAATCATTGCATTCAAATTATACAAGAAGTTCAAGCCATGGTCAAGAAAACCCAAGCCAAAACGCCAGGAGTCGTTAGAACTTCATGCCACCCCTGAAGTTCCATTTCGACAGGGAGGAATTATGTATTCCGCACTATAGATATAAATTATTGTTTATCTTGCACATCCTGTTATTATTAATCTGCATCTTGATGATTGTACAAAACTGATTATATTATTTTAATTGTCATTGTAAAAGTTGTCTTCTTACTCTCAACACGTTCTCAAATACAAAATTGGTAGATTTTGAGTTGTTAAATTTTATTTTTTTAAAAACTAACTTCCCAAACAAACAACCATTACTGAGTCTCTAGAGTTATCAAAAAGCTGCATGGGAATAGCTTGAATTTCATAAAAACTTGTGCAGAAAGCACGAGCTATCTCGATTTGAGCATCCAAATCGGCATTATCTTGAGCAGACATAAGAGTTTGAATGATATTATGTTGCTTATCAAAGGCTTCACGAGTCGCTTCTAAGCGGTTGTACCTACATTTGAAGTTATTATGCATAGTTCTATCAGTAAGAGATTGCTTCGCAATGTTCAACAATTCTTCTATCATTACAATTTCAGCTTTGCGTTGAGAAATGGCAAGATTTAATTTTCTATCCGCCATTGTGAAGTATAAATTAATATAAGCCGAACACAAATAATAACTTAAACTGCTGAACTAAGCGAATCAAATAAAAAAACAACAAATATTGAAAATTAATAGGAGTTAATTATTTGAGAGCAGCATTTATGAACTCCACTGTACACTAACATTACAATTACGAGATTTAAAGAGAAGAATATCAATTACTGTAAATGAATATTCACAAAATTAATAAACTACACGTTTATAGAGACAGACTGTATATCTGTATCATAAATCAGATGCGAATGAGTGGCAAATTCCTTAAATGACAAAAAATACCCGGTAAACATCGACGAACCGAACGAGTTTTTATTATTGAAATAAACAAAACGGCGAACGATTCAAAATTAAACTAGTGCAATGTTAAGAGATTACAATTATTATTTTATAATTGCGAGCAATGTATTAATAAATATTTGAGGATAATGAAAAATTAATATGAGCATTTACGAAAATGCAAAATAAATAGAATTAATGAGGTTTAAGTTTACAAAGAAATGTCATTATAATTCAACCTTGTCTTTGTAAGTGACGCTTGCGTGTTGATTTGTAGAGATGCGTATTATCTGACCCTGAGATGTGTGGAAATAATAGGCGGGAAACAAATAGAATGGCTGTATTTATGAAAGCAATTTTATTTTTGAGAATTTAAAAAATATACCAAATTGATAGCGATAAATCAAAATAAATAAATCTGTCTCGATTGGGCCAAAAAATGTAATCCGGCTCGATTGTAGCAAAAAATGTAGAGAATTAAATTAAGTGGACTGTAGTTTTGAGTGGTTCTATTTTGACAAAAAACTCAATTGCCCTTCATAAGAAAACTCGTACCTCGTCTACGAGTTAGATCTAGTTAAAACCCTGGGAAATCTGCCATCCATGTATTTGTCTGCATTCGTCGCGTGTAGCCGGCCTTAACCCTGGGTTTTTAGGCACAACTATTTAGTTTATGATGTTGGGCAGTGCGCACTCACGAGGGGGTTTACAATAAGTGAGTAATAGCTGCACACGCACTTTGGGGTTGCACTAGCGAGCACATAGGGAAACGTTTTTCCTTGAGAGTTTCAGGAGAGGTCCGTACTGGACGAAAGACGAGCAACGAGTCTCTTTGCAATTGCGCTAAGGCAGAGTTTTTTTCCAAGCAATTGAAAATATACATATTTAAATATAAAGGCTGTCTCTTTTAAACCCAAAAAAAGACAGAGTGTACCGAACAGGGAGGTATTTTTATAAATAAGTTTATTTTAATTTTATGATTGGGAACATATGCGTAGAAAATATTTAACAGTATTGTTAGTTTTGATTTTTTTTCTTTATAATTTTACTAAAACAAAGAGAATTGCTTGATATTGGTTTTGAAAATAATTTTGTGATTAATTTTTTACTTTTGGTTATTGTAATTAATTGTTTTATCGTTTATGATGAAATTTAAAGACTGGAAAATTTTGTTGTGTATGGCTTCAAGAAAGAAGTCATCAGTTTCCATGGTCATGGTCTGTGGAGAGGCAGAGATCCTGATGCAGATCTCCTACTAGCGCTTAGCTAAAATAAAACAATACATGAAGTCATGTACAGGGTATGGTCAAAAAGTTGGTGCCCGCAGTTAATAGTACGGTAATAGAGATACGCGTAGTGCCCATGAACAGATTCACGTCAGTGCGTTCAAGGACAATCGTGCATTTCGAAATACAAAGTAATGCGTTATAAGGTCGCGAAAGGACTTAATGGTTCGATTTCAAGTTCGGAAGAAAACGGTACGGTAAAATGTCGCGTCAAAATCCATTCAAACACGGAAATGGACATGGTAATTTGGAGCAGAAGATGAAGCTTTTGGAACCAGAAGTGGCTTGAGAAAAATCAGTACTATTCAGTCAAACGTGTGCAAGTTAAAACAGATCGAGGTTATCTAGGAGAAATAAAAAGGTTGAATTTAAATTTGGTAACTAAGACAACAGGCTGTAGAAAAAAAAATCGTCCAGATGTAATATTGGTGCGGATACACACAGGTTAAAGTGTATCTACACACGGAGTCGAAATGGATCGAAAGAATCCAGATGAAAATTACTTGTTTGGATACGAGAGTTAGGTATCCACGATGTTCACTTCCAGAGTGGAAGTCAGGACTTTTGGGAAAAGTCCAGGAGAATTTTGTTTAGTGTGGCTACCCGGTCCAAGTAGGGCTAAACAATGATGGAGCAATGGAGCGTTGTTATAAAAGATGGCAGAAGCCATGAAGAATTTTTGGTTCCCGGACATAGGAAATGTCCTAGGAATCGGTTTGCCTGAGAAAAGGCATTTGCGTTGATAAGCGCAGACGATATAGTGATATAAAGATAAAGTTGATAAAATATTGGTGCGAGAGAAACCAATAATCGGACGATAGACAGCCAGATTTACCAGGGAATAAGTTCCAGAAAAGATAACTAGCCAAGGGAGAAGCAGACAACGAATTATACGTTCCAGATATCAGAGATGCCATAATGATCCAAAATAGTGTCAGTTCCAGAGCCAACCGTAGTTCACAGTTCAACCCGGAGAGCCAATTAGCCAGACCAAATATATGCAGTAACAGCAAGTCAAATTAATACCGTTTGGTCCAAAACAGGTCGACCGATTCGTACACTAACGTCAGTTTCGTGAAACCGTCCGCCCCTCATTGGACTGATATTTTAGACATTTCCGCGGACGAGTGAAAACTTTCAAAAATCCATAACAAACTTTTACTTGTGGCGTAAAACGTATAATTTGTAAAGATAATGTAAACTCTCAAAAGTAATGCAAATTTGGACTTCAACCATGTTATCTTCAACCTTGTGTTGCGGTAAGACTAATTGTTCGCAAGTGACCCACTGAACTAATCCTGACCTACCTCGTCTCAGCTGATATGACTTAGCGGCGTTTAGTAGTGGAGATAGGGAGAAAATGCAGCGTCTACAAAAGCATCGAGTGTATGTGTGTGCAGTGCGTTCAATTAAATTTTGTAACGCGAAAGTGCAACTTTGTCAATAGACTTAAGTATAAATGCGACAACAGAAATTGTAATGAAAAATTTTTTTTTGGAATTCAAGGCTACTGAGCCTTAAATTTTTCGAAGGGGGGAATGAAGTAACATCCCGAGGATGTTTACCAGAATTCATAATGCAATTTTTTTTCTTTATTCTTTTATCGGCTATATGTTATTTAATATTTCATCACGTAAGTAAACTAAAAAACCGACTGGCTTTTGCGTCGTATAGAAAAATTCCGCTCGTATTGCAGAATATGAAACTTGTCGCTAAAATTGTGAAATTTCACACAATGTATACCACTTGCATATATTGTGAAACTTAACCCATTTTCCATGTTATAATAATTTTATTTAAACAATGAATAGTTTATACATATCGTCCTTAAAACCAGGCCGACACAAACTGTGTTGCAACATTTTAAACAAAAAAAACAAAGATGGCCGATTATACGCAGTTAGAGAAAAATCGGTGATTTTGCCGTCCTTATTAAAAGTTTGTTCTAGAATTTTAAAATTCCGAAGAAAGACATGCGCGTAGGACACGTCGGGTAATGGCGGCAGACTCAGCCAATCGAACAATGAAAAACTCACGAGGTAGGGGGTTTTGTTTAACTTATTCGCGAAGATGGTACCCATATGGGAGGGGCCAAAGTTCACGAGGAAAAGGTCCAGAGAATTTCCAAACTAGTTCGGGGCCGGAACTCAAGAAAAGGAGTCGTACGTGGCGCGACGGATTTAGGGGACAAAAAGGGTGGAAACCAGACTCCTAAGAGAGGAACGTTTCACCTGTCCAAATAGGGCGCTAGGAAGTAAATTAAAGAGTTATTATAAAATTTATCGCCGAGGTCCGGGAAACGCGAGAGTCGCGAGTGTATTTTGATTAGTGTTTAGCTAGCTAGAAATTTAGTGAGGTATAATTTCTTTTAATTCACAGGTTAACCTTTTGGGACTAAAGGATAATTCGCATCCGGTGACTACCTTTACGTTTTCCTAACCGAGGAGTGTTAGTGCCAAAAACCTGTGAGTTTGTCCGTAGAGTTGTACAGATTCTGAACCCAGGGTAGAGGTTTCTTAGACCAGCAAATGGACGGGAAGAGACCTCGTGATAGGGACGAAGTAGCGTCGGAGTACGCACAGCTCGATCGTAAACTGGTAAAGATTTCATCTGACTTCCTGAGACGGCAAAAAGAACGAGCGGCAAAAATTTAGTTTTCTTGTCTTGTGATATCTTGTTTAAATTTGGTTTGGATTTAGTTTATTTTATATATATATATATATATATATATATATATATATATATATATATATATATATATCCTGGGGATATACTCATATATTCGTTGGATAAACTGGCTCACGTTTGCTGATATAAGGGAAGACCTATTGTAGTAGGTACCGATAGGGCTTAACTAGGGTGGAATTGCACCTTTCCTTTCTGAGAAGTAGTGGGTATAATTAGTATGATTGTATTTTTTTGGGTTGATTAAAAACAATAATTTGGGGAGTTATATTTGTCTTTGGGTATTATTTAACCACCAGCATTTGAGGTTATTTTTTTATATTTGTTTTTTTTTTGTTACATATTGGGTTATATTATTGTTTCTAATTTTCTCCTTTTAATTTTATTTTCAATATGTGTCTTTTTTTGGTTGTTTACTTTTAACTCCTTCCTTTTTCCCATACAACCACCAGCATTTGCGAAGCCTGGGGACTTACCCTCTTACCAAGGACTGAGAGTCAAGGCAGATAACGGGCAGTAAAGTTGCTTTTCCATTATTTATTTTCAGCTAACATTTACAGAGAAGGGTTCCCGGAGTCTTTCTCTACAACACAAATTTTCTTCGGGTGGTGGCAGCATTCTCCTTTTATTTTATTACACAGTAGGAGACAGTCTAATCTGTTACAGTGTCATCAATACAGGATAGTGGATAGCTGTCGTTCTTGGTGACGTCATTCAGGTTTCTGTAATCCACGCAAAATCGGGTGGTTCCATCCTTCTTTTTAACTAGCACGACGGGAGCGGACCATGGGCTGATGGATGGCTCAATAACTCCATTTTGTAACATGGACTCAATGTTTTCCTCGACTGCCTGTTGTTGCCCCCATGGTAGTCGCCTTGGTGGTATTCTGATGGGTTTAGCCTTCCCGGTATTTATTCGGTGCTGGATGATGTTGATACGACCGGTGGTCCCATCATTACTGTTCAAAATTTGCCAGTGCTTGGTGATAAATTGCTAGGCTTTCTTCTGTTCTTCTGGTGTCAGGTGTGTCAAATGGTCAGCAAACTGTTGTAGGAACTCTTTACTGGGCCCTGTCTCCTTCACCGATGTACCGATGTCTGGTACCCTTCTTCGCAATTGATGATGGCTCGAAACAAGCTATCTCTTGACCACTGGCAATTCTGATGTCGTTGTTGGACCAATTCAGGACTCTAATTGGTACATCTCGTCCAGTTTTAACTATAGCCCATCCAACTAAGTAGTCATGAGTTGAGTGTACGGGCTCCACCATTCCAACGCAGCTCCCAAAATTGCTTACTAGCTGCCCATGAATAATCTGTTCCGTTCGATCCGGAATTCTGGCCGGTGACTGAACAGTTGACCGGCCGTGGCAATACAAATTCCTCATTTAGGAACCGAAGAACATCATATCTCGGGTCAAACATAAATCCATGCTGGCTGATTCAGTCCATACCCAGTATAAAATCGTCCTCAATATCCGCTATCAGGAACTTATGCCGGATTCTGTTGTCCCCCATCTGCAGTACTATATCTGCCTCATCCTGTATTGACATGGACTTGCCGGTGACTGTTCTGAGCTGGATGTTGTTGGTAACCGGCCGGATTTCTGATACTCTCAAAACCCTGGACTTGGCAATGGACACAGCTGCGCCGGTATCGATGGTGATGGTAATTGCTCGGCCATTGATGGTGCCCCTGATGACTAGGCTGTTGCTATCTCTGCAAAATCCTCGGATGGATAGTGTTTAGGGGGCTGGTGGAGGGTCAGTCAGCATTCGCCCCGTTATGCTGACTGGCTGACGGTCCCTGGACATGTGGCTGTTCCGTTGGTTACCCCTGGTCGGTGATCGTTCAGGTAGCCTCACTCGACAATGACGTTTAAAGTGTCCTGTCCGTCCACACCGGTAGCATGCTTCTCTGTGTTCTAGAAGTTTATGGATCCTGGAGGGATGGTTCTGGTTCGTCCTGGCTGAAGGAAACTGCTCGCACTCTTGGTTTGGACATGTTCATGACTGCCTCTACTTCCAAGGCCCGAAGTAAAGCTTCATTACTTTTCTTGATGCCACTAAGTCTTAGATTACTTTGTACTTCCACATCCCTGATACCGTTTATGAAACTCTGTGTGGACAATTGGTCTTTCGTTTCGTCGGGCAAGCCTGGGTAGGACATGTGTACTAACCGTCTGATCTCTACTACGAATTCTTGAAGGCTCTCTCCGGATTTTTGCGTTTTCCCACTTAATTGCACCTGGTATACTTGGCTCAGGGATTGATTGTCGTATCGTTTGTCCAGGATGGCGATAATCTTGTCGAAATTGCCTTGTTCATCGACTGGAATGCTTTGGAGGAATTCTAGGGCCGGACCTCTTAACGAAATTATCAGAGAAGCAGATTTTTCTTGATTATCCCATCCATTAGCTGTAGCCACTGCTTCAAATTGCCGTTTATACATGGGCCAAGATGAACTGCCATCAAATGTGGGTCGTTTGCTAACGGAACCTTTAGTACTTATGGTTCTGGTATTTTTCTTGCTGTAAGTCCTGTTGCATTTTTTTTTATTTCTGTTTCTACCTTGGTTTGGATGGCACTGATTTTATCTTGTACCTCACTTTGTACTGTTTATTTTATGGAACTGATTTGGTCTTGCACTCTATTTTGAATTGAACTTATTTCAAATTTTACCTGGCTTTGGATGGAATCGAGGTCATCTACTTTGGTTTCAAGAGTGTCCACGGTATTTTTTATGGTCTTAATGTCATCATTTATCTCTTTAATATCTGACTCAACTATTTGCATTCTTTCATTAACTGTTTCATTAACTTGTCCTACTATTTGCATTAATTGCTCAAATTGCAGTTGTCTTTTCTCTTCAGTTTCGTGTCGTTTTAATTCAATTTGATCTTGTTTCTCTTCAAATACTTTAAAATCATTTTGCCCCTGTTCATCTAATAATTTAAATTTCGAGAACAATCCCTCAATTAAATTTTGTTGTTCGCTTTTCATCGTAGTGACAAGATTTTCTAATTCTTTTTTACGTTTTTCATCAAAAGGTTTTACTAACCTTTGTTTAATTTCTTCTTGATATTGGTTCTCCTTCTTGTCACGTTTTTCCAGAATCTGGGCTATTTTTTCGTCTAGTCTCTCCGTAACCTGCTTGACTATTTTTTTGGTAGTTTCGTCCATTTTTTTCCATGCTTCTGGTTTCCATAAATCAAATTACGATTTTAACGTCACCTAATCCCACTTCTGGCACCAAATTTGTTATATACTGCGTGGGTTCAATTAAACTTTAAAAAAACTACTAATATTCACTACCACTTTCTAGAAATTTTATTTACATCAAATATACAAACAGCTGATGCGAATATCACAATAACAATTCAACATAAGCTCTTCGCTGCACTAACTAACTGCCGCGATGATGGGTCGGTCCTTTTAAAACCAGCATCGAATATTCCAGTACAATCCATTATCAATTCTCCAGTTGCCGAGCTATTTAGAGATTTTTTTTGTCCTAACGGTGATCGATGTCTTGGAATGAAATCAGTGCAGGCTTAGGTAAATTTCGCACCAATATAGAAATTTAAAAAATTGTACCCATTCCCCCACCTTATCTCTAAAACTATAAGGGCTAAAATTATGGGAAAAAAATAGTGATATAGGGCCCTGAACTTTACACGAAACATAACCTCTAATATTAATATTGGGGGGTAAATTACAGATTTAAATGGAAAATAAAATGAAAATTGTTTCTAACGCACCATGTAATATATCAAATTAAAGAGCTCATTAGGAGGAATAGAAATATATTTTTTTATATTATTAAAATTTATTATTTAAAAGATATTAACAAAAATAAAAAATATACACCCGTTTCCTCTCCTTTATTTTTTTACAGGAAAAATAAGGTGAAATCCCTGGTATTATTTTTAGGGACAAATTATAGAATTAAACTCAAAATAAAGAATTACCCTTTTTAAAACACATTATGCATTATATCAAATGAAAGGGTTCCTTATGAGAAATACAAATTTATATTTTTCTTTTACGATCATTTGTTTGAAAGGTATTAACAAAAAGATAAAACATGGACTTATTTCCTTTATTTCAGGAACTATACCACCTAAAGTATTGAAAAAAAAGATAAATATATTATACGTAATATATCAAATGAAATCAATCATGATAAAAATACAGATATATTATTTGTATTTTTAAAATAATTTATTTTAAAAAATTAATAATTCATTATTTAAAATTTGACCCATTCTCCCCTTTATCTTCCAGACTACTGAGCCTAAAGTTCAAACAAAATATTATGTAGGGATTCACTGAAAGTTTATAGGTAAAATAAAGCGAAAATGCTAATCTTAATTTTGTAGGCTAATTACAAAATTAAATAAATATTTTTATAATAATCAATCATGTAGCTGATAAAATAATATGGTTCTGTATGAGAATAAAAGTTTATATTTTTTATAAATTTAAAACGCTTAGTTTAAAAGATATTAAAGTACATATAAGAAAAAATCTACTCATTCTACTGCTTGCCTGAAACTGGAATATGAGAAAAATATATGCTTTGATTCACCTAAATTGTTTTAAATCTGAAAGGTGGTACGGAACCCTTAGTATGCCAGTCCAACGCGCAGTTTATAACATTATTTATTATTATTTCCTTATGGGACTACAACGTTATGCGAAGAAGTGAAGTTTGTGTTTGATGCTTTTCATTTATTTAAATATCCACATCCGACATTAATTCCAAATCAATTACTCAAAACTTATACTATATAAAACCCACCTACACACAAAGTAAAAAATGTAAAGGGTAAAAGGGTGCTCATTCTGTACAAATTAATTACCTACCTATCTGCTATATTTATGAAGCCGGTGTCATGCAAATCTGAAATGCTGCATTGCGTACTAACCTACAACTTCATCGAACTTAATTGTTGTTTGGCACCGACTTCAAAAATATACTAGATAGGTCTGTAATTCATTTGAACAGAATGAGAACCGTTTACTGTTTACATTTTTATTACTTTGTGTGTAGGTAGGTACCTAACAACAATGAATGTGTTGTTTATTGTCTATGTTTGTATTTTGTTATAATTATTTTCAACTTTTTAGTTATATTTGGAAGTCGGTTATATATATTTTTTAATGTTTTATTTACAACTTTTTAGTTTTTTTCAACTCGGGTAGGTTTAATTCTTTATTCTTTATTTTTTATTTTGTATGTATAACCTTAATAGACCAGGTAATATCGAAAACCCCAAACATATCAGAATGATACATTTTCATTTAAATTGACAGGTAAAAGTTTACGAACAAAATGAACGTACGCGTAACTTAATAAGCCAAAAATATGTTTATCTCACTGACCAGACAGACACTGTCTTGTCCAAATGTTTTATAAAGATTGTAATTATTTGGACCGCTTTGATGACATTATATGAAAGAGATCATTAAAATACCTAACGCCATCAGGCATACAGTTAACACAACTTAACCTCTGAATAACGTGTGTATATATCTGAATACTTTAAACTTTAATGTGTTAAATATAGGTAAATTTAAACTATGTTAAGTAATAGAGAGAAGGAAAATTTTAGTAGCAGTCTTTTGCTCTGTAAACTAATTCTTTCGAAGACGAAATGAATTTCAATTCTCTTTTATTAAAACTGTTTGTAATAATTCCACTTCACAATATATCTCAAACACTCTGTTTACTATCTTATAAGTATCACATTATTGTAAAAATTTTAACCACCCTGTATAACAATTATTCTTCTTCGCCCTATATTTCACTATTACATATTTATGGACCACATTTTATAACATTTTTCGCCCACTTCACCCTATATTCGAACCATCCTGTACATACGACTGCCTATGGCCACCATAATTTTTTTAACTCCCTTCTGTAACTATCATCCTACTCCGTAGGATATGATGGTTAAAATATATTCACCCTGTATAACAATAGCTCCTCTAAACCCTATTTGAAACTTCGGCTACGCACTAAAAGAAAAAAATCTACTTATTGTCACTCAATATAGCTTTTTTTAAAACCCTGTATACCTGTAATTTCATTCCAATCTATATTCTAGGCAACTTGTAAATTCAACTGCTAATGGTATAGCTATATATAGCTATATACACTTCCCCCAAGGCCAAGCATGACGCGTGAGTTGCAATCAGTATCGAAATAAACACAGTATGTGCCGTGCCAATACATTTTGTTCTAATTTAATATTATACAGCAGACCAAATAGTCTTGTAATAAATCTTTCGTTAGGTGTTTGTAATATCTAATAGTCACCTGCATTTTTCATTATGTTTTTCCAAAATTTCAATTTCCATTGCACAACCAGTACCATGATATCTTGGTGCTAAAGCAGGCAGCTTTACTGTCTTTTTTATATGAGAATGCCTTTTGTAATCTTTTGAGATAATACCTGACGTATCGTCTTTGGGTTTTGTAACATTAGCATTATCCTTACTATTATTATCACGGTAAGATTCGAATGTCAGACTTTCCAGAAAATCAGATTGAATTGATTTTGATTTATTCACTTTGCCATTTTTTCTCTCGGAAATATCAAAATCTGCACCATGCTCATTTTCTTGTTGCTGTTCTTCAAGAGAATTAGTGCTGAAAAGTTGCATATTGATAATCCACTAATTTAGTATTTGCAATAACAATATTTACCTACCAGGTAATCCGTCAATATTTTTTTCTTGTCGTTCATTGTTATCAGATCTGTCCCAAGATTTTCTATCTAATTTCTCTATTTTTATTGAGTTATCATTTTCTACTGGTTGCTTCTCTAATTTTGAGTGACAAGAATGTCTCTTATAACATTTTATTATATTAATAGTGAGCTTTTTATTTTTATTTCTAGTACATTTGCATATGGCTTCTGTTGACATGTCTCATAAATTTTTGACATATCTATCTCAGATACTTCACATATATTCAAGTCAGGCATCCTCTAAAAATAATAAATAGAATCAAATATTTATTAAATGAAGAAAACCAAAAAAATGTTCTGAAAAACTTTCCATTAATAATTTGCTTGAACAAATAATGTGGTTCTTGCTCGTTTAAGTCTTTGAAACATCTTCATTTTGAATACTGACAATTTTGAAAAATATATTGTCAGAAATGTTTTCTTACTCAAATATTTGATGCCTGTTAGAAGCTTCAGTGCCATCAGTTCCGTTCAATCAAAATAATGCCAAATTGATAAACATATAATACGTTGGGTAATGGACTAATGAATCAGATTGACACATTTAATTTTCATATTTTTTGTCACTGTGATTCATAATAGACATTATAAAATTTCGCTTCAGTTATCTATCTATTGTTGAGTAGCAATTAAGGGAAACATTGAGGGGGATTTAGGATGACATGCACTCTAGAAATCTATTTTTCATCTATTTCAGTGATGTTCATTTCTTCAAAGCTCAGGTTCATTGTTCGGAGATATGGGAGAAAATGTATCCAATTTATATGTACTAGCAACAAGTCTCAGCTTCGCACGGGTTCTTTACAGAAAATATAAAATAACCTATGTTACTCCAAGGAGATCCAGATTTCGGTAAAATTGGTTGAGTAGTTTTTCAAACAACCCCCGAAATTTTGGAATTTTTGGTTTCAAGATTAAATTTTAACCTGTTAATAATCCTTTTCATTCAAAAAATATATATATTAGGGTGGACGTTATTTCCCAAGTTGGTCAAAACCACGCTCCCAACCCTTGAATCAATTCTTTGGAAATAAAAACTAAGATCTTAATTCGAAAATCCCGTTTAAGTAGTGATTTACCCCTTCCAATTTTTAAAAAACTTTTTTTTTCTTATTTTTTAAATATACTCGAATTTTCTACCTAAAACCGGCGTCAGAAAATTTTTACTCACCGGTTGTTGGCATTTGTTTTCAAAATTATTATAAATAACGTTTGTGGTGGTGATTTTGAAGTGAATTTAATTATTTTAAAAGAATTTTGCGCCTAAAAGGATCTCAAAAACACGAGAAATTCGTGCTTGTTCACATTTATTTCAAGCTATAAATGTTTTCCCTTAACAACAGATTTGATCAATGAAATTAAAAGAAAAGTCGTATTACATCCTTTATTTTGGTGTCTTTTACATATTTCCAAGTGATTTCAAAAAGTTGGAAATGTAATGAAAAAGGAAAATCTGGTAAACCTTCATAATAAAACTACTATATTAGATTCACATTCGCCCCTTAAGCTCCTTCTGTAGGATATTTACACAAACGCTCTGAACTTAGCCATCGGATTAATCACCTTTTTTGCACAAAAGAACGTAAAAAACAATTATAGATATTTGATAATTCCCAAATCATTAACTCAAAAGCTAATTTATAATAGAATTGGTAACCACAATGAATTGTCCGGTGCCCCCCCCCCAATAAATAGAAGGTGTTTAATGCCGCTAAATCATCAATATGTAATTATATATTTTTCATGGTTAGGTACTTAAAGTAAAAATATGTATTACAAATTTTGTTCAAGAACAAAATAATAACTGTAATCCAAGAAATTAAAATATTTTACTACCATGTTTGTCCAATCCATGTACAACTGAACTAACAAAATTTTACTTAAAAATTTAATTCATGTGGCATTGATAGAAACCAGTTGATATTTACGTAAAAGTTTTAATAAATTTTTAAGTTAATTTTCTTAGATTATACAATACATTAGTATATACAAATTAACAAACATTTTCGAATTTTCAAAGAACTGAGCTGTTCTTTTAATCTTCTGTTGAAAATGTCATCAGTAATGATTAAACTGTTAATAATTAATAACATATTTTCAAATTTTTACAAATCAGTCAGTCTCATTTGTAACTAACCAAACATTTTGATAAATGTGAGTTAGCAACCTATGTTCTAAGAACTGGTTACGTAAAAAATGATGACATATTTAGGTCTTCAAATAATTCACAAGGTACTTTCTATTATACAAAATTATTGTTCTATGATAAAAAATATTTTAAAGGCCTTTTCAGGACCTAAAAAACTGTATATTTTTAACGAAACCCGTTCAGCAGTTTTCAGGCGATTGGGCAATTACAGGAATATGGCAAACAGCTATTACCAGTAGCGTTCAATGTTTTCGGTATTTTATGCTAAGTAAAATTTAATCAAAATATATTATGTAACATTAAAAAAAATTGTACAGAAATTCAAACCCTGTCACTTACGATTTGGAGGTTAACGCTCTAGAAACTTAGCTATTCAGGACGTACCTAATTAAAAAAAAAAACTCAGACCTTATATGAACATAATGTAATTACTCTTACAATTTCAAAGACTTTCAAATATTTATCCCCAGTTGAGAATTCAGACGAAAAGCTTAAAATGATGTAATAGCTTGTCTAGTATGTAGTAAAGAAGGCTGGTATATATCAGCTTCTCGATTTACCCGCTAGGTGGCAATCATAATTGCTCATTACCTTGATTTCAATAAAATAGTTCAGTGCAGTAACTGTGATTTAACGAATGATTCCACCTTATCACCAATTTTAGGATGATGAGTTACTCAAATCAACACTTACAAATTATTGATGTTTGTAAGAAGACAATTCCTGATTTAAAAAAAGGCATTTTGCCGCGTAATTTGGATGTACTTCAGAGATTATTTCATATGACCAAAATCCAACAATTCAAGGTAGTCGATGCTATTAAAGCTACAATAAATGAAGTGATAAAGGTATGGAATAATATACCAATAGATATAAAAAGGATTGACCACTGTAATGAGAAATTAAAGAAATTACATAGTGATTTCCAAAAGGTTCAAAAGTATTCCAATGTATCTAGTGATAAAGTTAATAATTTTCTAAACAGTTTATTTGATACATTTGACATTTCGCTATACACACCATTTGAATTCCTTGGATTAATGGATGATGTATCCCGAAGAATACTTTTTACTAAACCAATTGATTACATCAGAAAAGAACTACTAATACGTGAAAATAAAGAAATAACACGTAAAATATTCTAATTAATATGTACTTTTATTTTACTCCTGAATTTGTATATTTCGTTATCAGTGAATTTTACATATTTCCCAACTGAATTTAATTCCAGAGGAAGATATTTGTGACAATGATAATATTTTGTTTATTGGGTCTCAAACTATGGAAATCAGTGAACCAGAATTATCGAATGATGTTGGGGATTTGTTCATGCAAATTAATCAAATACTTGGAACAGAAGAAAATATAAATTTAAGACCCTCTCCGTCATACAATAATGAAATAAAAAATTATATCAAAACATTATTGTTTAATTCTTGCACTAATTATGTTTAAGTAAATTTCCAGAAGTATTAGAACAACTAATACTTGATGGTTTCTGCAAAGTGTTTAAAGGATATAGAACATAAAACTAAAATTTAATAAGTTTTAAATATTAAAATGATTTTAATTTGTCACAAATATAAGTAACTTGAGAGAAAACATCTTAAATGCTTTGCTTAGCCATACTGTTCCAATGTTCAATTTGACATTTAATTTAAGCATATATTGAAACTCTTTGGAAATTCTAAATTATTTCACCTAAACTCTAAAATTCTAAACACGAGAAACTTCCGACTAGTCCGGCTTATTGCTACCAAAAAATTATTACTTATAAATTTATTTATTCATTGACAAATTTAAGAACAATTAATTCATCAGGCCTATGCAATTATATGTGTACTAAGGCTGGCAGTAAATTCTCAATATTTATTACAGGTAATGATTTAAATCAGTAAATTTTAGGATACCCTACGAACTAAAAATTAAACTTTGTCAAAACATCCTTTATGAAAATTAAGACTTATAGTGAACAATTTGAGGACAATACTACAGTGTTAACTATAACTGTTATAAATAAATATAATTGGATATTTTTTTAGGATTATATGCTCGATTAATGTCAGAAAAATCTAATACAACATCGAGTGAAGACACACAACAGAGTTCAGATTCAAATAATTATCCATCTGGTAGGCACTTTCAGAAAAAAGATTTAAGACGCTCTATTAATGTTATGACTCCAGAAGTGGTTGCAAGTTTCGACAAAGCAAAAGTGTCGGATAGGAATGTTGTTTTTATTACAAGCAGTATTGCACACGCTTTAAATCTAGATCTCGACAAATTAATACTTAGCAAAACTGCAATTAGAGAAGCTCGAGCCAAGGTCCGAAAAATGGAGTTCGAAATGAAGGAGCTGTTTCAGGGTATATCAGTGTATTTTATGATTGTGCACTGGGACGGGAAACTTATCCCAGAGAATGATCACTGCAAGAAAATTGATCGACTTCCTATTTTAGTAACCAATGAAAAGTTCACAAAAATTATAAATGTACCAGCTTTAGAAGATGGCCGAGGCATGACAATAGCGTCTGAAGTTTATGCAGCTCTTAAAGATTGGGGTTTACTGGAGCTGACTGTTGGTGTGTGCTGTGATACAACTACCGCAAATTTCGGTCAGAAGGGAGGTGGGGCAGCTCCTATTTTAGAACACCCTATTGATAAAGATTTGATCTACTTAGCTTGCCGGCATCATATCTTGGAACTTTGTAACGGGTAAATTGCCGTTCTCCCCGTTACATTGATATTTAGTAATATTTGTCGAATTAATAAATTACCTTTTATATTTTTCAAATCACTTTTCTAATTATATCGTTTTCTCAACTGAGTTCTACCGTAATAAAACAGTGTCTTTACCTTAATAAATAAACACGTAATCGCTTTTTTCGCTTTTAATTGCTAAATCACAGTTAATTCGTTTGGAAGGTATTCTAAGTCCAACTCTGTCCTTTGATTTGGCGCGATGCTGTCTTGACAGAACGAACATCACGTGCTATTTTAATGTAACCTCCCTCCAAACTGGAAATATTAAATTAATATAATTTTGTTGGGAAGAAGGAAACTGTCATTAATAAAATTTTATCTATGATTTAATTACTAAAATTTTGCTTTATTCTTTTATCGAAATTATCTTGTATTGGTTCCTGTATTGACCAACTATTGATTAATATTTCTGCTTTCGCGCTCAATAAAATTTGAAATTTTAATATGTCATTTCCTTTCCCCACTTTTATCATTGGACAAGTGGGATAAACGCTTGTCGAAGCAGATTTGCTCTCTTCTGTTTCGAACCCCCGGGAAAGACGGTATGTAGGAGAATTTCGCTCTGAGTTTAATTTTTTATTGGGAAAATTCTTTATCTTTATCGTGAAAATATCTGCTAGAATTTGCTTAATTTATCGTTTTTCCTTATTACCGTACCTTTGATTCTAATTAAGCAAATTCAACTTATCGTTATAGTTTGATTTATCGAAAGAATTTTTTATAGTTTTTATCGGCTATAGTGCATATTTTATCGTATCTATTAATAATTTTGGAAAGAATTTTTGGGGTGAATCTGGTTTCATATTCATCTTAATATCGATATACCGCGTTTTCTTGCAACGATAAATATTTGGTGGCTTAACTGCGTAGTTCATTAATTTTTTTGCTTTGCATTTGCGACGTAGTTGGCATCGATAAGCAATCGTTAGTTGCTAGAGATTTCACACGTATCGTGATAAACAAAATAAAGGATAAAGAGAACAATTATTGCCGGCCTCTTTTGCATTTTTAGGTATTGGTGAATCTGGAGAGTTTGATTGACGATATCTGCCAAGGATCAGGAAAGGATAAATTGATCCACTAGACGAGGTCTCCTGTGAGCCTGAATTTAGTAGCTGACGAAGCTTCCCAACTGGGTTGGACTGTAACTGGGAATGATCATGTGAGTGACTTAAAATTTCTATTTTTTTTCTTTGCATTTCGTTCAGTATTTCATATATATATTTCTATTTTATTGAATTTGATTTACATATAGATATACCAGTAAATATATTAATTTTTTTTAAAGTCACTCGCTGATCTTTCATTAGTCATTGGCCCAGATTGGTTGCTTGTCTGCTTAGTTATAAATAAATCACATTTTAATTTCTCCTTTCGCTGAGTTTGCAGTAGAGAGCCAAGCAGGTTCTGAGCTAAAGCATTTTGCTACGCCTAGTTTTCTTTATTTTAATTGTTTAACTTGGGGAAATGTTTATGACCAGATTTCACATCTGATTTTTATTATATTTATGAATATAGATGCAATAATCATTTTTATCGTTTATTCGCTTTCATTCAGTCGTCGAACGGTTTGTCGGATTAGAAGGCACATTATTAGATCTTGAATATAATTTTTTCTTCATATCGTTATTTTTAAATACATTATTAGCTCTCAAACATAATTGTTTATATATCTGATTTACCGTTAAATTTTACCTGTAATTAATAATTGATTTGTTATTTAAATCTAAACTAATTTGAAACTATTACTAGCAGTTGCAATTTACCTTAAGTCTTATAGTTATCTATTTTTACCTAGAATTTGAAGCATTTCAAAATTTACTTTTATTAGTTAAAGTATTTTTCATTCATTTTTGGTAATATTTAAATAGTTAATTTAGAGTGAAGAAGTTAGGGAAAACTAAGGTAGGGTGCCTCACCTCATACACGTGCCGAACCGATCCTATAGAGCATATATACGCCTATACTAGTCAGGGGGAAAATTCAGTATCGATACTCTAAGGGCTATAACTAATAAAATAAATTTTTCATGTATGCCATCAACTGGGGCTAAGAGTGCCCAGATACGTAACCACTAGCCTCATATCCAGGGAGCAGAACACTGGCAGTACTACCTGATTCGATTTGTCCTCTGGTAGGACAGTGGCAACTCCTGGCCGCCCTGAGTTATTGGAACCCCAGCTGCTGGTTGGCATATAGCTCCAGGATCAGGACCTTGGACAATAGACCCACCAACGAAAAGGCATTCCTACCGAGCATATTGTAAGGCAAGAATTTATAGATTGTTTTGTTTGTAACTTCACTCTAACAGTTTTTATATACCTCGATTGTTTAAAAGTTTGTTCTCTGTTACCAATTTAACTAATAGTAAACTTGGTTAATTTGTAATTGAAAAAGAATAAATTGTAAATTTTCGCTATCTTGTCGTTTTCTTGTGTCCTTCTGCCAATTGAACAACGAACTCACGCCACCGGATACTAACTGAGCAGCTTATCGGCACAATATCGCCAAGACCGTTGAGAGAGAGGTGCATTGTCTAACCAACAAAATATCTCTCTCGAGCGCTGTTGCGTTTACAAAATTGGCGCCCAACGTGGGGCCCTTGAATATATTGCTTCAAAATTTGCTCCTAACAACACAGGGCTCAAAAATTGGTACATTGGCTGAAGGATATATATATATATATATATATATATATATATATATATATATATATATATATATCTTATTTACCGTTTATCTTATCTTGATCTAATTTACCGTTATCTTATTTACCGTGTGGAAGAATTATTTCAGTTATCGTTGCACCCTCTATATCTTTTATCGCTGTTGAGTGAATTGGAATTATCTTACCGTATCTTAATTTATCGTTTCCATTTCATTCAATATTTAATTACCGTGGGGGTAAGCATACCTCTGAAATACTTCCCTATCTCGTAACTCTATTATCTTATTGGTTTCTCTTCTTTATCTTTTATCTCATGTCCATTCTTCTTGCGATGGAACCCAATCATTTGAGAGTTAAGGAATTGGATTATGAACTGCAGATCCGGAGGATAAAGCCCATAGGGGATGTCGACTCTAAACGTAAGTTACTTAGAGGAGCCTTAAGTCAAGAAACTGCAAACTGAAGTTTTGTGCAGAGTAGTGCTGGTAGTCCTCTTCCCTTTGATGTAGATACCGCCGAAATTAGGGAAACTATCAATGACTTGAATACCCAAATTGCTAACTTTACTGGTTCTATCTCCTGTCCATTTATAAAAGAATTTCGTCCCGTTTAACTCATCTCTCAGGTAGAATCCATAGGCTGTCAGAAAATTCAGAAGAAGAAGAAAGGACAAAGGCTGACTTGCAAACTGAACTTTTAATGTTAGAGGGGGATTTAGCCTTCAAATTAGTACCTTCTGATTCTACTCCACAAAGGACCTCTTCTGGCCATGAATTTACTCCCTGTCCTTCTGTCTCTCGATCTATCGCACCTTATGAAGTGGAATCTCCATTTTTCCGGGCACAATCCAAGGGAATCCGTTCATTCTTTCCTTGAAAATGTTGAGACTCTCCGTATTGCTCGAGGTGTCACCAAGGATGAGTTATTTACTTCCGCTTGTGACTTATTTAAAGGGACAGCCCTAACCTGGTATAACAGCATTAAGAATAAAGTCAGTACTTGGGACCAGCTAGTTCAGAAACTCAAAAGAGATTTCTTACCGTACTTTTATGAAGAAGACCTACATAGGGAAATTGACTCTCGCACTCAAGGAATTAATGAAAAGGTCACCCATATATAGCTTGTATGGTTGGTTTGTTCAATCGTCTTACCGTCAAATTAGATGAGAAAACTATCGTTAACAAAATTCGTCGAAATTTGGCTCCTCATTTTCTTTCCCATCTCGCTTTACTCAAATTGATACCGTTGACCAGCTGTCTGACATTTGTAGACAGTTAGAAGAGTCTATGTCGTGGAGCAAACGCTATAAACCACCTCCAAGCACTTCTAGTAATTTATTGGAGCCTGACTTAAGTTTTTCTGCCTCGTTACCTGGTGTACCCAAGAATAACTCTTATCGTAATCAAAGTTTTTCCTCCTTTTTATCGTCATCTCGCAATATAAGTACCGTTACCGTATCTGGCCTTCGTTGTTGGAACTGCAATACCGTGGGACATACTTATTCCGATTGCCGCCGCCCTAAGAAGCTATTTTGCTTTGGATGTGGTGCTAAAGAAGTCACGAAGAGAAATTGTCAGCGTTGCCTCTCTAGGATTCCAAAAAACGTAGTACCGACTGGAGATGGTCATCTGGATGCCGTCGCCAGTACTTCCAACCAAAGTCCAGGAATCAGTTCCGTTCCTCCTACCGATGCCCAAGGAAAAGGCAAGGGCAAAGGAAAGAAGTCCACGTAAAACCCCTCTTCCACCCGCAAGGAGTGGAATCTTTGGCTTGAAAAAGTCAGAGACTTTTGTCGTCCTTCTTGTAATTTAAGCCCTCTTTTCGTCAATAAACCTCATGACAACAGGCCTTATCTATCTGTTAACGTTTTTGACCGTGAAATTACCGCTTTAGTGGATAGTGGTAGTACCTCTTCCGTTTTAGGTTCCTCAGGGTTCTCTATCCTCAAGGATTTTAAGTTACCGATTCAATATCATGATACCGTCTTAATAACTACCGCTGATGGGAAACCTCAAGCCCTAATGGGATATGTTGTCTTACCTATTTCCGTAAATAATGTCGTTAAATCCCTTAAGGTCTATGTCATTCCGTCTGTTAAGCACACTCTTATCCTGGGAATGGATTTTCTTCAACTGTTTCAGATGAAAGCTAACTTCTCGTCATTATCTTATAAGATTTCGCAAATTTCTGCCCTTAATACCGTTCCAACAGATTCAGACTTAACCAGAAGTCTACAGCCTGATTTTAAAGAACAAGAAGTAGCTCATAAGGGCTTTCCTAATGTTATTGTTGATTCCTTGTCTCAGCCCATTCCGAAAACATCCATTCAGGGATCTTATCGAAATATCGACCTTGCTTTTCAGAAATTTTCGGCTGATTTATTAGGTCCGGACCCTTGTTACCGATTGAAAAATCAGTATATAGTAGTAATAGTAAATTGGGTTATTAACTGTGTAAAGGACTTGAAACCATATCTTTCCGACCCTGACAGTGAGGATGAACATGTATCGGATGATTCTTCGGACTCTGAATATGATTCTGCTCTGGACTAAGTTGTAACGTACCTATTCTCTATTCTTTATCGACTTATCTTCATTACCGACTTATCTTCTCGTTATTGGACTTTGATTTTGTATTATCGTATCTCTTATCTTTCTTTACCTTATCGTTTATATCTTTCCTATCGTTTCGTGGTCTCTTGGTGGGGCCGACGAATACCCCAAGGCGGTGAAACCATGCGCGGACGTAAAAGCCGTCCAACTGGATTCTAATTATTGCCATAACATCCAGGTCTCTTGTAGACTAATTTCTATCTTTCCTATATCGTTTCGTGGTCTCTTGGGTGGGCCTACGAATACCCCAAGGCGGTGAAACCATGCGCGGACGTAAAAGTCGTCCAACTGGATTCTATCTACTGCCACAACATCTAGGTCTTCTGTAGACTAATTCATATCTTTCCTATCTATCGTTTCGTGGTCTCTTGGGTGGGCCTACGAATACTCCAAGGCGGTGAAACCAAGCGCAGGGGTAAAAGTCCCCTAACTGGCCCTATATTTCTTTTCTTTTACCATCTAGGTCTCGTAAGACTAAGTTACATTTTTCTAAGTCTCCAGAAGGGCTTGGAGAATACTTCTGGTAGTCCATGTTACCAACTAGGGAGTAAAAATCTTCCAAATGGTCACTTGCCTTTATCTATAACATCCATGACGTTGTCGTTTCATGCTGATTTGCTGTTATCTGGAAATTATCGTCCCTTCAGGATTGCCAAAGCTGATGACATTTTTTATCTTTGATAGTATCGTTAAATATTATGCATATATCTAATTTTGGTTCCCTTTTCTTTAATCCTCATTATTTTCACTAGGTTTTATCTTTCTAGAAGATCCATACCGTGGCTTAATGCTTTTACCAAATTTAAATTAGTTGAATCATTCGTGTCTAGGATTTAGCTATCTTGCCACCTTTTAGTGATACCGTCCCTGAGGATGAAAAGTCTATATTGTCATCACTTTCTAATTTTGATATCGCTATCTTTGTACCGTTACTGATAATATTTCACAGAAAATACCGTGTTTAATGCAACCTTTCTTGGGCGTAGGCTCTTACCGATATGAACTGCATTTTTAATTGGAGACTTGGTTTTCTTGCCTTATCTGGTGTTCCTTGAGAACAATTATCTTGAATTCCAAATCCCAATTTCTCGTGTATAGTTGTTGAAATATTATCTTTTTCTCTTTGACTTATGTTAATTAACGTTACCTATTGGCATTCCCTTACCTTGCTTATTTTATGGTAAATATCTTTTATAATCTATCTATGTTTAACTTTCAGAGAAATTATCTTTTTGAAGTATGATGAAGTGAATTATCTTATCGTTTATCTTGTAATCTCGTCTATCCTCTTACCGTTTGACTGCGAGGAAGCAGTGTATCGTAGCGTACCTTACCGTGGCCATGGAAGCCAGTTATTGTTTTTTTGAGAGACTCCAGGCTCTGGACAGTGTGTTAGGGCTGTTATTTTGGTTGTAGGCTGGAGTTGCTCTATTTTGGAACTTGGACATGTAGTGCAGTGTTGCCGTCCTAGGTTCTGTGTTTATGTAGAGGATGGAGGTTTTGCGCAGTGTGTTAGAGCTGCATTTTCTCACTTTTCCCGCTTCAAAAATATTTACCGTTCTACCTTAACGTTCGTATATCTTTTTCTATCTTCCTCTGAAAAGTAACAGATTTTCTTGATATCTGATTTAGGTGTACCTGAGCGAAAGCTGTTATCGATTTTCATCCCTTTATTGGATGTGAAGTTCTTAGATAGATTTGATGTTCCTTGCAGAACAATTTTTGGAACTCACTGTCCTTCTGGATATCTGACCTGTTACAGAATATCGTTTTCTATATCTTAATTTTTTCTCAGATAATTTGCCATATTTTTGTGATTTCCATTTTCAGCAATATGACATCTGACAAAGGTATATTTTCTGAATCTTTTCTTTTCCTTTTTCCATTTTTGGGTTTACCTTCTATTATCGTTTCTTTTCTTTCTGGGATTTATCGTAATATACAGTTCTCTCATTCTCTTATTTACTTTCCATGTCCAAAATATACTTGGGGTGGATGTAAATATTGTACCGTTCCCTATAGAAATCAGGATAAATATCTTTAGTTTTTCCAGTAGAAAATTATTTTTTATTTTTGATTCAGGCAAATCGTGTCTGTACCCTGGTGCAGTGGGGATCAAATATACCACTGCAGTTGTTCTAAATTCAATATCGAATCTCGTTTAGGTGTAATAACAAGAATTGTGTTGTCTCGTGTATCTTTTGAAGAGTTTTCCGCATTGTATATGTAGAGTAAAACCTATAATCTTGTTGCCATACCAATTCCGTTATATCGTTATCGTTATTATGAATTTAGCTTTCTCGTAATAATTAGGGTTTTATCTATTTTCTATCTTTATAGGCATCTATTTGCTTTCTCTGTAATAACGATTATTAGGAAAGTATGCCTTACCTCACTTATCGTCCCTCTTAAATAGGGAGCCCTTATCCAGGTGTACTTTTGATGCCTAAGTGTTCGCTAGATTGTGGATTATGCATTTACCTTACCGTTTGTACCTTATGAATTATCTCGTTTGCTTTCCACTATCGTTAAGGAACACAATTATCTGAATGGCAACAATTCATTATTGTATTATATCTTTACCTTTATGCATTTAACTTGCATTGTAAATATTACCGTGTCTTGTTTTTATGGGTTATCCTAACTTAAGGCTTATATCCATTTTTTCTCGCTAATTGAATTGGGATCATTCCCTTGTATTATTATTATTATTGCTACCGACTTTGTAATTTTATACCGTTAACATATTTTTTCTTTTATCTACCGTCTACCTTTCCGAATTTTAGTACCGATATCAACTTTCTGTTGTTGACTTGAATTTAGTAGACATTATCGTATTCATTTAGTTGGTCAAACGTTTCATAGCTCACATACAGGGACCACCTAAAGTAGGTAACTTTTATCTTATAAACTCAAAGTTTCCGAATTTAATATTTTCATATCTTATCTAAGAATAGTTATTCTATTTAGCTTCCCATGTCTCTCGATTCATTTTCAGAACTGTATTATCTTGGCAAAATTTAGGAAATTGATTTCGGAAATCTAATATCGTTGCTTATTTTGTAGGTTTTCTTATAGCTTACGAAAGGTTTTTTTTTCAGGTTGACCTTCTCAAAAATCCTTTCTTTACTCCGGGTTAGAGGGGTGTGTAACGGGTAAATTGCCGTTCTCCCCGTTACATTGATATTTACTAATATTTGTCGCATTAATAAATTACCTTTTATATTTTTCAAATCACTTTTCTAATTATATCGTTTTCTGAACTGAGTTCCACCGTAATAAAACAGTGTCTTTACCTTAATAAATAAACAGGTAAGTAAATACTCCTATTTTATTCGCTTATGCAATCGCTTTTTTCGCTTTTAATTGCTAAATCACTGTTAATTCGTTTGGAAGGTATTCTAAGTCCAACTCTGTCCTTTGATTTGGCGCGATGCTGTCTTGACAGAACGAACATCACGTGCTATTTTAATGTAACCTCCCTCCAAACTGGAAATATTAAATTAATATAATTTTGTTGGGAAGAAGGAAACTGTCATTAATAAAATTTTATCTATGATTTAATTACTAAAATTTTGCTTTATTCTTTTATCGAAATTATCTTGTATTGGTTCCTATATTGACCAACTATTGATTAATATTTCTGCTTTCGCGCTCAATAAAATTTGAAATTTTAATATATCATTTCCTTTCCCCACTTTTATCATTGGACAAGTGGGATAAACGCTTGTCGAAGCAGATTTGCTCTCTTCTGTTTCGAACCCCGGGAAAGACGGTATGTAGGAGAATTTCGCTCAGAGTTTAATTTTTTATTGGGAAAATTCTTTATCTTTATCGTGAAAATATCTGCTAGAATTTGCTTAATTTATCGTTTTTCGTTATTACCGTACCTTTGATTCTAATTAAGCAAATTCAACTTATCGTTATAGTTTGATTTATCGAAAGAATTTTTTATAGTTTTTTATCGGCTATAGTGCATATTTTATCGTATCTATTAATATTTTTGGAAAGAATTTTTGGGTGAATCTGGTTTCATATTCATCTTAATATCGATATACCGTGTTTTCTTGCAACGATAAATATTTGGTGGCTTAACTGCGTAGTTCATTATTTTTTTTGCTTTGCATTTGCGACGTAGTTGGCATCGATAAGCAATCGTTAGTTGCTAGAGATTTCACACGTATCGTGATAAACAAAATAAAGGATAAAGAGAACAATTATTGCCGGCCTCTTTTGCATTTTTAGGTATTGGTGAATCTGGAGAGTTTGATTGACGATATCTCCAAGGATCAGGAAAGGATAAATTGATCCACTAGACGAGGTCTCCTGTGAGCCTGAATTTAGTAGCTGACTGGGTTGGACTGTAACTGGGAATGATCATGTGAGTGACTTAAAATTTCTATTTTTTTTCTTTGCATTTCGTTCAGTATTTCATATATATATATATATATATATATATATATATATATATATATATATCTATTTTATTGAATTTGATTTACATATAGATATACCAGTAAATATATTAATTTTTTTTAAGTCACTCGCTGATCTTTCATTAATCATTGGCCCAGATTGGTTGCTTGTCTGCTTAGTTATAAATAAATCACATTTTAATTTCTCCTTTCGCTGAGCTAAAGCATTTTGCTACGCCTAGTTTTCTTTATTTTAATTGTTTAACTTGGGGAAATGTTTATGACCAGATTTCACATCTGATTTTTATTATATTTATGAATATAGATGCAATAATCATTTTTATCGTTTATTACCTTATCATTTTTAAAGTACCGTACATTGACATAAATTTAGAGTACTGAATTTTCCGATTATCTCGGTTTGTCGGATTAGAAGGCACATTATTAGATCTTGAATATAATTTTTTTTCATATCGTTATTTTTAAACACATTATTAGCTCTCAAACATAATTGTTTATATATCTGATTTACCGTTAAATTTTACCTGTAATTAATAATTGATTTGTTATTTAAATCTAAACTAATTTGAAACTATTACTAGCAGTTGCAATTTACCTTAAGTCTTATAGTTATCTATTTTTACCTAGAATTTGAAGCATTTCAAAATTTACTTTTATTAGTTAAAGTGTTTTTCATTCATTTTTGGTAATATTTAAATAGTTAATTTAGAGTGAAGAAGTTAGGGAAAACTAAGGTAGGGTGCCTCACCTCATACACGTGCCGAACCGATCCTATAGAGCATATATACGCCTATACTAGTCAGGGGGAAAATTCAGTATCGATACTCTAAGGGCTATAACTAATAAAATAAATTTTTCATGTATGCCATCAACTGGGGCTAAGAGTGCCCAGATACGTAACCACTAGCCTCATATCCAGGGAGCAGAACACTGGCAGTACTACCTGATTCGATTTGTCCTCTGGTAAGACAGTGGCAACTCCTGGCCGCCCTGAGTTATTGGAACCCCAGCTGCTGGTTGGCATATAGCTCCAGGATCAGGACCTTGGACAGCAGACCCACCAACGAAAAGGCATTCCTACCGAGCATATTGTAAGGCAAGAATTTATAGACTGTTTTGTTTGTAACTTCACTCTAACAGTTTTTATATACCTCGATTGTTTAAAAGTTTGTTCTCTGTTACCAATTTAACTAATAGTAAACTTGGTTAATTTGTAATTGAAAAAGAATAAATTGTAAATTTTCGCTATCTTGTCGTTTTCTTGTGAACTGTGTGTATCCATTGGCCTGGCGCCCTTGCATAGTCCTTCTGCCAATTGATCAACGAACTGACGCCACCGGATACTAATTGAGCAGCCTATCGGCACAATATCGCCAAGACCGTTGAGAGAGAGGTGCATTGTCTAACCAACAAGATATCTCTCTCGAGCGGTTTTGCGTTACAACTTTTGTTGGCAACTGAATTCCAGGCTAAAATTTCTGGTACAAGTGGACCGAATGTCGCTATATTCACAAGGTTCCAAAATAAATGGGAGGAAATCGATCAAAGTGCATACAAAAATGGACTAGATGATTTGGAACTGACTTTAAGGCCAACTTTAGAACAACGCCATCCCAGAGATGACTACAAAGAATTGCTGCAGTTGAGTTTAATGTTTTTAGGTTTTGGAGAAGAATTAAAATTCAAAAGACCTGGTGCATGTCACCATGCACGTTGGATGGCCAAAGCCATCTATTCTCTAAAAATATTTTTGTTGAGGGACGCTTTTGGCTTAAAGAAATGAGAGATAGACCATTTTTACTCAATTTGTAAATTTATTATTTTTATTTATCTGGAGCCATGGTTCACATCTACCCGCGCAATTGCTGCCCCAAATAATGATTTAAAGTTAATGAAGGAATTAATAAATTACGAAAACATTGATAAATCCATATCTAAAGCTACGCTCAGTAAATTTCAGAACCATTTGTGGTATTTATCTCCTGAACTTTGTGTTCTTTCATTATTTCACGAAAAGGTTGATATGGGCTGAAACGTAAAATGGTTGACTCAATGCTAAATAAAAAAACTAACCCTTATAGGGATACTCCCAAAAAATTCGATACATCTGAACTAAATGTAAGGGTACTACAAGACAAAAACCTCGATTTTTTTACTAACAGCCAAAGTTTGAATTTTTTTAAAAGGTTTAATTGTGATACAGAATTTATGAAGCACGACTGCAGTACTTGGAGAGCTTGTCAATCGTACATTGAATGCCAGGAAAAATTTGAAAAGTTGATGGTCGTTAATGATGTGGCCGAAAGAGCAGTCCATTTAACTGAAGAGTACATAAACACTAGAGCAAAAGACGAGCTGCAGAAACAGTACCTAATTCAATTTTTAGAACAAAATAGAAAGCATTTATTGTCTAGTGCTACTAAGAAAGATTTAATGAAGAAACTTAAAACTGTGTAAAACTGAGAGAATGCTAACAGTACGTTAATGTGTTAAAATTTGAAGGTCAAAAAGATGAATAAAACTAAATGTTTTAAAATTATCTGATCTGTGCACTTTTAATATTCCAGCATATTTTTTATGATAAATACAACATGCCATCAGTAATGTAGTTTTAATTCTTCTTGTCTGAGATTTAACAAGAAAACTAAAGATGAAAGACGCAGTCCACAAGAAACAAAAACTTATGTGAAATTTAAATCTAACATATAGTTTTCGATGTTTTTTTACCTACTGAACCCTAATCCATATTCAGTTTTGCTCCATCACTCTTCAGTTTTCCGTAAATCGCGAAAACCGTTCATAAAGTCGCTAAAACCTTTGGAAAATTGCTAAAGACCTTCAGAGAAATAGCGAATTTTGAGCACTGAAGGTGATGGAATAAAATTGACCAAGGTTTCCAGTTCAGGAGACAAAAATATATTGAAAACCATATGTCACATATAGTTCCCATAACTTATCGACTTTAAACGAACATACGTTCGGTTTGAATTCACTTGCAGGCAATCTTAAAAAATCAAATTAAAGTTTGTGAAATCTACTTTTATCCTGAGTAAATTGTTTAAATTTGTCGTTAAACGGAAACTTTATTACCTTAAATAAAATGTGAACATGCAGCTAAGTAGTTAGTTTTTTATACCCATTTTGGAGAAAAATTCTGTTAAAATACTTTATTACCCTTTAACATCATCATAGTGGACGTTATTTATGTTAATATTAACAATCCGTGCTAAAACCGGTGAGTAAAATTCATTTTGTGACGGTTTTAGGTTGAAAAGTCGACTATATTAAAAAAGGGAAAAATATCTATTTTTTTTTAAATTGGAAGGGGTAAATCAATATTTAAACGGAATTTTTGAATTAATTACTTGGTTTTTAAGTACAAAGAATTGATCCAAGGGTTGGGAGCGTGGTTTTGAGCAACTTGGGAAATAACGTTCACCCTAAATATATATATATATATATATATATATATATATATATATATATATATATCAATATTAAAAAAATTTTCTAGAAATATTTGAAAAGTCTTTCATTAATATGTTTCAAAATTTTTCTATAAAATGATTTCAGAAATATTTTTATCCTACGACATTTTGACATTTTAAAAATATTTTGATGATAGTTTAGAAATCATTGTTAAAATATTTTTCATGAGAATAAGTTTCAAAAATATTTTAAAATATTTGAAAGATATATTAAAAAATATATATCAATATTGACAAATATTTTAGAAATATTTAAAAAATCTTTTATTAATATGTTTCAATAAAATGTTTTTCAGAAATATTTTAACCCTACGACATTTTGACATTATAAAAATATTTTGATATTTTAGAAATCATTGCTACAATATTTTTCATGTAAATAAATTGTTTTAAAAATATTTTAGAAATATTTCTGTGCTGTTAGGGAGACGATGGAAGTCGGAGGAAACTTCGAGGACGATCGACAGTGTTATGTTTGTTATTATAACATGAATAGGCATTTCTCTGATTTTTTCGCTATTCTTAAGAATCCTGAGGTTTTATGCGGTAGTGTATAGAAACTCCTTCCTCTTAGATATCCATCATTACATTTAGTTACCTTATTCTTAGCCAGAGACCCTATTTTGCTTAATTAATCTACTTTCATCATTGCTTATACTTTTCCACTTGGTTATAATATCAGATGGCCTCCAATTTCAATCGTTCATGTAATATTATCGCTGGTTGATTAATTAACTGCATTAAAATCAAGAAACAAAGTTGTTTTCTTTGATACCAAGTTTCATTGAAGATATTTATTCGATCACTTATTGCCTACCGTGATGAAATTTTAATGCTCATTCAGACGTCAGTGTTGAAAAAGTAGGGAGATTTTTGTTAAGTGAGAACTAATAGCATCGAAGTGACTTTCTCGTGTCTAAGCTTAAAACTTTCTGATTCATTAATGAGTTGCCAAGGTAAAATGTCAATGTTTGGCAAGTGAAATTGGAAATGTGTTTAATTTACATTTATTAATGTCCATCGAAGAATTTTCTATTTTCGTTTATAAACATGACAGTAAGTAAGTTGCAGAACCCCCCCACCCAAATATCTGGGTTGTATGCTTTTTTTACTGTTTATTGGGTTAAATTCAGCCTTCATGGACGTCAAGTCCCGTCCCCCCCACGAGATCAAGCCCCGCCCCCAGACAATCCAGGATCCGCCCCAGAGCACTTGTCAAACGAAATTAGAGTACACATAATTTCAAATACAATGAGTACGAATCTCGATCATGGTTCTGGATACTTGTTTGTGGGCACTTTATTATAAATATTATTCTTAATATTCCATCGAAATTTTAAAACATGTTCTATATGGATGTTGCCTGTTCGGATATAACTCAATACATTTGAGCTGTTTTCGTACTGTTTCTATCAAATATGTTATAAACTCTATATACAGGGTGAGTTTTTTTTTGATGATCAGTATGGGGATCTCGGAACCACTCAATTTCTAAACGAGTTCAATTCAAATTATGCAACATGTCTTGAAAAGTGTATTGCAAGAAATGCAAGTAGCGCTCCTCAGTAAGTGATTCGTCATAGATAAAAGGCCCCAGAATAGTAGACCATATGATATCACACCAAACATTAAAACCAAATTTTATCTGGGGTCGTGTTTGTTCTACATGGAAAGGGTTTTCTTTAGCCCAGATATGCACATTGTGTCTATTGAACATAGCGCAGTTAGTAAGTCTAGTTTCATCTGACCATAACACCTTTAATGGAAACTGTGGATTGTCAAGGCACATGTCTCTAAACCATGTACAAAACAAAATTCGTCGATGTTCGTCACCAGCATGCAAAGTTTGAGAAACTGAAATTTTGTACGGGTGGAACTTGTCCGCTTTCAGTACCTTAACTACAGTTCGTTGAAATGTGCCAGCTTCTGCCGCAATCTCACGAGTTGATGATGTAGATGGATTTTGATTTACCATTGCCTAAACATTTATTTGTGCTCCTTCGTTAATTTGATTACGTTCCTTTGGTGGTTTAGTAAAAGATCCATATCTGCGTAAACTATAGTAAAGCCTCTTAAATGTACATAGAGCAGGTGAACGACGATTAAAATATCTACGAAAGTACTCCTCAGCTGCACGAACTGAATTTTTATGGTATATGATATAACATTCCACCATATTCAGTTTTTCTTCGTTAGAATGTTCCATTTTATCACGAAAACTTGTCAATATCGACTGTCAGTTTAGCACTACTAATGGAATTACTCTCAAATGAGGAAACGTCAAAGTGCAAACAATTTTTTTCATGGCTACCTATGTTAAAAGTGAAAATAAGAGAGAAGCATCCATAAGTCCGTTATTTTTATGAATAACTATATCGAGTATTATATCGTTGAAAAGCTCTAAAAATGTCCGATTTTTTGAGATCATAGCCAACTATGGTTTCCCTTCAAAAAAAGATAAGTTTGTGTCATATCTCGAAAACGAGAGCTGTCACGCAAACGAGGACATGACAATCATATTCGATACAATTCCCTTCAATTTTGATATTTGCTTTTTTTATAAAATCAAAAACAAAGGAGCTAGAGGGATTTGACTAAATCGACAGAATTTCGTTTTTTCAAAATTTCTAGTAAGCCATGACTTTTTACAAAAATCCGAAAGTGTGATTAAATTGGGCCAGTAAGACTGCAAATCTTTCCCAATTTAACCATGCTTATATCTCCGCTAGTTTCCGAGATCCCCATACTGATCATCAAAAAAACTCACCATGTGTATCTCGATTTTCGTCATTTGAGAAACTCATTGTGTTTGAAACTGTGTACTCTAATTTCATTTGACACGTACTATGTTTATGAAAGAAATTCTGCGGTGGAGTCGAGGCCAACTAAGGTGATCCTTCTTTTGATTTAGATACTTGTGAGTTTAAGAAAACAAATTATATCATTGAGATTAGAATGAAATGCATTATTTTTCGGTGGCGCAATCCAACGTGGCGTCCATAAGAAAAAAAAGTTGATGTTAGCTCGCATTTCCTCGTCAAATAACGCCACAGACAAAAAATAATTAAATTTAACAACTCTCCCTTTTCTAATTTTCATAGTATGTACAATGTTGCTTATTTCAGTTGGGTCTGTTCCTGTTGGTTTCAGATAGTTTTATCATTCATAGGTGGCTTATTGATATACTATTTCTCATACTTTAGAGCAATAATTATTCATAGTAAGGGCTATATTTCATTCAGAAGTTATTTTGTGATTGTCTTCGTCAAAGGTATAAGCATAAGTATAAGTATAAAGTGAGCATTTTTCTTACATTTATTATTAACTTTCTTATTTATAAAATCACATAACTTTCTTGAGACATTTTTATTATTCTTAAATAGTTTTTTTTCATACCCACATTTTGCTTCCACTTTATACAAATTTTGAGGCATTCTTTGTATTTAGTTTCACCCAATAAATTGTATTTTTTTTCTCCGCGTAAGATTAAAGTTTTTCATTAGTTTTACTAGAAAATAGAATAGCACTAGCTTTCAATGTTTTTTTCTCTTAACGTAATTTTTCAATGCATTAATAATTTTCTATAAACTATTTAATATTAGGAGTCGATGGCAAATTTTGGATCTCCCATAATGTAAATGTTACTCCAATTTAGACTACTTGCAATATTTTAAGTTTGGAGTAATAAACATGGAAGTAATTATCAGTAATATCATTTATATAGATATTTTTCTTGATAATCATTAAGGAATAATTAATGATCAGTAAGAAAATGTTTCAAAGTAAATATGTTATCAAAAATCAGTTATACAAACACAACCATCAAAATCTGTCTTTATGATTATCATTAATGGCAGGTCTAATAATTTTTGATTCCTGGTATAAAACCTCTTACAAGGAAGTTACAATGAATTATTATTAATGGATTATTTGTCTTATGAATTCAGCAACAAAAAGCTAAAATGTTGTCTGAATAACAGACAAATTAACATTTCTTAGGAAAAATGTGAAATTGCAAAACGGGGAAGTAATAAAGACTGTAAATTCCTTCCCGACAACGGCTCCCGAGGACTAAAGACAGACAAATAAGACTCGCAGTAATCATGCGAGAAAGTTATTTCATAAGGAATAAACTGGCTCACCCGGTATAGTCTAAATTTTTTAAGCTGCATCAAAACTATTTCTATTTACAATCTCAATCATTCAAAAGGTAGTTCATAGGTATTTGTTGCTTATATAATTGACAGAAAATAATTAACATTGTGCAATTTAGATTATATTTAAACTTTTTTTATTTTTATAAAAGCTAAAATAAAATAAATAAATTATCAATGAATTTAAACAAAGGTCAAATTTTAATAATCAAAACATAATTTTCGAGGTGTCATATATTGCTTTAAAACATCATCTGTAATTTGTGCTCTTCGTTCCTGATGACGTTTTAAGATTGGTGTTACAGTGTCAATAAGAATTTTTTTTAATTCACCAGTCAATAAAGCTCCTGATGTGTAATCTTGACGTATTTGTTCTAATCGACCATCATCTTCTAAGAAAAATCGTAAATACTGGAATGAAATGTCAACATCACAATTGCCTCCTAGTTTTCTATGATCTTCTATCGTAGCTTGACCCCCAGAAAAAGCATGTTTGTTAATTTTATTCTTCAACTGTTTAGGGCTATCGTTGCAGAAAATTGTACTGTTGCTGTCTGAAGCAGACATTTTAGTTTGAGCCCCTTGCAAAGCTGGGAAGAATTTGGAATGCAATAATGCTGGCTTAGTAAATCCAACTCTTGGACATACATCTCGCGTCATTCGAAAATATGGATCCTGGTCTATGGCACAAGGAATAAGACAATGAATTTTTTTTCCATTAAATATATGAGGGAAAGATGTTGATAGGCTTGGGGTTGCTTGTACAGCTGGGAAAGCAATCTTGCCAATTACACTGCTGTCGTCAAATCCAAAAATACCTTTAACTTGATTAAAAGTAACACACTTCTGTATTCTGATCATGTTTCGATAAAACTCTGGGCATTGACTGAAAAATTGAGAATATTATTAGATATAAACACATAATTTATTACTGAAAATACTGTATAAACATTTGGGGTGTTGGAACAAAGACAGAGTTCTTGACAAAAGATGAATAAATACAATATTCTAAATTTAAACAAGTTCCGATCATCTTAAGTCAATAAAAAAACTCTTTTTCTTTGGTCATCATTTGGAGAAATATGGCGTTTATTTTAATAAACTAATTCATTAGAGATAAGTTGATCTAATCGCAGTAAACCGTACATCAAATATTTATATAAATTCAAAACATATTTTGATTTGTATCTATATAAAAACGTAATAGAAGAATTTTAAGATGTACTAGACAATCTGTTAAGGATAAATTTTTAAAGTATTTTTTAAACTCGATGTGAAGTAGAAAATTTGCTGGTGTTGGCGTAAGATTAGGACTCATGATTCACAGGGTCTTCAATACCGCTACTTAACCGAATCCATTTATTTCTATATTTTTATAGATTACTAAAGCTTGTTTGTTGATCGAGGTCGGATAAGTACTGTTTAACAAATATTTCTACAACAATATGGTAAAATTTGTCTATGTTGGATTTTCGTTATAATGCTGTGGAAATGGTTTAAAACAATAGTAAATATTGTAGTAAATGTATAAATATGCGGTGCGCTGACAATAGATGTCCAAGCACATGGACGGATCCATAGCTTTCTTGGGGTAGGGCACGAGATGAAAATTATGGCAAATTGTATTATTATTTTTCTCAGCAGTTTATTACGTTTTTATTTACGTAGCAATTACCTGCCCATATTGAACTATTTTTCCATTGGTTTATTAAGTTAGGGTTGCGTTTATACATTTTACTGATATTAATTAAATTACTTTTACCACTGACTGGATCCGCCACTGCCAAGACATCGGAGCAGAGTGAGGGTCCGTCGTTTAACCCAAATTTTACAAGCAGTATTAATAGATTTTAAGGCACTATAACAGAAATCCAAGATTTCTATCGTCGTTGACACGATACGTTCTCCAAAATATTTATACAAATTATTTGAATTGCAAGTCTGCAAGAACTACTTGACGTACAATATCGATCCTAGAGTCATTAGTGTAAACGTTATAAGCTATTGTTACGAGAATTTATCCGACAGCTGGTGCAATCGGCCATCAACCAATTCATGGAAGGGACATTATTCCGATAAATTCTGGGAACCCGAAATGTTCGTCTCTCAACAGGCCGACCGCTGCCGTTACCGGGAATTCCCTTAAAGCTTCCAGAACATGAAAGAGTTTCCCAATGGTTCGTGGACATACCAGACAATTCGCAGAGAAGTATATAAATATAAAACAGCTGGCGATAGGGTCGACGGTCGTATTGAAGTTAAGATAAAATGTAAATAGTAGTTTCTGTGAATATAAATTGTGTAAAAATAGTGGAAATAAATTCGGGTGAGTTGGACTGTTTTTAAATAAATCCAAGAACTGAACTGAACCCGAGTGTGAAAATAAAAACATTACAGTGGTGTCAGGTGTGAAGTGAATTTGTGGAACTTTTAGAAGTGGAAAATAAATAAACTAACAATGTATAAAACAGTGAGTTTGGACCAATTGAAAGTGGCGGACTTAAAAAAAGAACTTGAGGAAAGGGATTTAGAAATTAGTGGGAAGAAAAGTGAATTAATACAACGGCTACGAGATGCCCTAATAAATGAAGGTAACAATCCCGATACATATTTGTTTGAAGTTTCTGGTAATGGGGACATGAGTATGCTATTAAAGAAAATGGAAGAAAATTCAAAGACTTTAGAGGAGAAACTGCAAACATTACAAGATAATTCTAAAATCATGAAAGAGGCGTTAGAAGGCAAATTACTAGAAAATGCTTAAACTCTATAAGATAAATTGTTAGAAAATGCCAAGTCCTTAGAAGATAAATTAGTAGACAAATTACAAGAAAATCCTAAAGCCCTAGAAGACCAACTGCTAGAAAATTCTAAAACCCTAGAAGATAAATTAGTAGTCAAATTACTAGAAAATTCGAAGTCTTTGGAAGATAAGCTGCAGAAATTACACGAAAATGCTCAATCCTTAGAAGAGAATTTGAAAAGCATGGTTCAGGAAAATTCAGAAATGCTAGAAGAGAAAATAGTCCAGAATGAAGCTAGGATGGAAGAGCTAAAGCCGACAATGGTCGAAGAGCTTAACCAGACAACTCTCGAAAACGAAACGCGTATAGAGGAGCTCAAAACAGATAATGGAAGGTGAGATCAGCAAAATAAAAGTACAAGTAGTCTCAATACAAAGGGAAGAAACTCCACCAAAGGTCGAAAGCAGAACCAGTTCGGAAGTAGTGGATTCGAAAATTGGACTCGAGGGAACAAGACACAAAATGAAACCTCCACAATTTGACGGAAAATCGTCATGGACTAACTATCGGCGCCAATTCGAGGCTGCAGCAAAGCTAAACGGATGGTCAGCAGAGGAAAAAGCAATAGCATTAACCCTCGCCCTAAGAGGGGATGCTACAGATATTTTGCAAACATTGAATACCTCGGAGCAAGAAAACTACAAACAACTGGTTAAGCACTTAGAGCTGAGATATGGACAGACCCATTTGGAGCACGTGTACCACTCCCAACTAAAAAATCGCCATCAGAAATCTAATGAATCGCTACAAGAGTTTGAAGCCGATATTGCCCGTCTGGTTGGCCTTGCCTATCCAGCCACACTGGAAAATGTAATAGAATTCGTAGATGGCCTTATTAATAGGAGGCAATTGACAATGCTGCTGGATACTGGTGCGACGAAAACATTAATAAGGCCCAACATTGTTTTAGAGACAATGATAAAACCAACAAAATGGCAACTGCGAAGAGCGACAGGAGAAGCAGCGAAAGTCCATGGTGAAATAGAGGTTGAAATGACCTTGGGAAACACAACCTTTCTACATCGGGTATTAGTGGCAGACATCGAAGACGAAGTAATCATCATTGGAATGAATGTCATGAGCTCCAAGGGATTCCAGTTAAACTTCAAAGATGGAATTCTGCAAGTGAATGACGAAGAAGTGGTGCTTCATGGAAAAGATGACATAATGCTTCGAGCCATCTTAGCAGAGGATGTCAATGTTCCGGAAAGAGCTGAAATCATTAAAGATGCTTGCTTAGATGGGAAAGCTCAAGCTGGAACAGTAATGATGTTTGATCCAGAACTTAATGACGGAAATGTAGGCAGAGGAATCGCACTGGGGAAGACTCTGTTTCGAGCCAGGGAGATTGTTCCAGTAAGAGTAATGAACCTGAATCATTACTCGGTTGTGCTAAAGAATGGAACAACTTTGGGCCATTGTTCAACAGTTTCCTCTGTAGTCAGAAGCACACAGCATGCAGAAATACCACCAGGTAAACTATCTGAGGAACTGGAAAGACTCATCACTGATTCATCTAAGAATTTGAAACCAAACCAGAGAGCAAAATTGAGGGACATCGTTAGAAACTACCAGGATATCTTCGATGTAGGGAATGGAAAAGAGGACGAACTGATCTGGTGAAACATAAAATTAATACTGGGGACGCTCAACCTATTCGACAGTCGGCGAGAAGACTACCTCTAGCTAAAAGAGAAGAAGCCGACAGGATAGTCCGCGAGATGGAGGAAAAAGGTGTTATTGAACCATCCAATAGCCCTTTGACTTCTCCAGTTGTCTTGGTTAAAAAGAAAGATGGTTTGACCCGATTTTGCGTGGACTATTGGCAATTAAACCACGCTACAAAGAAAGACAGCTATCCCCTTTCAAGAATAGACGATACCCTAGATACATTGGCAGGATCGAAGATGTTTTCAACCCTGGACCTGAAGAGCGGTTATTGGCAGGTGGAACTTGCTAAAGAAGACCGAGAAAAGACGGCTTTTACCATCGGCGCAGGACTTTATCAATTCACGGTGATGCCGTTTGGACTGTGTAATGCTCCAGCAACGTTTGAAAGATTGATGGAAACAGTGTTAAAAGGGCTTTCGTGGAAAACGTGCCTGGTGTATCTTGACGACATTATCGTGATTGGAAAATCTTTTGAAGACCACGTGAGAAACCTGGAGGAGGTATTTCGGCGACTTCAAAGTTCCGGACTAAAGTTAAGCCCGAAGAAGTGTCAGCTGTTCCAAGAAGAGGTGCAATATCTTGGACATGCAGTTTCTGCACCGGGAGTAGCTGAGATATCCATCAGTTAAGAAGTTTCCTGGGGTTATGTACGTACTATCGTCGGTACGTAGCCGGATTTGCCAAAATCGCCAAGCCACTGACTAGACTCACAGAGGGGAAGGTACAATACCAGTGGGACGAGGAGTGCCAGCGATCATTCGAGGCACTGAAAAGAGCATTGACGAGTGCCCCCGTCTTAAGTTATCCTTTGCCAGGGGGAAACTTCGTTTTGGATACCGACGCAAGCAATGTCGGAATTGGTGCGGTGCTTTCGCAGATCCAAGACGGTCAGGAGAAAGTCATCGGCTATTTTAGCAAGACCTTGAGCAAGCCTGAACGGAATTACTGCGTTACACCCAAGGAACTCTTGGCTGTGGTGAAGGGGGTAGAACATTTCTATAAGTACCTCTATGGTAAAAGATTCCTCCTGAGGACTGATCATGCAGCACTGAAGTGGCTCTTGCAGTTCAAAAACCCTGAAGGACAAGTGGCCAGGTGGATTGAGCGGTTGCAAGAATTCGATTTCGAGACTGAACATCGCGCAGGAACAAGCCATAAGAATGCTGATGCCCTCTAGAGGAGACCATGCCCTGATGACTGCAAACGTCAGCGAGCTGAAGAAAAAGGGGCTGTTATCTGTAGAACTACCACCGTCGATGATCATTGGCAACCTGAGGAGATCCAGAAAGACCAAAAATTAGATCCAGAACTAAAAGAAGTTATCCGGTGGAAGGAAGAAGACCGCAAACCTACGTGGCAAGAGATTTCCCGAGACTCACCAACCATAAAGTCGTACTGGGCTCAGTGAAACTCCCTCATCCTAGAGAATGGACTTCTGAAGCGCGTCCTGGAGACTCCAGAGGGGGGAAACGACAGAAAACAGATTTTAGTTCCCAGAAATAGGAGACAAGAGGTTTTGCGACAGCTACATGATGGTACAACTGGAGGACACCTGGGAGTGACGAAAACCCTGGAGAATTTAAGAGAACGGTTCTATTGGGTGAACTGCCAAGCATATGTTAAAGATTTTTGCCGGAAATGTACAGTTTGTGCAACAAGTAATGGGCCTCAGAAGCGACCAAAAGCTCCGATGAAGCAATATAACGTGGGCAGTCCATTCGAAAGAATAGCCATTGATGTTGCCGGTCCATTTCCTGAATCCGACTGTGGAAATAAATACATTGTGGTGGTTATGGACTATTTTAGTAAATGGGCCGAAGCGTATGCCTTGCCGAATCAAGAAGCCTTGACCGTTGCTGATGTCCTTGTCAAGGAATGGATCAGTCGTTTTGGTGTTCCCTTGGAGTTGCACTCGGACCAAGGTAGAAATTTCGAGTCTACTCTTTTCCAAGACGTCTGCAAGCTCTTGAAGATCAATAAAATACGAACGACAGCATTACACCCGCAATCCGATGGAATGGTAAAACGTCTGTGCACGACTACACGGGTCAGACTCCGGCCAGTATTATCATGGGAACAGAATTAAGTTTGGATGTCCCCCAGGAGAAGAGACCGCAGGTGAAGACTATCTCAGCCCGCTACGTCAAAAGATGAACGACATCCATGAACGAGTCCGGTTAAACATCGAGAATGCCAGTGCCCGAATGAAGGAAGCCTACGACATCAAAGCCGAGGACGGAGAATTCCAAGTTGATGATCTTGTTTGGTTGTATAACCCGCAAGGTCGCCGTGGATATTCGCCCAAGCTACAGAGATCTTGGGAGAGGCCATACCAAATTGTGAAGAAAATCAACGATGTTGTCTACAGAATAAGGAAGCAGCCTCGAGGAAAGCCAAAGGTGGTACATTTCAACAGGTTAGCCCCTTATGCCGGAAGTCATGACGGCGAAGTTGACCAAGCTCTAGTCCGCAGCATCCAACTAGCCGATGATGAGATGACCTTCGAACAGTTTATGGCACTGTACTCTAATGGGCAGAAAGTGCAGCACGACGTGACCACAGAGGAACCCCGAGACCTGTTTGAGGTGCCCATAGAATATGCCCTGGCTCATTGTGTGGCTCGAGATCTCCGGATGTCCAGAGGAATAGCCAAGGTGTTTGCCAAAAAGTACGGCCAGTTCCAGAAGCTGCGGGAGCAAGATCCAGCGGTAGGGAAGGTCCTTCATCTCGAAGATAAACAACCAGTGGGTACCAGAGACATTTTTTATTTGGTAACGAAAACATTCTCGCAGTACAAGCCAACATATAGAGATCTTTGGAAGACTCTGGTAGAATTGAGGAATGTGATGATGGAGAAGAATCTGATGAAATTAGCGGTCCCAAAGATAGCCTGCGGATTGGATGGACTGAATTGGAGGGTGGTGAGAAGTATGATGGAAACAATCTTTCGATTCAGTGGCATCAACATCCTGGTATGCTGTCTCAATATTCGCAGCCCAGGTTCGAAGACCGTTGACTGCTACTTCGACCATTGTTTCATTTAATGAAAAAAATAATGGTATTATTAGAGTTTTATGTGCCAACAATGAACAAACCTTCCATCTGTCGAATAATATATTGGGTGTACCATTAAAAAAAAACAGTTTTTGGTATTATCTTGAAAAAGCGATATCCAGTTGTTTGTTGTTCACTCTATCGTAATCAACACAGAAAATTCTCAAACCAATCATAGGTCTTTAATAATAATAAACTTCACACCAATGAACAATTAAATTAGAACAGGGGTACATGTGATCATGTACATAATGAAAGGGGGTAATTCTTAGAGATATTTCAAACAAAAATTTCATATTAACATATTTATGCACACACACACTGCCGATATCCAGGGAGTAATTTCGACATATTGCCGGTGGTAGATTCGAAAATAATAAATAGATTTACTGTGTAGTTTATCAACTTTTTGGTCTCTTGCATTTTTTTGGTATCTGAAACTGTTTCAAACACAAAAAAACGATTTTCTGAAATTTGTTAGATGAGATTAAAATATTTATTAGTTTTATAGCAATTATTCATTACCATGAAAGACACCCAGATCATAACAAGAAAACTAAGTTACAATTGTTGACCTCCTTCACAATAGAATATATATGCGTCCGCTCTTGTTCTTAAGGTCAGCTGTAATTTGTTTTTATTAATTTTGACAGTTCACACATAAAATAATAATTTGCGTCTGCATAATATTCACAAATTAAACGTGTATGTTGTAAACAGTAAGAGGAAAAAGTGTGTTAAAAACTTCATTATTCCTATGACAATGACAATTTATATACAGGGCTTTCATTTCAAAACTAGCCACCCAAAACCACCCAAAATAACTTATTATTTTTTACAAAGTAATGACCTAGAAACCCTAAAAAATATATATTTTTTAAAATAATTGACAACTACACCAAAATTGGTTTAGGATGGGTTTTAGGGTCTCTGATCACGAATCCCAGGTAAGATATTCAAAATGGCCGATCCAAGATGGCGAATGAAAATTTAAAAAATCAGCTGATCATTAATCTGATTTAAGATGGGGGATCATTTATGGACGATGAAAATTCAGGACTCATGATGAAAGACCCCAAAAACTCCTACATACTAATTTTGGCGTATATCGGTTGATTTTATATGTTTTCATAGGCCATCTTGGAGCCGCCATTTTGAATTTTGCAAATCTAACTTCGGATTCATGTTCAGAGACCGTAGTAACCAACCCAAAAACTAATTTTGGTGGAATTCGGAATTATTTTAAAAAATTATTTTTTTACGGTTTCTAGGTTTACTCTGTAAAAAAATGTGATTTACAAAAATGATGTGTCAAAAGATTGGCAAAAATAGACTTTTAAAAAGAGGTATCACATGATACCCCTTTGTATTTAAACTTTTGGAAGTGATATTCACCCCCGCTTAGGGGGTTGAAAACGCAGGGTGGCCGATATGTGTAGAATGTGTCCCTCCGTAAATATAAATTAACGTTTTTTTGGGTTTTTCTTTTAAAGATATTTTAAAAGTTATTTTGGTTGGCTAGTTTTGAAATGAAAGCCCTGCACTTTCGAAATGGGTGAGATATATTTCTTCTATCATCTTGTGAATGTAAATGCAAGAAAACCCAGATGTCTATACATGAAGCACTGTCCCAATAAAACGTTAACTTTAGTTCTATTTTCAAATTTGAATTCTTAATAAGAATCTGTTAGTGATACTTTAAATGGCTAGCAACCCTCAATTTTGATTATTAAATACTTCTATTTATAAACCAAATTTTCAATTATTTTTTTTTCAATAATGACATAAGGACTGAAGAAAATTAAAATGGATGTGGAATTATAGAGGCGCATTTCAAGGGCAGATCTCATTCAATGTATAAAGTACTATAACTAGGGATCATTTGATTATTCCTTTCTTTTTGTCTGGGTGACTTACTAGTCATTCATATGCGTATTTTTTGTACCCCCTTTTGCTGAGAAATCAAATGTGTTGCGAGCCTATTTTTGTACCTTGGTTTGGAATTATTTAAGTAAAAAGTATATGAAAAAGTGAATAAGATGGAGTGGAATTCAGTCATGGCCTCCATATCGAAACAAAAGTATCGCTAGTTGTATCGAAACTAATGTGTCATTCTAGTATCGAATGTTGATACCAATTTAGAGGGGAGAGAAGAATTCAGCGGTCTGATAACGTAAAATACGGGATAATATTAAATTGACGGTAAAGGGGGTGTGAATACCACCAGAGTATCGAAATCAGGAATAGGTATCGATCCTGGAATCGAAACAATAATACCTATAAATGGTATCCAAGTACCGCATGAAAAGTATCGATGCCAAAAATAGCCGGTATCAAAATTAAAGTATCGATACTGGTATCATATGAGTAGGATCATAACATACCTAGTTGTTGAGAGTAGGGCAGCAACAAGAAAAGTGGATATATTACGAAGAATAGGAGGAAGTCAGTTTTAACAACAGTTATATAGTTTTATTGTTATTGGTATTACTGATATTATTATAGAAAATGTTCTTTGTCTCAATAAAAGTCACAGATAAAAAAATGCAAGCATCAAAAACTATGCAAACAACACCAAAAAATCAGTTTATAATTTATAATCTACCTTTAAAAACTTCAGAGGGAGAACCTTTATCTCCCAGTAGATAATCAGGGCCAATTCAGATGCATAACCTATATTCTAAATTTCAACTAAACATTTCTTAAAATGGATGAGCTATAAAGGAAAAAATAAAAATCTGAAAATTAAAGTCCTTATTTTATTATTGAATATGGTTTTAAATCAATATTAAATAAAAAGAAGAAAAAAATAGTAAAGTAGGTATACAATAGCTTATGTACAATATGTTCATAAAGTAGACAGGTAACCATGAAGAATTGACTAATATTCACCAAAAATAAATAAATAAAAACCTAATAAACTGCACGAACCTGAAGCTACACGTTAAATTTAAAGGGTTAAAGGTGTCCATACACGAAATGCAGAGAGGCCTTATATGCGACTAATATTAATCAGACATAAATACTAAACAAATATTGTACCGTCAAATATCAAATTAAACAAAAAATGGAAAATACAGTAGTTTATTGCGAATTATCAGAAACCTTTTGAACATGCTTGCACATTGCGAATAAGTTGAGAGTTAGTGATCAGATGTTCACTGTTCAGTTACAACAGAAATATTTATAATTTGTTTTTGCAAAATTTCCGGACCCAGATTTTTTTTCGTTTGCCTTCAGTTTACTATTTGGAATCAATATAACAGAGGGTATAAACCGTTTGCGAAATAGTTGCGAAATGATTCACTGTTAAGGTGTCTACTGTGACCACAAAAGCTCGTATCTTCGGTTTGCAAAATTTTTGGGCTGTGATATTTTTTGTTGTTCTTCAATTTAATATTTTGAAGCAATATAACTGAGGATCTAGACCGTTCGCGAAATAGTTGCGAAATTTTGCACAGATGAGGTATCTAATGTGGCTACAAAAGCTCATATCTTCGGTTTGGAAAATTTTTAGGCTGTGATATTTTTTGTTGTTCTTCAATTTTATATTTTGAAGCAATATAACCGAGTATCTAGACCGTTCGCGAAATAGTTGCGAAATTTTGCACAGATAAGGTATCTAATGAGCATATAAGAGCTCATATCTTCGATTTGCAAAATTTTTGGGCCGTGATATTTTTTGTTGATATTCAGTTTAATATTTTGAAGCAATATAACGGAGGATCTAAACCGTTCGCGAAATAGTTGCGAAATTGTTCACTGATAATGTATCTACTGTGCATACAAAAGCTTGTACCTTGGGTTTGTAAAGTTTTTGGGCCATAATTTTTTTCATTCCTCTTCAGTTTTGTATTTTGAAGCAGTTTCACATAGGATCCAGACCATTTGCGAAATAGATGCGAAATTATCCACTGGCTGGCTGTTATTTACAAATTTGTATCCTTTTTTGCTTTCGGTGGGTGTTACAATTATAATTTATTGAGGTAGTTTTCGATCAATTCGTCCAAACCACTAACGGTCGGTAACTTCAAAAGTCCGACTTGATGCAAGGGACTTTGGGGTCGTTAACTTGTAAAAAAATTCAGTAACTGCCAGGCTAAAGGTATTAATAGTGCAATAAAAAGCAATAAAATAAAAAATCGCAAAGGGGGAAAGGAGGCACGCATATCACAAAGTTCAGTCATCGCATCTTTTTAAGTGATAATATAACATTTACCAACCGTTGAATGCTGATTTTAAAATGCCCTTGAATTTGCTCAATTCACTAGTAGATTAAATGTTCAAGGTATTAACGTTGATGGTAGTCCACACGGACAACCAGCGACGTGTTGGAGACAAGCTTTATTAAGGGTCTACAAAATAATTAACAGATCATGCCATTATATATAATTATATTATTTACATCACATTGAAACATTTATGTAGGGTAGGCATAATTATAATTCTCATATTTTCGCACCTTTCGAAATAACAAAAAAATCTTCTCTTTATGTTATGAGGTAATGTGATAAAATATATAGTGAAAATGGTTAATAAACTGATTATTTCTGAAGACAGAATTACAAAAGCTAATATTAAGTGAAGTGTCGATCAGGTGGGTGTAATTTTTGATTCTATTCAAAAATTATTGAGTACAGCAGTAGAACATTCTAATGGTATGTGTTATTAAAAACTTAAACGAAATCCAACAATAAAATACTAACGACGAAAAACGAAAAAATAAACACCGAGCAAAAAATTTTGCTTACCGAACTTATAAGCCTAGCAAGCAGTAGAGAGTTAATGAGTGAATATTCTGAATATTCGGTAATATTACCTCAAAGTACTAAACTGAAGACCAAAGAAGAAAATCACGGCCCAAAAATTTTGCAAACCGAAGATATAAGGCATAATAGATACCTCATCAGTGAAAAATTTCGCAACTATTTCGCGAACAGTCTAGATTCTAGATTCTCAGTTACATTGCTTCAAAATATTAAAAAATATAATGGCCCAAAATATCGACAAAAAATATAATGGCCCAAAAATTTTGCAAATCGAAGATATGAACTTTTGAATGCTCATTAGATACCTTATCAGTGAAATATATCGCAACTACTTCGCGAACGGTCTAAACCCTCGGTTATATCGCTTCAAAATATTAAACTGAATATCAACAAAAAATATAACGGGCGAAAAATTTTGCAAATCGAAGATATGAGCGTTTGTATGCTCATTAGATACCTTATCTGTGCAAAATTTCGCAACTATTTCGCGAACGGTCTAGATCCTTGGTTATACTGCTTCCAAATATTAAACTGAATATCAATAAAAAATATAACGGCCGAAAAATTTTGCAAATCGAAGATATGAGCGTTTGTATGCTCATTAGATACCTTATCTGTGCAAAATTTCGCAACTATTTCGAGAACAGGTCTAGATCCTCGATTATATTGCTTCAAAATATTAAACTGAATATCAACAAAAAATATCACGGCCCAAAAATTTTGCAAATCGAAGATATGAGCTCTTATATGCTCATTAGATACCTTATCTGTGCAAAATTTCGCAACTATTTCGCGAACGGTCTAGATACTCGGTTATATTGCTTCAAAATATAAAATTGAAGAACAACAAAAAATATCACAGCCTAAAAATTTTGCAAACCGAAGATACGAGTTTTTGTGCCCACAGTAGACAACTTAACAGTGAATAATTTCGCAACTATTTCGCGAACGGTTTATATATACCCTCTGTTATATTGATTCCAAATAGTAAACTGAAGGCCAACGAAAAAAAATCTGGGTCCGGAAATTTTGCAAAAAGAAATTATAAATATTTCTATTGTAACTGAACAGTGAACATCTGATCACTAACTCTCAACTTATTCACAATGTGCAAGCATATTCAAAAGTTTTCTGATAATTCGCAATAAACTACTGTATTTTCCATTTTTTAATGGAAAAGCTGTGGAACCTTTGGTGTATCACAAATGTAAAAACACAGTTTTGCACCCTAACACCAAACCTTTATTTTAAACACTCAACGCCGTTTCAACAACTCTAAGTTGTCAGCTTCAAGGAGTAAACCCAAACTAAATCGAAATTACAATTTTTTCTAATTTATACCTACCACTAAACTATTACTTAAGTGATTAGTACAAGGGGTAAATCCTAAGTACCTGAATTCTATTCTATTCTTCTAAATAAAGAAGATTGTATATAATGGAAATATGTAAATTAGGATAATCCTTAATTACCTACCTACTTTTAGGCTACATTATTAAGTAATGACATTTTTAATACTTATTTTATGGATTTTTAGAAAGTAAACTATACAATGGAATAGGACCCTTATCTGAATTCATTAGTTTATTTTTATAAATCATAATGCTTTCATAAGAGTCCAGTTCCCTATAATTATTTACTTGTTTAACTAATTTTAAAGAAGATAAATCTACAGAGTGGTTGTGTTCTAAAACATGATGTGCAACACTAGATTTATCCGCTCTTCCGTATTTCAAATGGGCAATATGCTCTTTGAAACGGGTACTGATAGATCTGCGTGTCTGTCCATAATACTTTAAATCACAATCATTACATTTGATTTCATAAATACCGGACTTCTCGAAATCAGCAAGTTTATCTTTAGGATTGCCCAACAATTTCTGTAGTGTTGTAGTTGTTCTATACACCGCCTTCATACCAAGTTCATTAAAAACTTTCTTAAAGCCCCTAGTTATAACGACTGTACGGAACCCAGACAAACTTTTATTCTTGTCTCATTTCAAAAAGTTGACACTTCTTTCATTCGTCACCGAAGCCGTTTCTTCCTAATTAATTTATCTATAATTCAGGTACTTAGGATTTACCCCTTGTATTAATCACTTAAGTAATAGTTTAGTGGTAGGTATAAATTAGAGAACATTGTAATTTCGATTTAGTTTGGGTTTACTCCTTGAAGATGACAACTAGAGTTGTTGAAACCGCGTTGAGTGTTTAAAATAAAGGTTTGGTGTTAGGGTGCAAAACTGTGTTTTTACATTTCAATTTTTTGTTTAATTTAATAATTGACGGGACAATATTTGTTTATTATTTATGTTTGATTAATATTAGTCGCATATAAGGCCTCTCTGCATTTCGTGTATGGACACCTTTAACCCCGTTAAATTTAAGGGGTAGCTTCAGGTTCGTATAAACTGCAGAGAAAAAAAAACATATACAATTTTTTTTAATTTTCATATCCAGCTGACAAAAATCCTAGATCTGCCCTTGTGACTGCAAACTTATTGTCATTGTTTAGTTGGTTGTGAATTTCATGGCATTATAATGATAGATAAATTCAATAATTTTTGAAATATCTTTAATATATCCTGATTGGACTAACCTGCTTAATACTTTAAATTATTTAAATTATAAATCTTCAAAAACTACTTATTCAACAGTATTGATCTTGAGAACATATAAATATAACACTAAAACTATTTTTTTTTTGGCAAAGATTGATGTTTCAGTTTTAGTTATCAGAAAGTTATGAAATTTTGAAGAAAAAAATCCACTTCTTTCCCATTTATCTGACTTTCATTGTAAAAAATGAGCAAAACCACACTCACAAATTATCATAGATTCCTGATTCTTTCCATTGACAGCATTACAATCACTCCATTCATATTAGAATAAGAACAAAAATTAAAATACCTAATTATCATGTGCTGTTGACAGTGTCTCTAGTCGTTTCTGAATTTATTTATATTCCTGAATACTGGCTGTCCTCTTGCTGAGGGTGCTCAATTTGAACATTTATTTAGATAAGAATTTTTCAATTTTTAATGTCAAATAATAATTAGAAAGGTACCTCAAAGTTTCCTTAGACTTTCCTTGTCTTGAAGTGCTTGATTATCTGTTGTATTTATAGTTTTAAGGGGTCATGCGTCTCTGGTCATGCTCATTGCGTCGTTTAACCACTGATCTAGTGCAATTACCGTCGCCGCTTCTGGCGATTGGTTGACGGTGATTTGTAGCGGCAGTGGCTCAAAAAGGGGTCTCCAAACGTTTTGAATTTGGAAGCTGGGCTCACTAATTATATGCCGTCCCTGAATTTTCTTTTATACCAGTGCTCTTCCTTGTGAATTATCCTTGCCTGGTTACAGTTGATGTTATGGTGTTTGGTCCAGGCATGATTAGGCAATGTAACCCAGACTTTGTTAGTTCTCCTCTTTGAGTATCTGTGTGGTACTCCTTAACTCTAATGGCCAGTTGTCGCTTTGTCTCCCCAATGTAGAAATTGCCACAATTACGGTGTATGCTGAATGTAGTTTTTTGGTACTGCAGGAGTATCCTGCTTTGTTTTTGTGATCATGCCATCAAGGTGTTATGACTATTGAATATCATTTTAGACTTTAGACTTTATTGTATGGTAGTAATAGTTGTTATGATTGTTTCCTCTTCCTGCCTAGGTGGTTTGTCCATTTCTTCAAATGCCTTGTTAATGATGGTTTCCAGATATCCATTTGTCAAAGTCTTTCTTATGTTTTGCTTGTTCTTCTCTGAGGCCCTCTGGTGTGCTGCAGATATTTTTTTCGGCTCTATGGATTAGTGTTTTGATTATCCCATTTTTTATTTTAGATGGATGGTTAGAATTGTAGTGTAGGTATAACCTGGTATGTGTAGCCTTCCCATAGACTGTTGTTTTGATTCTGGTCCTAGGCTTTTCACACTTCACTTCAATGAATGGTAGGCATCCATTCTCTTCCCTTTCCAATGCCAGTTATCTAACAGATAATTTTCTAATAGCCATATCAATTTCATAATTTAAAACACTTTATAGCATTTCAAGATGCCCAAGCCACGCTGATAGGTATGCAAGGTTTTGTGGATTGTCAATACAGATATCATTCTGGTTACATATGGGTATCATAAAGGCTACTTATGGGCAAGAATGTCATCAATCCATTTCAGTAGAGAGTATTGTGTTGTTTGCCATGTCTGATAAGTTCATAGCACTGTCATGATATGGTACAGTATAGGTGGTGGCAAACTCCTTAAAATGTTATCTGTGAACAGACTTGAAAGTTCTTCATTTACATTGCCCTACAGACCTAACAAAAGTAAAAAAGTTTTGAAGCAGCTGAAGTAAGTTTGGAGAAGTTTTGTAGCAGTTGTAGTAAGTTTGGAAAAGTTTTCTGGCAGTTGTAGTAAGTTTGGAAACGTTTTGTATACCACTCAAATTAATAAATATCCCTTTTAAAAGTAGATTGGTAATTCAGCTAGCCTTAATTTTATATATAAGAATAATAATGAAACATCTGAAAAGTTTGCAAATCTACATGTATACAGAAATGATCATTTCTTATTAGGAATAAACTCACCCAATATAATCCAAATCAGAAAATATAAATGTTTTATTTATATCAAATCCAACTGCTATTATATCTTTAGCATTTTCATATGCCATTTTGTGGGCATCTTCTAAAGATATGTCTCTCCATAACATTTTTTCATCATCAGTCAATTGAATAACTAGAGGAACATTAAATATATCTTGTAGCCATTTACACATAGTAAATGGAATTAGGTGCCCTAAATGCATGGACTGTGAGGAAGGTCCCCTTCCTGTATATAAGTAAAAGGGTACTCCAGCTTCATAATTATTTAAAATTGTGTGCATGTCTCGATGCGAAAAAAATATGCCTCTCCTCAATAAATGATGAACAGGTTTCCCGGTAACTTTTTCAAATCGATCCAATAAGTCTTGATCAATCTTGGAACTGCCAAATTTTTCTGAAAGCATTTATTATGAGAAAGAATGAATAATTTATATGTCAAATACTAACTTATTAATTTATCATAATCAACTCCTGTTTCAGATTTACTCACTACATTCCATGGATCTACAATATCGTCACTCTCATTTTGGTCTTTATTCAAATTTATATGTTCAATGTTATTTGAAATATCACCAGACATAGTTGATCTTTTGCACGTAAATATAATGAAACGTTTGAAACTAAATATATAAATTAATTTTAAACTAATACCAGATGGTTACAATTTTCCACATTTAAATATGACAGAATCACAAATAAGGTTAAGTCTTAATCACAGAACATTGAACAAGAACATCGAAACATTTGAAACTGAGCACTAAATAAAATTAGAGCATGTACCTTTTGAAGATCTTAGATCATTTACCATCTAGATAAACGCTGTTTTCCAATTAGCGCACAATTGAGCACAGTGCGGCACAGTGCTAGCACTGAGTGTTCCAATTACAGCACTGGCTCGCACAAATGAGCACAAGAAATAACTGTGCCTTTAGGATGTTATGTAGGTTTACCAAAGAGGTTAATACTGTAGAGCACGTGAAGTAGCAAAATTCATGTAATATCAATAGAAAGACAGAGAGAATAAGCGTGTCGTTCCTGATTGGTCAGTGTCAGTGGTGACGCCTACTATTGGTAGGGTAGAGACATAGCAAGCGCTTCCTGATATTGTCTTTCTCTTTCTATTGTTATTCCACTGCCACTTACAGTAACGCCCATACCTAATTCACTCTACGTATAATAGCTCTATGAGGTTTACTAGGTAAACATAAAACTTTATCATAAAACATGAAGTATGTTCCAATTAACGCACGAAAATTACGGTACAGGGCAACAGAAAAACACTTTGTGCTCTAGTAATTGGAAAACAACCATTATTGAATTATTCTGTAAATAATTTACGTACACATAAACGTGAATTGATAACTTATCAGTAACACACTTTTAACCTTATGGTGATCAGTGTACTCTACCGGTTGGTTTTAAAACAACCATGTTCCAATTAACGTCCTAAAATTGCCGCACTATGCGGCACAAAATCACTTTGTACTCTGGTAATTGGAAAACAGCCACTGCCTTTCAAGCATAAAATCGTGGCAATGCTAGAAAGAGAGGGCAATAGAGACAGTAAGAGGCTATTTCACTTAGAGGGTGGAAGCAGTCAATGAACAACATGCTGAACGTATTTCAATGGGTGAGTTCAGCAGATACAAACTGTTGTGAACGTTTGCTAACGTTTCATGTTTTGTGCTGCACAAAACATGAAACGTGCAGCACAAAACATGAAACGTTAGCAAACGTTAACAACAGTTTGTATCTGCTGAACTCACCCATTGGAAGCATCTCCCAACTGAGTGAAATAGCCTCTTGCCTTCTCTATTGCCCTCTCTCCCCTTAATCTTACCACGCCATTTGTGCACTGCAGACTATCTCTAGAAAGTAAATGCTCTAAGTCTGAAGATAGTCTGCAGTGCACAAATGCCTTGGTAAGACAAAAGAGAGAGGGCAAGAGGCTATTTCACTCGGCTGGGAGCTGCTTCCAATGAAATACGTTCAGCATGTTGTTCATTGGCCTTCGACCATAAATTAAAGTCATTGGCTGATTCCGCCCACTAAGTGAAATAGCCTCTTACTGTCTCTATTGCCCTCTCTTTCTAGCGTTGCCACAATTTTATGCATGATAGGCTATATCTAGACTTAGAGCATGTACCTTCTGGAAATAGCCTGCAGTGCACAAATGCCGTGGTAAGACTAAAGAGAGAGAGAGGGCAATAGAGAGGGCAAGAGGCTATTTCACTCGGTTGGGGGCTGCTTCCAATGAAATACGTTCAGCATGTTGTTCATTGGCTTCTTCCACCCACTAAGTGAAATAGCCTCTTACTATCTCTATTGCCCTCTCTTTCTAGCGTTGTCACGATTTTATGTATGAAAGGCTATATCTAGAAAGTAAATGGTCTAAGATATCTAGATGGTACATGGATCTAAGGAAATAAACCAAAACCACAAAAAGATATATTTGTCTCATAGACATAAAGAAAATTAGAATAGAATGTTGATAGAACTGAGGAAAGTGTGCGCAATATGTTCATTGTGTGGTTCAACTAACGTAAAAAGTGCGAAATTAGATACTTACCTCATGCACTACGTATAGGCCTTTTCATATTCGAAAAAAAATTATGCGCATGCGTCAACGCCTGTCAATTTTTTCGTGCACTTTGTTTGTTTACCTATAACGTGAGTACAATATTTTCAATGTAATTTACTAATTTAGTATTAGTAGTAAAGTATTAATAGTTATAAACTTAAAATGAACTATCAGTATAACGATTTTAATTAAAATGTATAACATTTTATCAATAAAGAATGGAGCAAAAAGCATTGTCATGGAATATGTGGGAGCCATATGTGCAGTAAAAAATCATTTTTGGAGAATTTATTTAACTTTATCAGTTTTCCAAAGTCTTGTATCCAATCTCTTCGAAAGCTTATTAGAGAAACGAAACGAATAAAAGAATAAACAGTTCAAAGTTTATCTAAAATATGCTAAATGTGAGTTATGAGGTAGAGATGTGAACTAAGTGATGATTACAAGTAATTGATTATGTAAATAAAGATACATATATGTGTTTATGTGTACGTGATTTTAGGACAATAACTTGCTAAAAGATATAACATTAAATAAAACGAGTGTAAACTTTTTCATATTCAGTTGTACATAATGTACCGTGACCAGACATATAGATGCAAATTGAGTTTAAATAAATATTTTTATACTGACTTTTATATTTTATTTGTACCACCTGTACAGCCTTCAGTAATATTACTTACAATTTTTGAACAGATTTCTTGAAAATCTTATAAATCAACTTTCATATATCAGTCAGTCGAAAGATGAATAGCCAACATAATTTAAATCACAAATTGTAGTAAAAAAAGACAATGACTGATAAAACCATAGTAATAATAAATTATTTAAATTTGTATTTTGTATTACTAATGTTTATTTTATTTTAATTATCAGTATATTTAATACTTTGAATGTAATATGAGTATCATTTTTGTCCTAACCTGTCAAATACATCAGCCTTATTTTCACACTGTGGACGAAAATATCACTTTAACCACCTTTATAATTTAATGCAGGTATTTGCTTTAATTGAAAGATGTACAAATAATGATCCACTAATTAATATTTCAGTTAACTTCATTGATAGGAATAAGGGTATTAATACTAATTCCATATGCATATTTATGAAAAGTGCACAAAACTTTCATATTCCCGCCTTTTTACGATGGCAAACGCGCCAGCGCATTACAATGAGTGAAAAGATCTATTACGTATCTCTAACGTTTTTGGGGGTTTTTGACATTTTTTTCATTTTTAACTTTTTTTAAACTTTTTCTATCGTTACTGACAACTCTGACATGTCTTGACATTTTTGATATTTTTTACAATTCTGGTATTTCTAATATTTCTGACTTTTTTGATATTTTGGCATTTTTGACATTTCTGGCATTTTTGGCCATTCTGACATTTTTGATGTTTGTCATTTTTGACATTTCGAAAATTTAGATATTTTTAACATATTCGGCGTTTTTGACTTTTTGCCTCTTTTGACGTTTTACATTTTTTGGAGTTTACAACATGTAACTTTTGACATTTTCGACAATTTATTTTATTTTACTTTTTATTTACGATGACGTTGGCATTTTTATTAGTTATTTCTGTTAGTTTTGGCATTTTTCGCGTTCTGTGCATATTATATTTTTTTAGATTGTTCTCGGTTTAAGATTTTGACAGAATAAATTTGACAGTTTTGAGAAATTTTATATTGTTGTGATGTTTGGTGTATTTAATACTCCCGTTTCGAGATTTTTTTACAAAATTTGGTATGCAGTCATTTGAAATTACAGAAAATATATAGTTCCCCCCCACACAAAGATAATTTTCACTTTGTCATATAGGTAGTAAATAGCTGAGACATACGAAAATAATTAAAGAATTTCTGCTAATGTCGTAATAAGTTCTTAAACTATGTACAAAAGGCCACAACAATAGTTCTTTTTTAGGGTTCCGTATTCACATCACAGCAGTTTTCTCCTAAACTACTGGACGGAAAAGGTTGAAATTTGGTATCAGTATATAGTCTGGTGACCCAATAAGGAGTACATATCGTAAATCAAAAAAAATTAGGGGTACTTCTGGAGGGAAAAACTAAAAAAAATCGCCAGCCTTATCTTCGAAGCTATAAAACGTAAAATGTGGAAAAAAATAAAGTTATAGAGCCTCACTTGAATTTTACCGGAAAATTAAGAAGAAACCTCTATTATTAATTTTGGGAGGCAAATAACAGAATTAAATTGAAAATATAAAATTAAATTTTTTTCTAACACATCATGTAATATATTAAATGAAAGGGCTCATTATGGCGAAAATAAATATGTTTTTTTATTCATATTTTTATAATAAATTATTTAAAAGATATTAAGAAAAATATAAAAAAGTTTACCCATTCCCCCTACCTTATCTCTGAAACTATAAGCCGTAAAATTTTGAAGAAAATTAGAGATATAGGGGCTCAACTGAATTTTATAGGAAAAATAACGAGAAACCTCTACTATAAATTCTGGGGGGCAAATTATAGAAGTAAAAAGAACTATACTATATCCTATGAAAGGGATCGTTATGATGAAAACAAATATATTTTTTAAATATTTTTAAAATAAATTATATAAAACATATTAACAAAACTATAAAAAATTGATCCATTCCCCCCACCTTATCTCCGAAACTATAAACCGTAAAATTTCATCATTTTAAAATGAATGTTTTAAAATATATTAACAAAAATATTTAAAAAAATATACATTCCCCCTTTATTCCCCAAACTATAAGACCTAAAATGTTTAGTTTGCAGGAAAAATACGAAGAAATCCCTGATATTAATTTTGAGGGCTAAATTATAGCATTAAACGGAAAATAAAAAAAATATATTTTTTAAACGGATCATGCAATAAATCAAATGTAAGAGGTTATTATGAGGAATACAAATGTATTTTTTTATATTTTTAAATAGTTTAGTTAATATAGTTTAGTGGATATTAACAAAAATATAAGAAAATTACTCATTCCCTCGTTTTATTTCCGATCTATAAAAAATAGGCTTATATGGCCTTACTTGAACTTTACAGGAAAAATAAGGAGATATCCCTAATATTAATTTTGGGAGAAAAATTAGAAATAACGAAAAATAAAAAAATAACTTTTTAAATGCATCATGCAATACATCCAATGAAGGGGGCTCATTATGAGGAATACAAATATATATTTTTCAAATTTTTAAATCATTCGTTTAAAAAATATTACCAAAAATATTAAACATCAACTTATTCTACCTTTAGAAACTATACTATCTAAAATTTTGTAAAAAAAATTTTAATTTGTATTTTTAAATAATTTGTCTAAAAAATTGAATAATTTATTATTCAAAACTTGACCTATTTTCTTCTTCATCTCCCAATCTACAGAGCCTAACGTTCAGTTTATGGCTTGTCTGGAAGTGGAATATTAGAAAAATATATTCTTTGAATCACCTAAATTGTATCAAATCTTGAAGGTAGTACGGAACCCTTAGTATGCGAGTCCAACTCGCACTTGACCAAATTATTTTTGGAACGTAGAATGAACCCAATAAATTACTGTTTTTCAACCGGCACGTGTGAAGCCACAGAAAGTACTCTTAACCGCCCTCGGACCACTGTCGGGTGAATTCACTCGCCACATGTGAAGGGACGCATAGATTTAGGTATAATAAATTATGCATATTTCCATCCTACTAGTAAGATTAACAATATTATATTTTACAAAAACATATAAACCTTGAGAAACAATAGAAACAATCCAAATAGACATCGTAAAAGTATATTTCTAAATCTTATGTGCTTGCTAGTACTTTTTAACAAAATAAACAAGGAATGGTCGGTAACAAAATCATATCTATTGAGAAATTTAAATATTAAATTTAAAGCTAGTGTATGTTTTGTGTTTTGTATTTATAATTGTTAAATGCCTTAAAAGGTGTTAGATATTATATATTAAAAGAAATACGACAGTCATTGAGACGCAATGATTTAAGCGAAAGCTTTTAACGAAAATAATTAAATACTTATAATGCTTGTTACTAGTAGCAGGTCAGGTTATAGGTTCTTAATTTAAATAGTACTCCAAAGGGAGATGTTATGACGTGTAAGTTAATTTTTAATAAAAATATATAACTTGTTGAATTATAATGATTCAAACCTTCTTCACCTATTTAAGGTTTGTTCCTACCCGATGCGAAAGCGTACATGTGACGATAACCGTCATGCGCATTCAAGAAAACCTGTTCCAACCAAGTTATCACGGTTCAGTAAACGATGCATCACGTGTTCCAACGAAATAATGTACCGTTTCTCGCATCGTCATTTCAATCCTTGGTGAAGAGCAAGAATCGTTTGATGATTCTTAATACTAATCATGCGCAGTAGAAACTGTCAATAAATTCAGGTTATGGAATGCAGGTCGCAGAGTTCAGACAACAAGCTTGTCACAAAACCGTTCCAATTAATATTTTTGTGACTACAATGGTAGTACGTTGAACGATGCTAAATTCGCAGTTGCGCACAAATTCGAGGCAGGCGATTTCCTGACAATTTCATGGCGTTACGGATACTGCAGGTAGGAACAAACCTCATATATTCTAGCAAGAGCGCTGCCAGCTTTTGGTTTGAGTGCGGCAAATGCAAGGATATTTTACAAAGTATTGCTTGATCAATGTTACAATTTTTCGAAAAAAAAAACGGGCATCGTGTTTTGGGCCCGCTCTTGAGTTGTTGTTAGTTTTTTTTCATATGTTTAATGTGATATCGATAACTTAATTAGAAAAGGTTACGGTGCAAACATTAGCAGCCACTTGACATATGCTTTCGGAAAAATTTACATCTATAGAACAATCCTTTATGTACTATCCTTGGAGCAAATTGGTATTTAGGGAGAGATTGGAGGGCAGGTTTATGGTCTAGAGGGGGACATTTTAGTTGTCAGCTTAAATATCATATCAAACTTTCATTTTGCATTTAATATTTTCAATACATGTTTAAAGCCATTGAAAACGAGGCAAGAATAGATCTGGAAACGTTTGGTTTTGCCTTGAATATACAGATTTTTGTTTGGATTGAGGTGTTATTTCTCAAGTACATATAAAAATAATCAAGTAGGTATATGATCTTCGTTTATAGACAGTATATTTTGAGGTTAATTAGTTTTTAACTTTTCGTCACAGAATAATCAAACCCAGAAGCTAAACTCTCCGTTGCCGCCAGATACAGATTTCTTTGCGCATGTACGACAAAGCCCCCTAACAGCACAGAAATATTTCATAAATATTTTTAAAACAATTTATTTACATGAAAAATATTTTAGCATTGATTTCTAAAATATCAAAATATTTTGATAATGTCAAAATGTCATAGGGTAAAAATATTTCTGAAAAACATTTAATAGAAGCACTTTGGAACATATTAATGAAAGATTTATTAAATATTTATGAAATATTTGTCAATATTGATATATATATATATATATATATATATATATATATATATATGTTCTGAGAGGCTTCTGTGGTCATTATTATGAACTAAGCTTGGGTGTTGGTGGGCGTGTCTGGTTTGTTTAATCTGACAATTATGGAGGTCCAAGCTGTGGGAAGGCGAGTGCTGTCATCGCGTCTATTTAGACAGAGAGGTCTTTTCTCTATTTCGATGGCTTCGCGAATAGTGGATGCTCTAAGAGAATTGAGAGATATGATAGTCCTACTGTCCTCGAAGTTGATAGAGTGCCCTGTTTGGATATGGTGATGCGCGAGAGCTGAAGTCGGATCTTTTTTACGAACTGACAGAGAGTGTTCATATACTCGATGGTTAACGCGCCTATTGGTACGACCGATGTAGCTTTGTGGGCAATCACGACATGAGGTTTCGTAAACTCCTCGATCCTCGTTAGGTACTTTGTCTTTGGGGTTACCGGTTAAGTTGCCTATAGTTTGATGACGGTGTAAAATCCGTGCTATTTTGTCAGTGACTCCTCGAATGTACGGGAGGACGGCTTTTCGATGTTGTTGGTCTGTTTCTGACGGGGTTGGTGTGATTGGGGGTTGTTGAGATTGATGAATTATACGAGCAATGTGGTCCGGATGATAACCGTTTTGTGGAAGGATTTGTTGAATATTATTAAGTTCGTTTTGTCTATTGTCAATATCTGTTAAGCGAATAGATCTAAGAGTCAGATATTTCATTACAGAATTCAATTGGGCAGTGTGGTGGTGTGATTGGGCATTTAAGTATCGATTGGTATGGATTGGTTTCCTATAGACGGTATGTGAGAATCTGTCATTGTTGGTTTTTGTTATGAGGACATCAAGAAATGGGAGAGAAGAAGTGTTGTAGAAAGAAGTCTAATGAATCTATATATGTATATATATATATATATACATACAGGGTATTCCATCTCAAACGAGCCACCTTGAATATTTTGGTTATTTTCAAACCTATTGCAATAAGAAAAAAACAAAAACAGGTCGATTTTTGTTTCGAGGGGGAAATTTTTTGGGGTGAATTAGCGCTTGAGCGCATTCAACATAAACAGGCCAATTCAATGACCTTTAGATTTGAGATAGGGAAAATAGATGTTGTCGTATATCATTTCAAAGCCGTTTCTACGGACTGAACCGTCGTAATAATTTTTTTTTTAACAAAAATTCTCCGAATCTATTATACGACCAAACTGATACCAATTCATCTCCATACTTAATCTTAAAATCAATTTCTAAATAATATTATATTACATTATATTAACATCTATTGTCAACAATGTTTCATAAATGTATAATTTAACTGACCTACACCCAGCCCACTTCCTCTGAAATTCGCCAGAATTAAAACTTTTAATTATTTTATTACGTTACTTGTAGTTTCTTTGTAAGAAATATAAATTTAGCATTCATTGTATTTCCAATTTTAGATGAAGCCAGACTTGGCGAAACATTGACAAGTTTAAGGAAATAAAAAGTGAAAATTTAAACAAGTGTTTGTTGTTTTTAAGTAATCTTAAAAATGAATTTTCATCAAGTGAAGACTGAAACACCCATCAAATTGAACTGAATATCTGAATTTTCCTTAAAATGTAAAGTAGGCAGGTTCAAACAGAACTTGTTGTAGTTCAAGAAATTTAGGTCCATGCCACCAAGTAGAATTAACTAAAAGTTCATTTGGAAATAATCCCCGTGATCCTTGATTCTTTGGAGCAACTCTGTCTTGAATGTAACTCCATCTAATGGTTACAATGGTTTTCTAACTACAGGAAGGATATTTTATCCATGAAAGTACTACAGGGAATCCGACCAAGCAAATTCAGAATTAATTTTATCTTGGTAGATAGATAACATATAAGCAATTAATTTAGAAAGCAGATAATTCAAGTCTTGCAGTGGCTAGCTTTTTAATAGGTGAAACTTTACTTTTCGGACATAGAAAATATGTTTTTACATTATATTGATTACTATATGAAATTCTCAAATAAACAATTGCACAGTAAGCTCGTTCTGAAGCATCACAAAATCCGTGTAAGTCACAGGAAAATTGCACACTTGTAAGTACGTTAATTTCAGACAAGAACTTTGTCTAAACCTTTATGATGTATCCGGAGGTTTGTCATACCAATTTAATCCCAGTATCCACACTTGTTGAATTAATAATTTTGCAATAATTGTAGAAGGTATTAAAATATCTAACGGATCAAATATTCGGGCAACCTGCGATAATATTTAATGTTTAATTGTAAAAGAAAAACAATCAATTTGTGGATTCCATTGCAAATTGCAATTGTAATTGTATTTTGTGTATCCTTATCAAAAGATGATAATGTTTGTTGAATATCATTAGTAGATTTTTCAAGCTCAAAACAACCTTTATCTAGAAGTGTAGTTAATTGACATTTTAATTCAGTATCTCGTTAATTGTGTTAGCTCCAAAGTATATGTTCTCTACATAACTATTGTGCAAAGTAATTTCAGAAGCTAAAGGAAAATCAATTTCGCATTTAGCCAATTCATATAGTAAATAGAATAGTAAGAAATGGTGTAGTGCTTGCACCAAAAGTTACAGTAGTTAATTCATAATCTTCGAGTGATGAACGCCAAAGAATTCTATGTTTAGGATCAACCAAAATCTGATTATACATTTTCTTGATGTCTGCAGTACAAACAAATTTATGAACAGAAAGTTAAGTAGACTTTTTATCAAATCATTCTGTAATTTAGGACCAACATACAACGCGTCATTTAGTGACGGAAAGTTTTGCGTATGATGAGAAGCATCAAACACAACTCTTAAAGGAGTTGTTGTAGAATCATTTTTGATCACATAATAATGTGGTAAACAAAAATAATTTCGTCAAGTGCGAGTTAGACTCGCTTACTAAGGGTTCCGTACCTCCTTCAAGATTCTAATATTCCAGTTTCAGACAAGCAGGGAATGAGTGCATTTTCTTATATTTACCGTAATATCTTTTAAAGGAAGCGTTTTAAATTTATATAAAATATACACTTTCAGTTTCCACACATAGACTTTTTATTTTATCTGCTTCAGGATTCGCTTGATTTTTATAAAAATACATATGTATTTGAAGACGCGAGATGCAAAGACCGAAAGACCGATATCTAGGATTTTCGGGCAAATTAGCACATAGATGTTCTGAATCTGGAGCTGTTCCATGTAATTGCTGTTACCCGTAATTTCTAGGTTAGAATGTCACGATGAAATTTTAAGGTTACCTTCACCTGTCAGAGGTATTGATTGCTCTCTTCGAGCTGTAATTCTTTTGTACGCAAGACAATATACATAATATATATTGTTTCTGGTAAGGGAACCTTCATCAGTTGCGCTTCCCACAATTGAATTTCCTCTCGAACACTTCTTTATGTATTTGATACATTTCGTTAAATTTCAAGACGCGAGATGTAAAGACCGACATCTAGGATTTTCGGGGATACTAGCATAAAGAGGTTCCGAATCTGGAGTCGTTCCATGTAATTGCTGTTACCCGTAATTCCTAGGTTCGAATGTTACGATGAAATTTTCATGTTACCTTCACCTGTCAGAGATATTGAATACTCTCTTCGAGGTGTCATTCTTTTGTACGTAAGACAATATATATTGTTTCTGGTTAGGTGAAGGTAACCTGAAAATTGAAAATAATATCAGATATTGCATATATGCAACAGCTCATGTTCTATGCTACAAAAAAATTATCCAACCTGTTTGACTATAAATCTACTCCACCCGCTATTTCAACCACCTTGTATTTGCAACTACTTATCGGCCACCCAGTATAACATTTTTTCTACCACCCTGTATAATTATAAATCCATCAATGCCAAATATATTTCACCAAAACCGCAAGTGCTAATGGGGCACCGAAAATAACAATTTTGTTCAACATGTTTTTGAATCACCTTGTATGTATTACAACTACTCTGTATACGCTACTGCTTATTGGTCAACCAATATAACATTTTTTAAATAATTATCATAACACTTCTTCACCCTATGTTTCAACTATCCGATCTTTGCAACTTATTATGAACTACGCTATTTCAAATTTTTTCCTTATATTTAAAATTTCTCTCCACACTTCATTTAAACCACCCTTCATTTACAGCTTTTTCTAACTTTGTTTGAATGACACTGTATAACTATAACTTTACTGCGCACCATACTTCAGGCACTCTATATATGCAAGTGCTATAACAAATTTTTTCTCGCATTTTTTACCCACCTTGTATAATTCTAACTGTAAGCTACACCTTTTACATGCAACTACTTATTTGCCACCAAATATAACATTCTGTACGACCCTGTATCCTTAGAATCCTACCCAGCCTATATTTCAACCATCCAGTCAATGGAACAGCATGTAGATCATACCATTACTTTAAAATATTTGTAAACTCACCTGTATAGCTGTATGTATACTCCGCTACATATTTCAACCATCCTATATATGTAACTCCTTGTGGATATAAATCAAGTTTTTAACCATAACAAACTATAGTTCCACTCCATCTTATATTTCAAACACCCTGTATAAACAACTGCTTCTAACATTTCTTCAACCTATTTCATAACTATAGTATCTTATGAACACAATTCAAAGATCCTAACTGCTTACCTAACACATTTTTAAGTTTTTTTTATTCACTGTTCAAATATTCTACCCTTTTTAAACCACTTGGTATATGGAAATGTTTATGGCCTACTCAATATAACTTTTTTGACTACTCCCTATAACTAATTCCACGCCCCCTTATTTCCACCACATCGTATATATCCAGCTGCTTATAGGACACCAAATATAACTTTTTTTAGATTTTTTAAATCCATGTAATTCTACTCCGCTCTAAGTTTCCTATATACACAACACCCTGTAAAATTACGCATGATATATGTTAATTTAAACATGTTACATTTGCACATTCCGAATTTTGGATAAAAGCTAAGCTGATGCCAGTATCTAATATTTTGTGACTGCGGTGGAACCAATTGAGTAATTGAATTACCCAACATGCTAGAAGTTTTTTCGCTATATCTACCGTTTCTGCCAATTTAGAGAGATAAAATGTCTACCAGATTTTAAGTCAAACTATAGGTTTCGTAACAAAAAAAGATTCAGCAAAATCCGTTAAGTTGTTCTTACGTGATGCCCGAACAAACAAACAGACAAACTTACAAATTTTATAATAGTATAGATATATTGTCTTGCGTACAAAAGAATGACACCTCGAAGAGAGTATAGTATGACAGGTGAAGGTAACCTAAAAATTTCATCGTGACATTCTAATCTAGGAATTACGGGTAACAGCAATTACATGGAACGGCTCCAGATTCGGAACCTCTATGTGCTAGTTTCCCCGAAAATCCTAGATGTCGGTCTTTACATCTCGCGTCTTCCAATTTAACGAAATGTATCAAATACATAAAGAAGTGTTCGAGAGGACATTCAATTGTGGGAAGCGCAACTGATGAAGGTTCCCTAACCAGAAACAATATATATTATATATATCGTCTTGCGTACAAAAGAATGACACCTCGAAGAGAGAATACATATGTATTTAATTTTCTAATTTGGCCCCCAAAAATTAACATTAGAGTTTTATGTTAGGGAAGCCTTTTATAATCTACTGTCTGAATTTTAATACAAATTAAAATACAAATAAAATATATTTTCCAAAATTTAAGTAGTGTAGTTTCTAAAGTGGGAATTAAGTGGATGTTTGATATTTTTGTTAATATCTTTTAAAGAAATGATTTAAAAATATGATATTTGTAATTCACATAATGAGCCTTTTATCTGATATATTCATGATGCGGTTGAAAATTGAATTTTTATTTTCCATTTAATTGTATAATTTGTTCCTAAAATTACTAGGGGGGTTTTCTAATAATTTTTCTTATAAATTTCAAGTGAGCCCCAGTACCCCTAATTATTTTCAAAAGTTTATGTAGTATGGTTTCGGAAATTTTTTATATCTTTATGTTAATATAAACAATTAATTTTAAAAATATGAAAAATATATATTTGTATTCCTAATAATGAGCCCTTTCATTTGATGTATTACATGATGAGTTTAAAAAAATATATTTTTTCCTATTAATTCTATAATTTGGCCCCCAATATTAATATTAGGGATTTCTTCGTATTTTTCCTGTAAACAAAAAAATTAGGTCTTATAGTTTCATTTTTTATTTTTCTTTTAATTTTGCATTTCCCTCCCAAAATCAATATTATCTCCTTATTTTTCAGTAAAGTTCATGTCAGGGGCTACACCTCTATTTTTTTTCAATTTTTGCGTCTTATAGTTTCGGAGATAAAGGGGGGGGAATAGATAATTTTTTAATATTTTTGTTAATATCTTTTAAATAATTTATTTTAAAAATATTTAAAAAAATAATTTCTATTCGTCATAATGAGCCCTTTGATTCTATATACTACTTGATCCGTTAGAATCAATCATAATTTTTTATTTTTCATTTAATTCTATTATTTGCCCCCCCAAAATGAAGATTAGGGGTTCCTCCTTATTTTCCAGTAAAGTTCAGGTGAGGCGCTATACCTATATTTTTTTCAAAATTTTACACCTGATGGTTTCGGGGTTAAGGGGGGGGGAGAAATGGATATTTTTTAAATATTTTTGTTAACATCTTTTAATTAATTTATTTAAAAAATTAAAAGAGTTTTCTCTTTATTGTTCCAGTAAACTTCAGGTCAGACTCTATACCTCTATTTTTTTCAAAACTTTACGTTTTTATAGTTTCGGAGATAAGGGGGAGGGAGGAAATGGGTAAATTTTGGTATATTTTCATTAATATATTTTAAACAATTTTTTTAATATGAAAAAAATTGCTTGTGTTCATTTGATGTATTATGCGTTTGAAAAATTTTTTATTTTTAAATTTTCATTTAATTCTATAACTTGCTCCCCCAAAATTAAAATTAATGGTTTCTCCTTATTTTCCTGTAAATTTCGGGCAACGTTCAATATTTCATATTTTTTTCAAAATTTTAGGTTAAGTAGTTTCGGAGATCGGGGGAGGGAACGGCCGTTTTTTTTAGTTTTCCCCCCCAGAAGTACCCCTAAAACCAAATATCTTTTTTTACGATATGTACTCCTGATCGGGTCACCTAACTATACAAATATACCAAATTTCAATCTCTTCCGTCCATTAGTTTAGGAGAAAATTTCTGTGATGTGACAAAAGCAGAAATCCGGAGTGATATTATAAGGGTATACGTATATTGTATATACGGAACCCTAACAATTACTGTTGAAATTAGGAGTTTTGTTAATAGGCATTAAATATAATTTGTCAACATAGTTTTGAATAAATTCATTATAAGTAATTTGTTTTTTGCAAATTTCCGTTCCAATGTATGGAACCTTTGTAAAGTGTGTACCCGAAGTAGTATAGTTTTGTTTAAACGGCAGTGAGACGATAAAGCATTTCTGTGAGTAGTTTCACGAAAATAGGGTTCGCAAAATATATCATCTGGAGAATGAACATTAGTTTCTGGAACTTGTTCCACATTCCAGAACATTTTCCAAGTGTTACCTAAGTCAAAATCATTTTGTTGTACAAAAAAAGATTTAAGTTCTTGTGAAAGAGGTTGTCCAATTTTCACCATGACAACCCAACCGAAAACGGTGTTGAGCGCACAAGGTTCATTAGATCCTCCCTATATATAACCAGAATGAAGGATATATGGAAACAATTCTGCTCCTAAAAGAATATCTATATTACCCGGGCAATAATATCCAGGATCAGCAAACACTAGATTATCTAAGTGTGTCCATTGTTTTGTATTGACCTTCGTGCAAGACATATTAGAACAAATTTTATGCAGTAAGAAAGCATTGATTGGAAAAGGAGGCTGTACCTTACCGACTGGTAAGATTTCACATTGTATAGTATATTTAGCAGAAGTTTGCATCGTATCTAATCCTTGTATGGATGTGGATATATGATGCTTGTATAAATATAATTTATTTGTGCAAGATTTGCCTATAAAATTAACTTGTTAACCCGAATCTTTCAATGCTCTGCAACTTAAAACGTTCCCTATTTATCACGCACTTGAAGTAAAATAGTAGACAATAAAATCGTAGTATTATTTACAACGCTAGATAACTAGCAGGTATTTGAATAGTATTTTCCGATCGATCATTTATTTCAGAATAAGACATATTTTCCCGCATAGGAACGTTATCCGAACGTACAGTATTTTTTTCAAAATGTAATATTGTATGATGTTTTTTGTTGCATTTCTTACAACGTTTGTTTGAAAGCCGTTTGCCCAATAGCAAGGCAGTTATTGCAACACTTTCGTTGTTTAGCAAACTTAAATCGGTCTTGAGATAATTTATTTAAAAATTCAGAACAGACTAAAGTAGTTAAACAAAGCGGTTTCTGGAGCGGAAGTGGGCTAGAGCAGATGTGTGTGGGTGAACTGTAGAGAATAGATGGCGTTGGGGAAAAGAGGTGCGCGCCATCTGTTGTTAATAAATGAAATCCATTGTATTGTGGGTTGCGTGTGTTGCAGAGGTGCGCGCCATCTGTTGTCAATAATTGAAAGCCATTGTATTGTGGGTTGCAGGGTGCACGCCATCTGTTGTTGGTTGTGGTGGTTAGAGGAAAAAAAGCTGGGCCGGGTATCGAACGCGGCTTGCTTGATTACAAAGTCAGGTCTCCACCGAGCTGCGCTAATGGGGTTAATCGAGAATTGTTTATTTGAAAAGGTATAGTATATGCCCGTTGCGCGGGCCCGTGTTTTTGGGCGTTGTTCGGTTGGATATTTGAGGGCTGGATGGGGGGATATGATATTTTGTTGTCTGTAAAAATTTAAAATCTTGGTATTTTGTTGTCCGTAAAAAATTTAAAATCTTTTGCTTAAGCCTGCATGCGCGAGAACGTCCACTCCTTCGAGTCTATAGTTTTTGTAAGCGGTCGCTATCTGCGCAAGAAAGGCAACTTTCGTCGAGCGACTATTTATAGTTAGTATATAGTATATTATGATCATTCAGAACGTCCTTAATACCTAAATCTATTTGTGATCTTGTCTTCGTACAAGTTATAGTAAGGCCGCCATCATCCAACCGCATATTCAGATTCAAAGAAATAATAATTTATCTAGCGACTAGTTCAAGTATGCCTTTAATACCGTCAACGGAAATGGTCACCGCAACGAAAAGACACTGTGATATCATGTTTACGCTAAAGGATTTTTTCTTGTCAAAATAAACACCATCAAATATATCGTTAAAACAAAATACCCGAGATTAATATTATCCAAATGTAATGCTCTCATAATATACTTAATAATGGTATGTTATAATATTTTATTTCATACCGAAACACAACCAAATATTTTACCAAAATAGAACATTGGAAAATAAATAACTCCGATTATAAATATATCTGTCTGACCTGAAAGAATTCAACGATGACAATAACAAAAGATAAGCGAAACCGCAACAGCATGTTGGTGAACTGATAACCATGCGAAACTCGAGCACTGGTTGAAAGTGCAGTGGCTGGTTGATTGTAAACAAAATCGTTAATTATAAAAGTAGATGCGGTTTTCATTGAAGAGATAATGGTAGTTAATAATGTAAAAAATAAATACGTAAATGAGGAATAATAATTGCGACTTGAATCGTTGGATTTTGTATCGAGCGGCGGGTAATTCGGAAAGAATACCGTTGGAGAAATGGTAGAAACGACTGGAACCGTAGAAATGGATGGTTGAAGCCGCTACAAAAGCTCGAAACGGCCCATAGAAACGACTAGAACCATAGAAACGGCTGGTTGAAGCCACTACAAAAGCTAAAAACAACCCGTAGAAACGACTGGTACAGTAGAAACGGCTGGTTGGAGCCACTACAAAAACTAGAAACGTCTCGTAAAAACTACTGGGCCAGTAGAAACGACTGGTAGAATGGTTGGAGCCGCTACAAAAGCTAGAAATGGCCCGTAGAAACTACTGGGCCAGTAGAAATGGCTGGTAGAATGGTTGAAGCCACTACAAAAACTAGAAACGTCTCGAAATAAAAACGACGGGTTGGTTAGAGCCGCTACAAAAGGAAATGACTGGTAAAAATGAGAATGGTTGAAGCCACTGAAACGAAATGGTAGAAATGGTAAAATGGTTGGAGCCACTACAAAAGCTAGAAATGGCCCGTAGAAAATACTAGGCCAGTAGAAACGACTGGTAGAATAATGAAGCCACTACAAAAACTAGAAATGACCCGTAGAAACGACTGGAACCGTAGAAACGGATGGTTGGAACCTCTACAAAAGCTAGAAACGTGCCGTGGAAACTATTGGGCCCGTAAAAACGACTGGTTGGAGCCACTACAAAAGCTAGAAATGGCCCGTAGAAACTACTGGGCCCGTAGAAACGACTGGTTGGAGCCGCTACAAAAACTAGAAATCGTAGAAACGACTAGAAACTTAGAAATGGCTGGTTGGAGCCGCTACAAAAGCTAGAAATCGTAGAAACGACTAGAAACTTAGAAATGGCTGGTTGGAACCTCTACAAAAGCTAGAAACGTCTCGTAAAAACGACTAGAAACTTAGAAATGGCTGGTTGGAGCCGCTACAAAAGCTAGAAATGGCCCGTAGAAACGACTGGGACAGTAAAAATGGCTGGTAGAATGGTTGAACCCACTACAAAAACTAGAAACGTCTCGTAAAAACGACTGGGACCGTAGAAACGACTGGTAAAATGGTTGGAGCCACTACAAAAGCTAGAAATGGCCCGTAGAAAATACTAGGCCAGTAGAAACGACTGGTAGAATAATGAAGCCACTACAAAAACTAGAAATGACCCGTAGAAACGACTAGAACCATAGAAATGGCTGGTTGGAGCCGCTACAAAAGCTATTAACGGCCCGTAGAATCGATTGGGCCAGTAGAAACGACTGGTTGGAGCCGCTACAAAAACTAGAAATCGTAGAAACGACTAGAAACTTAGAAATGGCTGGTTGGAGCCGCTACAAAAGCTAGAAATGGCCCGTAGAAACTACTGGACCAGTAGAAATGACTGGTGGAATAGTTGAAGCCACTACAAAAACTAGAAACGGCTCGTAAAAACGACTAGAAACTTAGAGGCTGGTTGGAACCACTACAAAAGCTATTAACGGCCCGTAGAATCGATTGGGGTAGTAGAAACAGCTGGTTAGAGCCGCTACAAATGCTAGAAAAGTTCCGTAGAAACGACTGGAATAGTAGAAATGGCTGGTTGGACCCACTACAAAAACTAGAAATCGTAGAAACGACTAGAAACTTAGAAATGGCTGGTTTGAGCCGCTACAAAAACTAGAAATCGTAGAAACGACTGAAAACGTAGAAACGACTAGAACGATCCATAGAAACGCAAGGAAATATACATAAATACCTTGATGTTGATATATCATATGCTGCTCTGAAATAAAATTGTAAATACAAGACACTGTTTTACTACCAAAAGTACTTCTGTTTAGAACATTATTAGTTCTCTCTCTAGCTTCATTTATTAAAGAAAGAGATCGGAAATCTGATAAGAACGCCCTGTAAACAGGGCCTTCCGGTCATGACGTCATAAGCTACACTCTCATTGGCTGACTACCTGCTAACCAGCAGTTTGTTTATCTTATATGCTTATAAAGAATAGATATGTCCCGATTTAAAAGTTTCCAAAGAGTAGGATTCCGTTTCATATTTGAGGAGTGTCTTTATGCCACTAGAAATACTAGAAATGGTGGGAGCCGCTACAAAGGGTAGAAATGTTTGAAACCGTTACAAAGGCTAGGGCCATAGAAACGACAGGAACCGTAGAAGTGACTGGTGAGGTTAAACAAAGTCACTACAAATGCTAGAAACTTTTGCTAAATATGGTTTGAAACAAATCCGTTGCAAAAAGTAGAGCCCAGGAATGTTGGAAATGGGATAGTGGGAATAAATATATAACTTTTTGTAAGCCAGAGGTAGGAACAAACAAATCTTTTCTAAGACAGGTATTCAAAGCTTATTCAGTGGTACATAAAAACTTTTTTCTACGTGCATAAAAATTTAGACATCAAAAAGAAAACATCAGTCTACTACAAACAAATGTTTCTATTACATGTAGCTTTTTCTAAGGTCAGTACAAACAAATGTTTTCTAGGTACACAAAATGTATGTTTCTCCCAACGAATTGTTGATATGAGAGTAAAATGAACAAAGTATTTGAAAAATTTCACAGGTGTTTTACCTATATGTCTCTAACAGGACCTTATGAATGCTAGAAAACTGATAGTAGAAACGTTATAACAGAAGCAAGAATGATGGAAATGATTGGTACAGGAACGCTACAAATGTTAGAAATGGGACCCCTGCAAATACTAGAAACGACAGGTACAGGGACGTTACAAATGATAGAAAAGATATGAATGCTAAGAACAATCCCGGTGCAAATAACTGCGATAGACTGCTGTATTTAATTAGTATCCGCAATAAGGATGATGACGTAAGATGTATATGAAGCAACAAGATGTCCAACTGCCTATCGAAAATTTAGACTTTGTTAAAGAATCGTTGTCATCAGCAAGTCGACACGGACAATTGTTACCAAGTTCCCTACGAGCAGCAGTCTGCGGACCTAGTGGTTGCGGAAACTTTCAAATTCGGAATGGTTGAAGTCTAGTAGTTAGGTTCTGGCAGGTCGTAAATTTTACTTGAAACGCATTATTTCTAAACATAAATGTCATAGAAATTAACACTGATATATTATAATATATCATAATATATTTTGTTTGAAAATGAATTCTTAAAATAATTTTGATTGTTGTACTGTTTTTTATCGATTAAAGTGCTTCAACAGTGTCTTAATATTATAATATTATTAGTATTCGCTTTTATAACGAACCAAAGCAGATAAAAGGAACTTGTGTACGTTTTCAGAGATTTAGAGAAATATGGCAATGTTGCTCCATCACTCTAATCATATGTCTAAAATGACGCATTTCCGAGATCTAGGGAAATATGGAAATCTGGCGATCATGGCCCTCCTTAGCGGGCTTTCCGGTCATGACGTCATAAGCTGCACTCTCATTGACTGGATTATTAGCAGACCACCTGCTAACCATCAGTTTTTTTATCTTATATGCCTATAAAGAACAGATATGTCCTGATTTCAAAGTTTCCAAAGCAGGATTCCGTTTCATATTTGACGAGTGTCTTTATGCCACTAGAAATACTAGAAATAACTGGTGAGTTTAAACAAAGCCACTACAAACGGTTAAAATGACTGGTACAGGAACGTTGCAAATGGCTGATGCCACTAGAAATGGTAGGTTAGTTGGAAACTCTAGAAATGATGGGAATGATGAAGCAGGAACGTTAGAAATGTTGCACAAGGGTTCGATATTTGGATATGTAATGATGACAAAGAGTTTTTCTAACAAAGAAAACCGGTACTTATAGCTTTTTCTAAGACAGGTATTCAAAACTTTATCATCAATCGATTATTAGTTATAAAGAGAAAACAAGCCGTTTGCTGCTACTCACTATAAATCTTTCTATCACTTATAACTTTTTCTAAGACAGGTACTCAAAACTAATTTCAGTACTTACACATAAACTTTTTTCTAAAAGAATACAACCAAGAAAATCAAGTCGTTTGCTGCGTTTTTCAAATGTTTCTACTAATGAATTGTTGAGATGAGAGTAAAGTGTACAACGTACTGTATAACATCTTATTCTTGAAACAGTTGAACCTAAATTAGATCGATCCGTTAAACAAGTGTTTACCAAAGAATGATATCTTTAGGGAGGAAAGCTTAAAAATGTTTACTTACCCTATATATCTCAGTTGTTGAAATTACTTAAGTACACAATGTTCGTTGATATTCTAAGTTTAAAAAAATTTATGAAAAAACAAGATTTAACAATATGTGAGAGAGGCTCCTAATTTCCAGAAGTACGTTGTAGCAAACAACCTCAAAACGGAGATAACAAAACCATCATCTCATCAAAAGTTTCTCTTAAAAAAATGCAACTCAACACACAAGGTAATTTAACACGCATATGAAACGTAGGAACAATTAGCTTGATTTATGAATTACTAAAAATATTTCTTAAAGTTAAATATAAAAATATTCTTGACTGCTATTTTCCTTTGAATAATAAACATAAATAAAATATAGAAAAAAGATCGAAGCTCGTACTTATACCCCTGCCAGACCACTAGAAGGCTTTCATGCAGGATTATGGCTTGCTAGCTTTCGACATGTTGAAAGACAAAGCAACGAACCACCACACGCAGCCGAAACTGAGAATTTGTCACTGGAGAACACTACTAGACCCAGTCACAACCAAAACAACTCCGGTAGCAGAAAAAAGACAAGTTCAATTCATCATTCCACATGCTTTTAACCCTGCTTTGATATATACAATGAAGATAAAATAGCCAAAGCATTCAAAAGTTTGTAAACGGAGCCACAACAAAATTCGTAGCATCAAATTAATATGTTTTCAGATGTCATTTTCCATATATTGTATGCCTTATATGAATAAGGTTTCTTATTATAGGTTAGGGTGTGTTAGAGTCCTAGTACGCATTCCATCCCTAATGATTAACATGTTGAGGTCTCGTGGTCTGTTTGAATAAACCAATGAGAGAGGAATCATTTTGATAGATACTTAAGCGTAATTTGACAACCGATCTCTTCTTTCATGTTTTTTAGTGAGACAGAGTGAGACAACATATTCCTTGAACAGGTTATGTTTCTTGTTATATAGAGAAAATGGCCGACTAATGACGCCGCAGAAAAAAAAAGTTTGGACATCCTGACGGTTTAACCATATTTCCTTAGATCTCGGAAAATTATGGCTTTGATCTTAATGCTTCGTATGTTATGATTCAAAAGCAGACTAATGGTAGGTGGTCTGCTGATAAACTAGGCAATGAGAGTGATGACGTCACAGAAATTATACTCATGACAATGTTGTTCAATAGCACATTTTTGATTCAATATATATGTGCCTGGAGTAAACTTTTCCGTTTCATACAATATGGTTATAAACTTATTATTATACAGCTTTACAGCTTTCTTTTCTCTTATATTGCTTCTAGTATGTTCACAATTATAACCCTGTGTGTTGCTATTTTTAAATTTGTATGTGTGTAGTTTAATAGGTTGGTTACGTTTTCTTAAATGTTATTCATTATGTATACACTCGTGCATAGGAATATGTTTTCTATTATCTCACAATCGTACATCTTACAAACAAATTCGTGTTATACACATTGATATTGAAGGATGACATGCCAACACATGGTTTAAGGGCTTTTGTTTGTTGCACAATGAAGTCCACCCATTCTTGACCAAGATTTTCTGGCCTGTTGTATGTGACAGACCCTCCATGTTCAATTCTGTATCCACATGATTCAAAACAAAAAATATTTAAACCATATGACTTTTATTTCACAGTTTAGATTGACAATTCTTTCCACCAAGAGTAATTTAATTCAGAGCAAAGTGTTATTGGAAGAACAATATTGTTACATCAAACACCCTTACAGTATTTCAAATGATTGATTGATACTCTAAGATACGAATAACTTCATTTCTAATGGATACTTCTGTTTTGACAAATTATAACCTTCGCTAACATCTTCACCAAGGTTAAAAAACCGCAATAATTGATAGTGATGCAGATATCAAATAAAGCGCAAACATCGTATATCTTTAGAATATTTGTAGGATTAATTTCAATTTAACAAGAATTTCTACTCAGTATTTTACAACATTTCTTTATAAATAATTTTCTTTTTCGGTCGTGTGTTGTTGTCTGTGTGCAATGTTGAATGGCTGCCTTTTGAACTAAATATTCAGCTATGATAAATAATGAAATAATCTCAACTATTAAGTCTTGCAATTTAATACGCATATAATTATCTGAAAAAAAAATATATTAATTTGATGCTACGAATTTTGTTGTGGCTCCGTTTACAAACTTTTTGAATGCTTTGGCTGTTTTATCTTCATTGTGTATATCAAAGCAGGGTTAAAAGCATGTGGAATGATGAATTGAACTTGTCTTTTTTCTGCTACCGGAGTTGTTTTGGTTGTGACTGGGTCTAGTAGTGTTCTCCAGTGACAAATTCTCAGTTTCGGCTGCGTGTGGTGGTTCATTGCTTTATCTTTCAACATGTCGAAAGCTAGCAAGCCATAATCCTGCATGAAAGCCTTCTAGTGGTCTGGCAGGGTTGTAAGTACGAGCTTCGATCTTTTTTCTATATTTTATTTATGTTTATTATTCAAAGGAAAATAGCAGTCAAGAATATTTTTATATTTAACTTTAAGAAATATTTTTAGTAATTCATAAATCAAGCTAATTGTTCCTACGTTTCATATGCGTGTTAAATTACCTTGTTTGTTGAGTTGCATTTTTTTAAGAGAAACTTTTGATGAGATGATGGTTTTGTTATCTCCGTTTTGAGGTTGTTTGCTACAACGTACTTCTGGAAATTAGGAGCCTCTCTGACATCTTGTTAAATCTTGTTTTTTCATAACTGTTTTTAAACTTAGAATATCAACGAACTTTGTGTACTTAAGTAATTTCAACAACTGAGATATATAAGGTAAGTAAACATTTTTAAGCTTTCCCCCTTAAAGATATCATTCTTTGGTAAACACTTGTTTAACGGATCGATCTAATTTAGGTTCAACTGTTTCAAGAATAAGATGTTATACAGTACGTTGTACACTTTACTCTCATATCAACAATTCATTAGTAGAAACATTTGAAAAACGCAGCAAACGACTTGATTTTCTTGGTTGTATTCTTTTAGAAAAAAGTTTATGTGTAAGTACTGAAATTAGTTTTGAGTACCTGTCTTAGAAAAAGTTATAAGTGATAGAAAGATTTATAGTGAGTAGCAGCAAACGGCTTGTTTTCTTTTAGAAAAAGTTTATAATTAATAACCGATTCATTGATAAATGATGATAAAGTTTTGAATACCTGTCTTAGAAAAAGCTATATGTACCGGTTTTCTTTGTTAGAAAAACTCTTTGTGCAACATTTCTAACGTTCCTGCTTCATCATTCCTACCATTTCTAGAGTTTCCAACTAACCTACCATTTCTAGTGGCATCAGCCATTTGCAACGTTCCTTACCAGTCATTTTAACCGTTTGTAGTGGCTTTGTTTAAACTCACCAGTTATTTCTAGTATTTCTAGTGGCATAAAGACACTCGTCAAATATGAAACGGAATCCTGCTTTGGAAACTTTGAAATCAGGACATATCTGTTCTTTATAGGCATATAAGATAAACAAACTGATGGTTAGCAGGTGGTCTGCTAATAATCCAGCCAATGAGAGTGCAGCTTATGACGTCATGACCGGAAAGCCCGCTAAGGAGGGCCATGATCGCCAGATTTCCATATTTCCCTAGATCTCGGAAATGCGTCATTTTAGTCATATGATTAGAGTAATGGAGCAACATTGCCATATTTCCTTAGATCTCTGAAAACACACACACACAAGTTCCTTTTATCTGCTTTGGTTCGTTATAAAAGCGAATACTAATAATATTATAATATTAAGACGCTGTTGAAGCACTTAAATCGACAAAAAACAGTACAACAATCAATATTATTTTAAGAATTTGGTAACAATTGTCCGTGTCGACTTGCTGATGACAACGATTCTTTAACAAAGTCTAAATTTTCGATAGGCAGTTGGACATCTTGTTGCTTCATATACATCTTACGTCCTTATTGCGGATACTAATTAAATACAGCAGTCTATCGCAGTTATTTGCACCGGGATTGTTCTTAGCATTCATATCTTTTCTATCATTTGTAACGTCCCTGTACCTGTCGTTTCTAGTATTTGCAGGGGTCCCATTTCTAACATTTGTAGCGTTCCTGTACCAATCATTTCCATCATTCTTGCTTCTGTTATAACGTTTCTACTATCAGTTTTCTAGCATTCATAAGGTCCTGTTAGAGACATATAGGTAAAACACCTGTGAAATTTTTCAAATACTTTGTTCATTTTACTCTCATATCAACAATTCGTTGGGAGAAACATACATTTTGTGTACCTAGAAAACATTTGTTTGTACTGACCTTAGAAAAAGCTACATGTAATAGAAACATTTGTTTGTAGTAGACTGATGTTTTCTTTTTGATGTCTAAATTTTTGTGCACGTAGAAAAGATTTGTTTGTTCCTACCTCTGGCTTACAAAAAGTTATATATTTATTCCCACTATCCCATTTCCAACATTCCTGGGCTCTACTTTTTGCAACGGATTTGTTTCAAACCATATTTAGCAAAAGTTTCTAGCATTTGTAGTGACTTTGTTTAACCTCACCAGTCACTTCTACGGTTCCTGTCGTTTCTATGGCCCTAGCCTTTGTAACGGTTTCAAACATTTCTACCCTTTGTAGCGGCTCCCACCATTTCTAGTATTTCTAGTGGCATAAAGACACTCCTCAAATATGAAACGGAATCCTACTCTTTGGAAACTTTTAAATCGGGACATATCTATTCTTTATAAGCATATAAGATAAACAAACTGCTGGTTAGCAGGTAGTCAGCCAATGAGAGTGTAGCTTATGACGTCATGACCGGAAGGCCCTGTTTACAGGGCGTTCTTATCAGATTTCCGATCTCTTTCTTTAATAAATGAAGCTAGAGAGAGAAATAATAATGTTCTAAACAGAAGTACTTTTGGTAGTAAAACAAAGTCTTGTATTTACAATTTTATTTCAGAGCAGCATATGATATATCAACATCAAGGTATTTATGTATATTTCCTTGCGTTTCTATGGATCGTTCTAGTCGTTTCTACGTTTTCAGTCGTTTCTACGATTTCTAGTTTTTGTAGCGGCTCCAACCAGCCATTTCTAAGTTTCTAGTCGTTTCTACGATTCCTAGTTTTTGTAGTGGCTCAAACCAATCTACCAGCCGTTTCTACTGACGCAGTCGTTTCTACGGGACGTTTCTAGCATTTGTAGAGGTTCCAACCAGCCATTTCTAAGTTTCTAGTCGTTTCAACGATTTCTAGTTTTTGTAGTGGGTCCAACCAGCCATTTCTACTATTCCAGTCGTTTCTACGGAACGTTTCTAACATTTGTAGCGGCTCTAACCAGCTGTTTCTACTATCCCAATCGATTCTACGGGCCGTTAATAGCTTTTGTAGTGGTTCCAACCAGCCTCTAAGTTTCTAGTCGTTTTTACGAGCCGTTTCTAGTTTTTGTGGTGGCTTCAACTATTCCACCAGTCGTTTCTACTGGTCCAGTAGTTTCTACGGGCCATTTCTAGCTTTTGTAGCGGCTCCAACCAGCCATTTCTAAGTTTCTAGTCGTTTCTACGATTTCTAGTTTTTGTACCGGCTCCAACCAGTCGTTTCTACTGGCCCAATCGATTCTACGGGCCGTTAATAGCTTTTGTAGCGGCTCCAACCAGCCATTTCTATGGTTCTAGTCGTTTCTACGGGTCATTTCTAGTTTTTGTAGTGGCTTCATTATTCTACCAGTCGTTTCTACTGGCCTAGTATTTTCTACGGGCCATTTCTAGCTTTTGTAGTGGCTCCAACCATTTTACCAGTCGTTTCTACGGTCCCAGTCGTTTTTACGAGACGTTTCTAGTTTTTGTAGTGGCTTCAACCATTCTACCAGCCATTTTTACTGTCCCAGTCGTTTCTACGGGCCATTTCTAGCTTTTGTAGTGGCTCCAACCAGCCATTTCTAAGTTTCTAGTCGTTTTTACGAGACGTTTCTAGCTTTTGTAGAGGTTCCAACCAGCCATTTCTAAGTTTCTAGTCATTTCTACGATTTCTAGCTTTTGTAGCGGCTCCAACCAGCCATTTCTAAGTTTCTAGTCGTTTCTACGATTTCTAGTTCTTGTAGCGGCTCCAACCAGTCGTTTCTACGGGCCCAGTAGTTTCTACGGACCATTTCTAGCTTTTGTAGTGGCTCCAACCAGCCATTTCTAAGTTTCTAGTAGTTTCTACGATTTCTAGTTTTTGTATCGGCTCCAACCAGTCGTTTCTACGGGCCCAGTAGTTTCCACGGCACGTTTCTAGCTTTTGTAGAGGTTCCAACCATCCGTTTCTACGGTTCCAGTCGTTTTTACGAGACGTTTCTAGTTTTTGTAGCGGCTCCAACCAGTTGTTTCTACTGGCCCAATCGATTCTACGGGCCGTTAATAGCTTTTGTAGCGGCTCCAACCAGTCGTTTCTATGGTTCCAGTCGTTTCTACGGGTCATTTCTAGTTTTTGTAGTGGCTTCATTATTCTACCAGTCGTTTCTACTGGCCTAGTATTTTCTACGGGCCATTTCTAGCTTTTGTAGTGGCTCCAACCATTTTACCAGTCGTTTCTACGGTCCCAGTCGTTTTTACGAGACGTTTCTAGTTTTTGTAGTGGCTTCAACCATTCTACCAGCCATTTTTACTGACCCAGTCGTTTCTAAGGGCCATTTCTAGCTTTTGTAGCGGCTCCAACCAGCCATTTCGAAGTTTCTAGTCGTTTTTACGATTTCCAGTTTTTGTAGCGGCTCCAACCGGTCGTTTCTACGGTCCCAGTCGTTTTTACGGGCTATTTCTAGTTTTTGTAGTGGCTTCAACCATTCTACCAGCCATTTCTACTGGCCCAGTAGTTTCTACGGGCCATTTCTAGCTTTTGTAGCGGCTCCAACCATTCTACCAGTCGTTTCTACTGGCTCAGTAGTTTTTACGAGACGTTTCTAGTTTTTGTAGTGGCTCCAACTAGCCGTTTGTACTGTACCAGTCGTTTCTACGGGTTGTTTTTAGCTTTTGTAGTGGCTTCAACCAGCCGTTTCTATGGTTCTAGTCGTTTCTATGGGCCGTTTCGAGCTTTTGTAGCGGCTTCAACCATCCGTTTCTACGGTTCCAGTCGTTTCTACCATTTCTCCAACGGTATTCTTTCCGAATTACCCGCCGCTCGATACAAAATCCAACGATTCAAGTCGCAATTATTATTCCTCATTTACGTATTTATTTTTTACATTATTAACTACCATTATCTCTTCAATGAAAACCGCATCTACTTTTATAATTAACGATTTTGTTTACAATCAACCAGCCACTGCACTTTCAACCAGTGCTCGAGTTTCGCATGGTTATCAGTTCACCAACATTCTGTTGCGGTTTCGCTTATCTTTTGTTATTGTCATCGTTGAATTCTTTCAGGTCAGACAGATATATTTATAATCGGAGTTATTTATTTTCCAATGTTCTATATACACACAGTAAATTAATTGGAGATGGTATTCTCAGGTATTTTGGTAAAATATTTGGTTGTGTTTCGGTATGAAATAAAATATTATAAAATACCATTATTAAGTATATTATGGGAGCATTACATTTGGATAATATTAATCTCGGGTATTTTGTTTTAACGATATATTTGATGGTGTTTATTTCGACAAGAAAAAATCCTTTAGCGTAAACATGATATCACAGTGTCTTTTCGTTGCGGTGACCATTTCCGTTGACGGTATTAAAGGTATACTTGAACTAGTCGCTAGATAAATTATTATTTCTTTGAATCTGAATATGCGGTTGGATGATGGCGGCCTTACTATAACTTGTACGAAGACAAGATCACAAATAGATTTAGGTATTAAGGATGTTCTGAATATTCATAATATACTATATGCTAACTTATTTAAACAATAGTCGCTCGGCGTCCGACGAAAGTTGCCTTTCTTGCGCAGGTAGGCGATCGCTTACAAAAACTATAGACTCGAAGGAGTGGACGTTCTCGCGCATGCAGGCTTAAGCAAAAGATTTTAAATTTTTTTACGGACAACAAAATACCAAGATTTTAAATTTTTTTACAGACAACAATATATCATATCCCCATCCAGCCCTCAAATATCCAACCGAACAACGCCCAAAAACACGGGCCCGCGCAACGGGCATATAGTATACCTTTTCAAATAAACAATTCTCGATTAACCCCATTAGCGCAGCTCGGTGGAGACCTGACTTTGTAATCAGGCAAGCCGCGTTCGATACCCGGCCCAGCTTTTTTTTCTCTAACCACCACAACCAACAACAGATGGCGTGCACCCTGCAACCCACAATACAATGGCTTTCAATTATTGACAACAGATGGCGCGCACCTCTGCAACACACGCAACCCACAATACAATGGATTTCATTTATTAACAACAGATGGCGCGCACCTCTTTTCCCCAACGCCATCTATTCTCTACAGTTCACCCACACACATCTGCTCTAGCCCACTTCCGCCCCAGAAACCGCTTTGTTTAACTACTGACTAAATGATCTGCATTACAAAATAAACAATTTGGTTTACCTGATGTATTATCAAAAACGTTAAACGAGAATTTTGTGAAGTATGTTTTGCGTGAATTAGTTTGAATATGTGACTCTTGGAACCTTTTGCTCTACCAAATCATTCAAGAGTCGTACAAGGCTTCAACAAAAAATTATACAAACTGTGATAGGTAGGTATTTCATTTGAAGCATGATGCAATTCGAATGCTTTCTGAGAGTTATAAAATTGTTCATCATTACAAAATCTCAATCTTCCGTATTGAATCCCATTGTGCATAGACCAGCGAAATTTTGACCAAATGTGTCTAAAAGTCTTCTTTAGAATTCACAATTAGAAATCCCTTTCCAATAACTCATTGCAAGTTCTCGATTACTAGAATAATGTTCTCGTAAACTATTGTATGCAGTGTGATAGTTGTCCGCTATAAATCGACTCCGTTTAACCAATTCTAAAGCAGGACCCGTTATAATCGATAAAAGATAACTAAATTTATTCATTGTTGAGATATGCGCATCGTTGCAAATTTAACGTATGAAACATGTCGATAAAGTAGGAAACTCACTTATATTTTCACCAGAGAAAGATTTAAGATTAAGTTTCGCCTAATTCACTTTAACATTAGATGAAGAAAATGAATTCGTTTTATTTTCATTAGGTAATTCGACCCAATTGTAATATAAAGATTTAATTTTATTGAAACAGTATAAATTTCTTTCTAATTATTTCTTCTGCATTTAAATCCGCCTCATCTTTAATGGCAATTGTATATATGTATAATTTGTAGGTGGTGTTTATCGATTTCCTTTTGTATATTATTTAAATTACGACAAGCTACGGCAAAATTACTTAAATCAAATTCTCCTTGTACAAATTTATCTGCAATTTATTCAATTGAATCAAGTTTATCAATCTCTAAATTTCGCAAACCGTACAAACGTTTTAATTTATTATTATTATAAAGTATAGTTAAAGTATTTTATTCAAATAGAAACGAATTCGAGATTCATATTCGTAAATAATATCTAAAAAAAGAAAGGCAAAAAGACACCAAACAACAAAACTGTCGGTAAGAAAAAGTTTCGTCTTCGTACGACAACAACAAAGCGTAGATTATAAAAAGTAAATAATAAGTAAACAAAACCCTTATATCGGTTCAATCATAATATTCCTAATTTATATAAATTGTCTATCTGTGCAGAAAACGGAATATGTTCGTGCACGCTGGAAACTTTATAAACTTTTGAGTTCTATATAATAATTTGAGGGTTTATAAATCAATATCAATAGCTCGACAAATTATTTATACTAGCTGTCGCCCAGTGGTCGAAATTCGACCAATTGTGTCAATATCTCTGGCAGGTTAAGTAACATGAAAATTTTATCGTGACATTCTATCCTAGGAGTTTAGGGAGAACAGCAATTACACAGAACGGATCCAGATTCGGAACCTCTGTGTGATAGTTTCCTCGAAAATCTTAGATGTCGGTCTTACATTTCGCTTCTACAAATAAGTAACGAAATTCAAGTTTTTTTTAGATATAATCATAGAACTTTATTTGTGTTCAAATTCGTAATTCTTAATTTAATATGACAACAATTCAACTGCTAATGGGCTACCCTACATATTTATTTTTTCTAACCCCCCTATATAGCTATAATTGCACTTAATTCTCTAACATTTATTAAAATCCTCATTATAATAATTTTATCTCATTATATATTTCCACCACCCTATATATGCAACTGCTTATGGACCACGCATAATATTTTTTAACATTTTTCAACCACCGGGTAAACCATTCTGTATATGCCACTGCCTATGACCCACCATATTTACTCTTTTTGTTTATGAAATTTTTAATTATCTTCTGTAACTATAATTCTACTCCGACCTATATTTCAATCATTATATATATGGAACTCTTCGTGGTCTACTCTATAAATCATTTCCTTTTCTAACATTTTTTATCACCATCCTGTGTATCTATAATTCCTCTTACCCTATATTTCATCTTAACTATATATACAACTGCTTATGGGTTACGAAATGTTGCATTTCCATTTCCGCCACCCTGTATATGCATCTATGTATAACATTTTTTGCACCACCCTGTATAACTGTAATTTTACTGCACCTTCTATTCCAAGAACCCTGTAAATTCAACCGCTAATGGGCTTCCCTAAATAATTATTTTATTAGTTATAATTGCACTCTACTCTATATTTTAAACACCCTAAATATGCAACTGCTTATGTTCCACCCATTAAAAAAATGATGTCTAACATATCTGGAATCGCCCTGTATAATTATGATATTCAACGATTACTTTACCCACTAAACAATAACAACGCTTGCATGCCACTTCCAGAAGTACATGCTCTAAGTATATAACAGCATTGGTCTGTCTATATATAATTACTCAATGGTTTGAGTCTGGCGGCGGCGGCACGCGGCACATTCATTTGTTTGGCATTGACATTAATGACGTAAATAATGAATTTTTATTATATTTTATTTAATGAATGAACCAATATTATAAATTAAGATTAGCATTCTGCACTGAAGGTCGTCAGTAGCTACTAAACAAAACAAAAATGAAGAAAATCGGTTGAGAAACAGAGGAGAAAATGATACCTAATCGTTTTGTCTTAGCCTATTTATATATAGATAGTAAAATAAGATGAGAGGATCAAAAAAATGATGTATCTGAAGTAATATAATCAATTATATAATAAAAATATCGTATTCTTGGCTCGCAATGACCAAAAAAATGTGGTATTTCAACCAATATCGACTATACAAAACTAACCTATCCTTGGGTCGAAATGACCAAAAAAATGTGGTTTCTCAATATAATCGATTATACATTAAAAACAGCGTAATCTTGGCTCGCAAGGATAAAAAAAATGTTGCATTTAGCTCCATTCAAGTATATATAGTTATTTAATTAAGTGGACTGCAAATTTAAAGTTAGGTGTTGCTTCAAGTTATAAATGTTTGGAGAAGTTAAAACCTTATATTGTATAGAATATTTCTAGCATATACGGATACAAATTTGTAAAGGTACAATTGATAATTATATGAATACGAATTAGGCTGATTTATCGGAAAGTAAAAGGGTGTAGTACTATGTGTAGTTCCAACTGTTGTGATTTCGTCCAAATGTGCACAAAACGTCACGGCTCGAAATTGTAGAAAAATCGACCAGTTCAGCACGAGAGTCGAACCGAAAGCCCTCGTTGATAAATTCAACGACGAAAGAAGGAAGAAGGAAAATAAAAGAAATTTAAGGATATCTACACCTAATTCCAGTAAATAAACAAATAATACATTCAGTCTAATGCACTTGAGTATCCAACTTATATAACCAGCAAAAAACTAAATAAATATTCGTTAAATAAACACTGAAGGAGACACAATTATAAAGGACTCTTATACACCCTACGAGTTACATGAGAACAAAAGAGAAAGGATAATACAGGAATTGTTTCAGGATGATAGGGGCGTTTTAGTTTGAAGCAAAAGAGGGGTGACAGATTTTACTGAGTAGGAAATGAAGAGGCAATTGGACGTTTGCAAAATGGTAAGGGGGATGAAGTAAGATCAGAAGAACTATAAAGGTAGTGGCAGGGAGAGCTGTATAATGAGATAGGTAGATATATATAATGAGGTACAGGTGGTCCCTGAGAAGTGGAAAAACAGGAAAAAGAATCATGATACCTAAAAGTAGGAGGTGCAGAGTAGGTCAAACAAAATACAGATCGATCACATTGTTGAAGGGTTGTAGAAAGGTTTGCGAGCACCATATAAGGAATTAGAGGAGAAATTGAGGGTTTCCAGCTGTCAGTACGGTTTCACCTAGGGGAGATAGACTTTAGGGGGACAGGGGTTATAGATGGCTGACACTAATAAACTTAGACATAAAAACTCGTTCAACAACGCAGAGTGTGAACTAATCATAAATAGACTGGAAAGGTTAGGCGTCATCAGGTAAATAGCTAATATAGTAAAATACTACTTTACTGATGGGAAGATGGAAGTAGGGAAATTGAAAATAAATTCAAAATTTTTAGTTCTACTTGGAAGTCGGTTAATATTTTTTTCAAAAATGTTTTATTTTCAACTTATTATTTTTTCAAGTCTGCTATTTTTTAATATTTTTTTCAGATTTTTATTTATACTATAAACTAGGGTAGTTTTTATCCTTAATTTTTCTATGCTTAATTTTAATTTTTACAGACCGGGAACAGGTAACACTAGAACCTCCAACATTACAGAATAACAAATTTTCGTTTAAATTACAGTTAACAGTTATACAAACAAAATGTACTTGGTATGGGTTGACTTAAATTATCAAAATACTCTATACTATTATAAAATTGTAAGTTTGTCTGTTTGTTTGTTTGTTTTTTTGTTTGTTTGTTCGGGCATCACGTAAGAAATACTCAACTGATTTTGCTGAATCTTTTTCTGTTGCAAAGCCTATAGTTTGACTTAAAATCTGGTATACAATTTATCTCCCTACGTTGACAGAAACGGTGGATATAGCGAAAAAAGTTCTATCATGTTGGGTTGTACACAATCACTCTATTGGTTCCAGCGCACACACCAAATATTAGATACTTGCATCAAGTGAGGTTTTATTCAAAATTCGGAATATGCCAATGTAACATGTTTCGACTTTTTACAGGGTGTTCTATATATAGGAAACTTAGGAGCGGAGTAGAATTGCATGTATTTAAAAAATCTTTTAAAAAAAGTGATATTAGGTGGACCTTAAGCATCTGTATATATACAATGTGGTTGAAATAAGAAGGGAGTGGAATTAGTTATGCGGGGTGCTTAAAAAGAGTTGAACTCAGTGGGCCATAAATAATTGCATATACCAGGCAGTTGAAAAACGAGTGGATATTTACACATGGTGGATTACAAAATGTTATAATCTTTGGCTCATAAATAATTCTATATAAAATGTGGTTGAAATAAGGTAGAAAAAATCTTACAAAAAATGTGTAATGTAAGCAGTTAAGATATTTGAATTGTCTTCTTAAGTTATAGTTATGAAACGGATGTAAAAAGTGTTTTAAACAGTTGTTTATAAAGTGATGTTGAAATATAAGATGGAGTGGAATTATAGTTTATAGGGTGGTTAAAAAAATTGTTTATTATCCATAAGTAGTTTCTTATATAGGATGGTTGATTGGTTGATACAAAAAATTTTGAACAATATTGTTATATAGAGTGCCCCATAAGCAATTGCAATTTTGATAAAATATATTGGGAATCGATCGATTTATATTTATAGTAAACATTGTGTGCCAAAGAATGTGATACTGGGTGCCCGATAAGTAGTTGCAAATACAAGGTATTTGAAATAGAGGGAGGAGTAGAGTTATAGTTAAAAAGAGTGGATAAAAAAATTTGTAGGATAGAACATGAGCTGTTTCATATATTCAATATCTAAAACATGGCGCGAAGTAAAATTATAGTTATACAGTTTGATCAAAAAAATGTTAGAAAAGTTGCATATAAGGGATGTTTGAAATAAAAGGTGAAAACAGAAAAACGGGTGTACCGGCTAGTGTTTAATAAAATTAATTATTATTAGAATTGCTTTTATCACTTTTCTTTATGGTTTTGTTTTGCTATACTAAACACTATATATTCGCAGCGAATAGAAGTTTGGAGCTTGACATGTGTTGTGACTGAATTTTCTATTAGTACTCTAGGGAAGTTAGTATTTTCAATTGCAAAAAAATTCCACAGATATTTGATTGGTTTTTCTTGAAGAAGGTATATAACATAACACATAAAAACTGTTGTTAACACATTTTTATTCCTTAATTAATTATACGGAGTGTTTAAAGTTGCAAAAATCCCAATTTTCGCAGTTTTTGTGACTTTTCTGCAACTGAATGAAAAGTTCGAGGGTCGAAACTAAGTTTGTTTTATATGTAATTTCAATAGCAACTAAGTGATAGGTTCATATAGCCGAATGGATACTTAGTTATTGAGTTATTTGGAAAAAACTGTAAAAATACACTATTTTCAATCGTTCATAGTTATTGTATAAGATACCTTGAAAATTTGAAACTCGGCAGAATCTTTCATTTCTACTAGGTAAATAACTCATAAGAATCTCAAATTTATAGCTCAGATAGTTTTCTTGCAAATCTGATTTCTTTTCCAGGGCTTTTGATTTTACGTGAAGTTTACAATGCTCCCATTTTGAGCTAAATAAATATTTTAACCATCTGAAAGGAACATATTAATTATTAGTTCTTTGAGTACCATCCCCCATAAATTAATTTTCTTTTAGTTTTATTTTATTGTATGTAAATTCAGCTTGAAAGCCTGCATTTTGGTATTCGGAATTCGGAATAAAATGTACTGGTGGGAGAAGCACCTTCCCCTCATTTTACTACTGCGTTCGAACTGACATTCATTTCAAATCGCAGCAGGGGTCCCGGTACTCGAGTGTGGGACAATTTTCAAGGCCGTGTGAAAAGAGGTTAGGTTATGTCGCGAAGTCGGCATATAGGTTAGACAGCTGACAGGTAGGCCATAGAGTTGGGGCGTTGACGTATGGCACGACGTATGGCACGGAACGTTAGTATGGGGCGTTGACGTATGGCATAGAACGATGACACGGAACATTGACAGCTGACGTAGGCCATAGAGTCAGAGGTACGGAACACGATTGACAGTGGTTATATTGTACTACAGATAGGTTATGACGTAATAGATAAGCAATTACCCCTTGAAGCGGTCTCATTGGTTAATTACCACGTGCTCAGGCATACCAAGCTCTCATTGGTCAATAGTCACCACGTGATCTGTTCAATCGCGCCAAATTTTAATGATGTATAAAATAATTTATATATTTATATTACAAAAATCGTTGCAGTAATGGGGAATCGAACCCCAGTCCACCGGTTTCCTTTATAAGCACTTAGCATATATGCCAACAAGGCGACCTTACTTACTCTTTCTATCAGTTGATAGTATGTTGAATAAAAACCCGTTTAAGGCGCGTAGTAATAATATCAGTCACAGACAAACAACGTAGAGAGGTAGCTGTTGGGTGGAGACACGACGACCTTGCCGAAATACCAGTTCGCTCATTCTGTTGGCGAGCGGACAAAGGTCAAAACCTCGCGTGTATAGAAGACTGAACAGCAACGACTGGAAGCGAGACGCTCCCTCTGTGGGCGCGAGAACAAAGGTAAAAAAATTTGGTGTGTAGAAGACACCCGGTAACAACACGTACTAAACACAATGTGCGGTATCGTGTCGATAGATGGCTGTCAAAACATTAAATCGGAGCATATATACTAATAAAAAAATACAAGGTGTCTCGGAAAAAATGTCCCATAAACATAATTTAAAAAATATATAAAAAACATACAGGGTATGTTCACAATGGCAAAGTTGTTTAGGAAATGTGTGAAAATAAGTTCGGTATAATAGATACAGGATAATAGACGTGGCGATACGGGATAGCAGATGCTGGAATTCGAGAAATTAGACGTGGAAATTCGGGAGCCAGCATACAGGATTGTTGGATGGTTAGCTTACAGCCTCTCTGCAAATGCAATGATATAAACGACTCGAACAGAACCGTTACAAACAGGGACGTTACAAATGGTTTAGTGTTAATTTTAGAAATGGTAGGAACGGTAAGATGGCTATAATAGAGACGTAAAAAATGCTAGATATGGTAGGATAGATGAAGTAGGAATGATATGATAGTGGGAACATGTATGTTGGAAATGGGATAGGTCGAAATGGCAGGAAGTTGAATGGATGAAACAGGGACGCTACAAATGGTAGAAATATCGGGAAGTCGAATGGATGAAACAGGGGCGCTACAAATAGAAATGATAGAAAAGCCCGGAATGCTGGGAACAAGTCAGTTGCAAATTGAAATGTTGGAAATACCATAAATTTGAATGGTTGGAATATGTTTGAAGTTGGTTTACAGAACTCTGGAAACGCTGAGAGCGAGAATGTTGGAAACTGGAACGCTGGAAAGAGGAATACTAGGAACGGCGTAACAAGGAAAAGGCTTGAATGGTTGGAACAGGAATGTTGGAAAAGGTAGAACTGGTTGAATGGTTGAAGTAGGACCGTTGCAAAGGGTAGAAATGGTTGAATAGTTGAAGTGGGACCGTTGCAAAGGGTAGAAATGGTAGAATGGTTGAAGCAGAAACGTTGCAAACGCTAGAAACACCTTAACGGAAATGGTAGGAACGACGTAATCAGGAAAAGGTTTGAATGGGTGGAACAGGAATGTTGGAAAAGCTAGAACTGGTTGAATGGTTGAAGTAGGACCGTTGCAAGGGGTAGAAATGGTTGAATGATTGAAGCAGAAAAGGTTTGAATGGCTGGAACAGGAATGTTGGAAACGTTAGAACTGGTTGAATGGTTAAAGTAGGACCGTTGCAAAGGATAGAAATGGTTGAATGGTTAAAGCAGAAACGTTATATAGGGTAGAAATGGTTGAATGGGTGAAACAGGGCCGTTACAAATGCTAGAAATACCGTAACGGAAATGGGAGGAACGGTGCAACAAGGAAAAGGCTTGAATGGTTGGATCCGTTGGAAAAGGTAAAACTGGTTGAATGGTTGAAGCAGAAACGTTGTAGAGGGTAGAAATGGTAGGAGGTTGGACGGTTGGATAGCGGAAAAATGGATGGTTGGAATAGGCATTGTAGACTTGGGAATGTTAGAAACATTCGGGAAGGTAGAAATAGCGGGAAGTCGAATGGGTGAAACAAAGACGTTGCGAATGGTAGAAATTATAGGTAGTTGGATGGTCAGAATACGTTTGAAGTTGGTTGACTAAACAGTATAGAGGGAACATACTATTGATGAGAATGTTAGGAGCGGGAATACTAGAAACGAGCTGGAAACTGGAAGGTTGGAAATGGGAATGGTGGAAAAGAGAATGTTAGAAGCGGGAGAATGGGTTGGTAAGAACGAGAATGATTGAAGAGGGCAGGATGGAACAGGCATTATAGAGTTGGGATGGGCATGCTAGAAACGGAATATGGGAACGTTGGGAACGACAATACTGGAAACGACATAGTGGGAACAAGAATGCTGTGATGGTGCGTGGTTCATACACATGCCCAGTGAAGTTGTATGTATGTTAGACATGCGCAGTGATGTTGCATGGATGTTAGACATGGGCAGTGAAGTTGTATGAGCGTTAGGCATATGCGATGATGTTGTATGTATGTTAGACATGCGCAGTGAAGTTGTATGGATGATAGACATGCGCAATGATGTTGTGAGAGTGATAGACGTGCGCGGTGATGTTTTATGAGTGTTTGACGATCGTTGTGTATTGTTTGTTGCGTGAGTTTGCTTTGCATAATTGTCAACAACACTCCCAGCTGTTACTTTTTGTCTTAACTATTGAACGCTGTGATTTCATATAAAACACGTCTCTCAAGAATGGTTTTCCGAGATCTATGGATTTTTCTCATCTAAGCAATAAGAAGGTATAAATATATTTGTTCTTGAAGTTTAGGGAAATATATGAGAATCTAACGTCTTTAGAAATATAGGAGGCATGAACCAAACATTAACCAAAATTCTGAAATATACCAACATTTCAACGTCACCTGTCTGATTCAACATTACCGCTATAGGTATGAAGCTGCGCACCTGGTTTCTATCACAGAAAAGTGAAAGTGAGCTGCATACAAGCAGCCTACTTTCACTTTCTACTTCCGTGTTTATGACGTCACCAGTCCTCAATCTCATTGGTCATTCAACACAACAACGGTTCTAAAGGCTGGAATAAAAATTGGAAAGTTAAATGTCAAGTAAGGGATACCAGTTAGTCAAGGAACTGTCCTATCAACTGGATTATGTTGCTTGGTTGTAATAGGGTATTGGAAGATTGAGTGACAAGAACGGGATAATAAAAATGGAATGAATGGTCCTAACGAATGGGGTATGTTGGTCGATGTTGATTACGAAGAATAGTAGAAAGGTAGATGGTAATGACAGGAGCGGGAAATTCGAAAGAATGATTCTAATGGTTGGATTTTGTTGGTCGGTAGTTATCATGTAGGAGATTCGAAGGTTGAATAATAATAAGAACGATCCTAATGGTTGGATTTCGTTGGTTATCAGGTATGGGTAAAGAAGGTGGAATGTAAAGAATGGGATAGCAAGAAAGGATGAACTGTCCGAACGATGTGATTCAGTTGACCATTGGGGACGTCAAGTACGTCGAGCGTGCGAGATGTTAGGTGAATAACCGAAAAAAGTGTGCTATACTATCATTGAAAAATTATTGAGTTTAGTGTCAGTATATTACCTGAAGAATCTACTACAAAACTGTGAAATAAGTTTGTTGATTAATTATTCCATATATCGAAAAACCGATAAATAAACAAATTAACCTATATTCTGCCGGAAAGAAGACTGTTTTTTGGGTGATCACCAGTGGTGGAGATAGTTAGAACTTTAGTTAAATAAAAATGGCAGAAGTTGAATGCATAAAGTGTAAAATAAAATCTACTCTAAAGGACAGTAAAAATCCTGTGATTTCGTGTTATGCTTGTAGAAGATATTTTTGTGGAGAGTGTTCAACTCTGAATGCTTCGGAAATAAGATGTATGCAAATTCTGAAAAGGACACTTATATTCAAGTGTCTCCAATGTAGAGAAGGAAAAATGTCAAAAAATGTGGATGAAATAATTCTTGAGCACATGAAGGCAATGTATGAAAAGCTTAACAATGAATTGCTAAAAAACTTTTCAGCTGAACTGAAGAACATACAAAAGGAACTGCACACTAAATTTGAAGTTCATAAAAAATTTATTGTGGATAAAATAACTTCTGAGGTACAATTATGAAGGTTGGATAATAGCTCTGAATATTCTAGAGGTCTACAAAATATACAGGAGGAAATGAGAAATAACTTACTACAGAGTAAAAGGGAGATTGTGCAGCAGTTGGATAATGGGATGCAATCGATAACACTAAATAAAATGTCTTACTCAAACGTTGTTCAGACAAAGAGTAGAACTACTGATGTATTGGTTGTCAAGCCAATAGAGAGTCAAGATAGCAGCAAGACCAGAAGTGAGTTGAAGCAAATAATTGATCCGAAGGAACTAGCTATTGTGGTAGAAAATATTAAAGACACCAAGGGTGGTGCTGTTGTAATCAGCTGTGGTAACAAGAAAACGAAGGATAAAATTAAAGAAAAAGTTGAAAATGAGCTAAATAATTATAAAGTAGAGGAGGGATTATTAAAAAATCCTAAAATCGTAATTAGAGGAGTAGAAGAAGAGTATGTAAATTGCCCTGATCAACTCATTTTAGATTGTCTAAAAGAGCAAAACGAATTAAATTCGGAAGAATTTGTGGTCGTAAAAAAATATAAACAGGCTGAAAGGAAAAATTATGGGAATATAATACTGGTTGTAAAAAATGTTGAATTAAAAGAAAAAATTTGTAATGAGGGAAGATTAAATATAGGTTGGAGGAGATGTTTAGTTCAAGAATTTTTCTCAGTAATAAGGTGCTTCAAGTGTGGAAGATATGGTCATATCGCTTCCAAATGTGAAAATAGTGATACTTGTTTTAAATGTGCTGGTTCTCATAGGACAAGTGAATGCAAATCTCAGTTTTTTAAATGTATCAATTGTTTTGAAGCAAACAAAAAATTTAAGAAATCCCTAAATGAAGATCACCAGGTAACTGATCAAAGTTGTGCGTGCTATAAGCGTATGGTTCATTTGGAGGCTAATAAAACAAAAACACAATAGCAACTACAATTATTGAACAGATAAATAATAATAGTCAACAACTCATGCCTTCAAAGGATACTACTCGCTTACTACATTTAAATTTAAACAGTATTAGGGCTAAATATTTAATGACTGATGTATTATTAAGGGATCTGGATGTTGATATTTTTTGCACATCTGAGCATTTCTGTAAAGAAAATGATATTAGGCAGATATATTTTCAGGGTTTGATATTGGCTAATTACTATTGTCGTAAGGAAAATGTTGGGGGGGAACTGCCATTTTTGTAAAAAATGACATTAAATTTGATAAAATTGATCCTTGTATTGTTCAAGTTGAGAAAGACTTTGAATATTGTTGTGCAAATATTTACTTGCAAGAATTTAATTTTGTAGTTGTATGTTTATATAGATCACCAAGGGGAAATGTTGATGTATTTCTATCTAAAATGACAGAGCTTCTGGAAAATATTATGATGCATAGGAGACATGTCATCATCTGCGGAGACATTAATATAGACTTTTTAGTTAATAGTGAGAATAAATTACTCTTGGAACAGATCTGTGTGTCTTATGGTTTACACCCTAGAATAAATGAAATTACCAGACCAAATCCTCTTCTTGATAATGTATTCACTAACATTTCAGAAGATATTTCACAAATGAAAGTAATCCAGTCAGTGATATCAGATCATTTTAGCCAGCTAGTTGAAATATTTAGCAATCATAAACAAATCTGACCAATAACCAACAAAAGACGATTTTTTACAGCTGAAAATATATCTATATTTTCTCAAAAATTGTATTTGGAACAATGGGATAAGGTTTATTTGGCAGAAGATGTAGAAACTAAATTTAAAATTTTTTATAACAATCTTTTTTATCACTTTGATATATCATTTCCATTATCGAATTGTAAAACTCTAAACAATAAGCAAAAGTCATGGGTATCACCTGAAATTAAACGATTAAAACAACAAGTTGATGATTGGTATAAACTTTATTTAAGTACCAAGTGTGAGAATATTCTTGAAAAATTTAGAAAAGAAAGAGCTGCTTATAAAAGATATCTATCCGATCACAAGAAAGTCCAAAATGATAACATAATTGCAAACTCCAAAAATAAATCGAAATCAATATGGGGTATTTTTAATAAAATAACTAACAAGAATAGGAAAGGGGGGATATAAACTTAAGGGTCAATAACGAGACAGTAAGGGATCCCAATTTAATAGTAGATTTGTTTAAGACACACTTTAACTTCAGTAATTCTGAATATAAGGGCTATATAAAGCAGGAGCTAGTTGTGAATTCTATTTTTTGGATACCGACAACAGATAACGAAATTTTTAATATTATTAATGACTTGCAACCAAAATTTTCTTATGGTGTTGATAATATTCCATCATTTATTATTAAAAAAGTAGCTAAGTATATATCTTTACCTTTGTCTAACATTATTAATGCATGTTTGAGTACTGGTTTCTTCCCAGATGAACTAAAAATTGCAAAAGTAATCCCAATACATAAGAAAGGAACAAAAGTCAATATAAATAACTACAGGCCAATTTCAATTCTGCCAAGTATTTCTAAGATATATGAGAAGGCAATCTATAACAGAATAATTTCCTATTTGAACACGAATACAATTCTATCAGATACCCAGTTTGGGTTTCAAAAGGGGAAATCAACAGATTTAGTTATATACGAAGCATTGACGTTTATATCAGAGAATTTGGATAACAAAAATATACCTGTAGGTTTATATTTTGATTTGACAAAGGCTTTTGATATGGTTAACCATAAGCTTTTGTTGGAAAAATTGGAAGACTATGGAATAAGAGGTGTGTGTCTGGAAATACTGAAGTCATATCTTACAAATCGCTATCAAATGGTAAACCTAATTAATAAGGGGTCATCATACTATTCAGAGAAAATCCTGATTCAGCAAGGGGTGCCACAAGGATCAATATTGGGTCCACTGCTTTTTCTATTATATGTAAATTCTCTTTCTTCATCGCTGTCTACTCAGTATAGTAGAGAATTTCAATTTGCTGATGACACATCAGTCATTATGGTTCATACAGATATGAGAAAAGTGGGCCAATATTCCACTAGTATAGCTGGCAAAATGAAGCAGTGGTGTGATGAAAACTTATTACAATTAAACTACTCTAAAACGGGTCTCCTTAGTTTCACTGTGAATAAAACTTACCTTGAATCTCCTTATGTAAAACTGAACAATAAGTCAATACCTGAATTGTCGTCAATAAAGTTTCTCGGTCTACAAATTGATTCCAGGTTGTGCTGGAATGAACATGTTAATAAATTAGCCTCGAAACTAGCTTCTATCTGTGGTCTTTTGAGATACCTTAGGCAGCAAATGTCTTTGACTTCATTAAAAGTTTATTATTTTGCTCACATACAGAGTATAATTACATATGGTATTTCTGCTTGGGGTTCAAGTTCCACTGCAATCAAAATATTTACCTGGCAAAAAAAAATAATCCGGTGCATGCTGGGGTTGAAATATAATACTTCATGCCGGCTACATTTTAAAGAACAGGGATTATTAACAGTACCCTCACTGTATTTTCTGCAGCTGGTTTTATTGGTTAAAAAACAACCGCTTCTGTTTTCTACTAATGCCGACGTTTACACAGGAGAGATGCATATGCAGACAAGACAAGCAGGGGAACTCAGAATTCCAGGACAAAGGTCAGCATTTTTTGAAAAGAGTACTCACTACAGAGCGATAAAAGCGTTTAGGTCACTACCAAATCAGATATCCAAAATTCATAATATTAAAAAATTCAGAAGTTCTGTCATTGTATACTTAAAAGAGAAAAGTTATTATAATTTTGAAGAATGGGTAATTTAAGGTTGATTGTAAAAATGGAAATAAAAGTGAATGAGTGATATAATTTATACTTCAAGTCATAATGACTGGATTTGTTCTTTTGTTCCGATGGTGTTCTTTCTACTTTATTTGTCTTTCTTTTTTGTGTACGTACTGTAACTTTAGATAATATATCTGCTGTAATTTGACGTTGCTATGTCTGTTATTGATTTATGGCAAGAATATACCGACTTGACCATACAATGTATGGCATCACACTCCCTCTAAGGCACTCTATGAGTGCCTTTAGGGGAAAATTCACTAAACCCCAGATATACTAGATATGAAAAGGGTTTAGCTCTGTGGGAGCCCTTGCCAGGTTTTCAGGCCCGTGGTTGGAGTCGTGACGGCAGTTTGCATTTGTTTGTAAAGATGTTCGTCCAGACCGAGGTATTTTAAATTGTTTAATAGATGTTTTGGGACTAGTCCCGTTGTTGACATAACAATTGGTACAGTTCGTGTGTTGTTCATGTTCCACTGAGTCTTTATTTGAAATTCCAAATCTCTATATTTGGTTATTTTCTCAGCCTGCTTGATATTTATATTATTGTTGTTGGGAATTGCTATGTCAATTAAAGTTGTTTTCCGAGAAACTTTATCTACCAAAACTATATCTGGTCTATTGTGAGCAACAAACCGATCGGTCAGTATCGTGCGGTCCTAGTACAGCTTGTAGTTGTTATTTTCTAAAACAGATTCTGGTTTATATTTATAGTATGGTAATCTTACCGACTGTGATAATTCATGTTTCAGTGCTAGTTCCTGGTGAAGTATTTTTGCCACAGCATCGTGTCGTTCTTTGTATTCAGTTGCAGCGAACGCTTGACAACCTCCTGTGATATGCTGGATAGATTCAGATGTTTGGCAACCGTACCTGCATCTATCGTTGTTAAGGGAAGGGTCTTTAACGATGTACTTTAGGTAGTTCTTAGTTGGAATTACTTGATCTTGGATTGCCAATATAAAGCCTTCCGTTTCAGGGAACATATGACCAGAGATCAACCAGTAGTTCGACGCTGCACTGTCGACATAATCTTGGTTGATGTCATTTATATGTCTTCCATGAAGGGGCTTCCCTTTCCATTTCAGCAGTTTCTGATCTGTGGTCTGGTGGTGTAATTGGACATGTTGTTGTGTCAGTCGCAGTGGTGTTGAGTCATCAACCTGGCACATGACTCTATGTAGATCAGAAAATTCTGCGAGTTTCTGGAAATGACTACGCAAAATAGAAATTTGTTGATCTAATAGTTTACTTAGATCTGTCAATCCTCTTCCTCCTTCATACCGTGGCAAAGTTGTACGTCCGACAGAGCTCTTTGGATGGTGATTTTGAGCTTTTGTTTGTAAAACTCGAACTTTTCGTTGTAATTGTTTAATGTCAGTCTTGCACCAATTAACTATACCGAAAGAGTAACTGAGCACTGAACACGCATAGGTGTTAATAGCCTGAAACAAATTTTTACTGTTTAGTTTGGTTTTCAACAGTCGTCTTACCCTTCTATAAAACTCTGCTGTTAAGGTCCTTTTTCATAGTCATGTGATCAATACGTTGAGCCTGCTTTTTTCCAAGGTATTTATAAGTATGACCTTCCCCCATAGATTCAATTGAGGTGCCATCTCCCATTTCGAAGTGCCCCTGCTGCATTTTGCCTTTAACTATATTAATAATTCGGCATTTGTCTAGGCCAAATTTCATATGGATGTCACTAGAGAACCCTTCTACTATTTTAAGCATATCATGCAGCTGTTGTTTTGTAGCTGCCATCAACTTTAAGTCGTCCATGTATAACAAATGGTTTATCTTTAATGCTTGTACGTTGTTGTGTTTGAGACTGAACCCAAAATTAGTTGAGTTCAGTTTGTTTGAGAGAGGGTTCATTGCAAGGCAGAACCACAGCGGGCTAAGAGAGTCTCCCTGGAATATACCCCTTCTGATTGAATAGGGTCAGTTTGTATCGAACAGTTCGCTTCATTCAGTGAGATTTTGGTTTGCCCGGTGGCCATAGCATGTTCTAAAAAGTTAATAATACAATTATTCACTTTATAGAGTTTCAGCACCTTAATGAGCCAATCATGTGGAACTGAATCAAAGGCCTTTTTGTAGTCCACATGTGCCATGTAGAGATTTCGTCGCTTGGCGTGGGCTTGATTGCATCTGATTGATTGATTGATTATTATTATTATTATTGGTTATCACGTGGGAGGTTAGAATGTTGACTCATAAGAACGCTATACAGGGAATTCAAGGATCGATTCTAACGGTTGGATTCCGTTGTTTGTTGGTACTAACGTGAGAGTCTAGAAAGTTGAATGATAAGAATAGTCTAAAGTGTTCGATTTCGTTGGCTTTTGGCAAGGTCTGAAAGCTTAAACGACAAGAGTGAAGTAGCAGGAATTCAACGAACGGTACTAATGCTTGTATTTTGTTGGCTGGTGTCCTTTACGAGGGGCAGTAGAATAATAGATGGTAATGGTAGGAGCTTGGATGTGAAAGCAGTTATAGGACATCAGAATTGCAAAAGAATGATCTTAATGGTTGGATTTCGTTGGCCAATAGTTATCATGTGAGAGATTGGAAGGTTGAATGACAAAAATGATGAATGATGAATTCGTCGGATGGTGGCGTTCGAGTAGCAACGTTAAGTCAGCTCGTCCTGCAGATTAGTGAATTATTTTGATAAATTTAACAACAAAAGTTATAGGTGAAGGTGTTACAACGATCAGTGAAACAAACTGCTAACCTTTGAGTACTAAAATTCTGCTGGGAAATCGTGCTCTGAGTTTTCTCAAGCTATTTCTGTGAACCTGATTCCCGCTAAAATGGGCTTGTCAACAACGGACCTCAGGGAAATCAAATCCGTAATTATAAGTGTCTTCAATGAAAAATTCTTACAAGACATTACAGTCAAAGTGGCTTCAGTGCTCGAAAAGCAATTTGAGCAAAAATTTGCTGCACAAAACGAGGAAATTGAGTGCATTCTTAAGGTAACCTCGAATTTGAAAAATGAAAACAAGCGCCTTAGAAAGATTGTTGACGGTCAAGAACAATCAATTCGCAACTCGAATATCGGTATATTGGGCCTACCATGTGAAACTAGTGAAAGCCAGGATACGTTACGTGCGAAGGTACTACAACTACAACTTTTTAATAGTAAACTAAATGTTAACGTAAAAACATCTGACATAAAGAGATGCCACCGCATCGCTGCTAAAATTCCAAGCCATAAACCCCCATCAGTATTAGTGCGATTTTGTTCCGACGTAGTTCGAATTTCTGTGTTAAAAAATCGTAAACAATTAAAAAATTCCGGCGTGACAATCAAGGAAGATCTAACGAAAGTGCGCCTCGATATGCTTGGCAGTGCTATTCGGTTGTTTTCAATTAAATCCTCTTGGGTTTTGAATGGAAATGTGTTTGTAAAAGTTAACAATGTTGTGCACTGCATTTCTGAAGAAACTGATCTTCATGTGCTGAAAAACTCGCTGAATAATGATTAACATCTTAATCAGATTGTAAGTAATCCGAACAATATGTTTACGCCTCCGTATTGCTGCTTGTTTTCTTACTATGCTTTGTGCAGTACCTGTGAGTAATGCAACATGTATAAACATTAGTGATATTTATTTCTTTTTTTTTTCTCTTAGCTATTACGCCATTGCTAATTTAGCTTGAACATTTTTCTTTTTTAACATAATTTGAAGCGGGATGAGTTCACTTTTTTCGTTGCTTAATTGTTAATAGTTTTAGATCACAAATCTCTTTTAATATTAATCCCCTCCTATTCCCCTTCTACCCTTTTTAGTTATGCTTTATTGTTCACATGTCAATGTTAGATCTCTACTGAGCGATTTTGATATTTTTAAGATCATGTTTTACCTGCTCAGTATGATTTAATAGGTGTCAGGGAAACCTGGTTAAGAGCTGACATAAACGACGAAGCAGTCGCTATTAATACTTGATAAGTTTTTAACACAGGATCGCGAGAGTCATGTAGGTGGAGTTGACTTATATATTAAAACTGGAGTCAGATTCCCTGTTCTTCTTAAAGAGTACAGGTAGTATATTGAGCATCTTTGGGTCAAGGTGTCACAAGGTAATGAAAAGTTTATTTTTAGTGTGATGTATAGGCCGCCAGGTAGAAATCAAAATGTATTTCTTAACTATCTCGAAGATGTTCTGATTCGATTTACAAACTCTTCGGATAAGATTATTTGTTTGGGCGACTTTAACATAGATCAACTTGATGTAGATTCCCCCTACACGTCTGAATTCAATAATATACTAGCCTGCTTTGATTTAAAGCAGCTTATTTCGGTACCGACTCGAATAACTTGTGATACTGCTACACTTATTGACGTTATTTGCTGCAACTTTGAAGAAGTGATAGAGTACGGCGCTACTGATATTAACGTCTTTGATCACTGCTTAATTTATTGTAAATTGAATTTTAAAATTGAACCTCCTAATACACATGAATTTACTTACAGGGCACTAAATAACATAAATTATGCTCAATTTCAGGTAGATTTAGAAGGTGCTCCCTGGTATGAAATATTTCTAACAAATGATATTGACGTTAAAGTATTCACACTTACTAATATACTTACGAATCTTTATAATAAACACGCGCCTTTAAAAACATGCAAAGGCAAGCAGAAACCATTCACGCCGTGGATAACCGATAATATTCGTTTTTTACAACGCTTAAGAAATAAGGCTCTAAATCATTTCAGAATAACAAAAAAAAATATTCATCACTGGAAATATTATAAACAGTTAAGAAATTTTACGACTACGGCTATTCGAAGAGAAAAAAAAACTTATCTCAATATTCGTTTTCAAAAATGCAACATCCAAGAAAAATGGAAAGAATTTAAAAAAAAAGAATATTATCTCCAACAAAAAAAGAACAATCCCTGATAATTTAAGAAACCTAAATGAACTCAATATATTTTTTACAAAGGGTGCAACGAGTAATATTGATCCTGATGAGCATATCCTAAATTTTTATCGTAATAATTACAGGTCAACCCCAAATGAATTTATATTTGAAGAAGTAACTGATAATCTCATTTCTAATATCATTTTGCGTCTGAAATCAAAGTCGATTGGAGCTGATGGATTAAATATTACTATCATTACACTTTGCTTCCGTTTATAATACCAACTGTCACCCATATTGTTAACTGTTGTATAAAGAACTCGTACTTCCCTAACGCCTGGAAAGTAGCACAAGTTTTACCTTCACCAAAAGTTAAATCTCCTTCTGAACCCAGTCATTTAAGATCAATCTCTATCCTTCCTACGTTCTCTAAAATTCTCGAAAAAGTCATGGAACTCCAAATGAATTCATATTTAGAAAAGGAACTTTTAACCCCTCCTAAGCAGTCTGATTTCAGATCAAAATTTAGGTGTGCTATTGCATTCTCTGAGATACTAGATGATGTTTTGATATCCAAAGATCAAGGCTTAGCTACAATTCTCATTCTCCTTGATTATACAAAAGCCTTCGATATACTAAATCACTAAATTTTAATATCGATCTTAAAATATTCTGGCTTTCATACAAACTCGTCTAATTTTATTAGTTCATTTTTAACAGGTAGAGAACAATGTGTTGTTTTAGATGGAAGAGCCTCTGATCTTCAACAAATAACTTGCGTTGTTCCCAGGGTAGTATACTTGGCCCACTCTTATTTAACCTGTACACCTCCAATATTATAAACTCACTGAATCACTGCAAATACCATCTATACGCTGATGACACTCAAATATATTATTCTTTTAAGCCTGGTGATGCTCAGATAGCCAATCGTCTGCTTAATTCAGATCTAAACAATCTTTATATAGAGTCCAACAAACATGAACTTAAAATCAATCCGGCAAAATCCTTAGCATTGCTTTTTTGCAGTGAAACCGTTAACAAGCAGATTTAAGATATCATTAAGCCTGAAATTGGCAGTTCTAGAATTCCCATGAAGCACTCTGCAAAAAATTTAGGACTTATCATCGACGATAATCTAAAATTCACGGAGCACATAAATAACTGTCTGCGTAAAAGTTATTCAACATTAAAAGCAATTTATCCTCATAGGCACTATCTCTGTGGAGACACCAAAGAGAAAAGTACAGAAAGTACAAAATGCATGCCTTCGTTTAATTTTTGGTATTAAGCGACGCGATAGGATCAGCCATAAATTGTTACACCTCGATTGGCAGAATATGTTCAATAGACGCACGTTGCACTCTCTTTGTTTTTTTTTACAAAATTTTGAAATTCAAATGTCCTCCTTACCTCTATAACAAAATTACTTTTCGCACAGATGTGCATAGATTATATCTGCGTCGAAAAAAAATATTAACTGTACCTAAACATAAAAACCAATATTTTAAAAAAGGATTCTCATATCAAGTTTCAAATTTAATCAACAACTTAAGCATATCTGGTACTCGTGGCTCTGTTCTGTCACTGAAAAAAAAAAAAAATTGCTTCATCAAAAATAATTAGCATAACTCCCCCACCCATATTCCCACCTCATCCACCGTCCCTTCCTATCCTTATAATTTTACTTTTTTTTTCCGTGCTTTATCTTTGTTGTATTATATTTTATATATTCTCTATAAATTATATATTTACCACCTCCATGTTTATCTGTACTTTAATTTGGCGCTTCAACAGCACTTAACCTCGGTTAAGAAGCTGCATTATAGCGCATTAACTTCTTTAGTTTTTTTTTTCCTATATTGCATACGTTATTGTTTTTTATATTGTATTGTAACTGAGAAGATAATAAACGTCTTATTATTTTTATTATCCAAAACGTTGGATTTCGCTGTCTGTTGGTAATCCCGTGGGAGTCTGAAAGGTTAAACGACAAGACTGAAATAGCAAGAATGAAATGAACGGTCCTAATGGTTTGATTCAGTTGACCATTGGTTTATCACGCGGAAGGTTAAAATGTTTAATGATAAGAACGATATGCAAGGAATTCAAAAAATGATTCTAATAGTTGGATTCCATTGTCTGTTGGTACTGACGTGAGAGGCTAGAAGTTTGAATGCCAAGAATGGGATACCAGATACTCAAGGAACAGTCCTTATGGTTGGACTTAGATGGTCGAGATTTATCACTTGGGAGACTAGAAGGTTGAATGACAAGAACGGCACAAAGCGTTGGATTTCGTTGTCTGTTGGTTATCACATGGGAGTCTGAAATGTTAAACGAAAAGACTGAAACTACAGGAATTCAAGGAACGGTCATAACGGCTAGGGTTCCGAGAGCCGTTGGTTATCACAAGAGCGACTGGAAGGTTGCATGATAAGAATTGGATACTAGGAGTTCAAAGGAATGGTTTTGACTGTTACGATTCCATTGGTCGTTGGTAATCACGTTGGAGTCTAGAAGGTTAAATGATGAGAGTGGGATACCAGAAATCCAAGAAACATTCAAATGCGTGATTTTGTTGACTGGTATTGATTACGAGGGATATTAGAAAGATGGATGGTAATGGTAGAAGCTAGGATGCGAAAACTGATATAGGACAAGGAATTCAAAGAATGGTCCTAATGGGTAGGTGTCATAGAATGGTAATGAAATAGAAAGAATAGGAGTTTTGAAGTTTAAACGATTGGAACAGGATAGCGGGAATCGGACAAACAACCTACTGAAACTAGTACGTCTGCTTATTACGTAACAAGGTTTGGTATACCAAGCCTTTGACGTCTGATCTAGAGAATAAGACAGCGGCATGTTTCGAATAAACTTAGAGTTCAATGGTTAATGCAGTTAATGTAAAGTAATGTATTTAATGTATAAAACATTAAAAAAATATATAACCGACTTCTACCTATAACTAAAAAGCTAAAAATAATTATAAGAAAATACAACTCTAGCAAATAAATACCAAATTCAATGTTGTTAGGTACCTACCCAGGAAGTAAAAAATGTAAATATTAAAAGGTGCTCATTCTGTACAAATTAATTACCTACCAATCTAGTATATTTTTGAAGCCAGTGCCAAGCAAATCTAAAATCCTTCATTGCATACTTATCTACTAATTCATCAAACTTGATTATTGCTTGCACCGACTTAAAAAATATATTAGATTGGTAGGTAATTAATTTGTACAGAATGAGCACCTTTTAATATTTACATTTTTTACTTCCTTGGTAGGTACCTAACAACATTTTGTTATTTATTTGCTAGAGTTGTATTTTGTTATAATTATTTTTAGCTTTTTAGTTATAGGTAGAAGTCGGTTATATATTTTTTAAAAATGTTTTATTTTCAACTTTTTAGTTTTTTTTTGAACTCAGGTAGTTTTCATTCTTTATTTTTTATTTTGTATGTATAACCTTAATAGACAGAACCAGGTAACATCGAAAGCCTCAACATTACACAATCATACTTTCTCATTTAAGTTGACAGGTAAATCTTTACGAACAAAATGTACTAGTACGCGTTGACTTAATAAGCCCAAAATATATTTATGCCTTATGGACTACGCCATGTAACCTTTTTTTAACTTTTTTTGACAACCCTGTATAACTATAGATAATTCCACTCCAACTTATGTACCAACCATCCTGTACATACGACTGCCCACGGACAAGCATAAATTTGTTAGCTGCCTTCTGTAAACTATAGGACGGAGCAGAATCTATCCCATATTTACGGAGTCAAATCCGTCCTATATTTCAACCATAGTATATAACTCCTTGTGGGCTACCCCATAAATTATTTCATTTTTTACAACATCAACATTTTTATGCCACCAAACGCCCAGTCCACCCTATATTCCAACCATCCTGTATATACGGTTGCCTACGGACCACTATCATTCTAGTCCGTCCTATATTTCAATCTTCATATAAATGCAACTCCTTCTACCACTTTACTTTGTGATTTTGTTTGCTATAACTAAACACCCTGTCTATAAACGCATCAAATAGCAGTTTAAAGTTTGACATGTGTTATCACTGAATTTTCTATTAGGCCGGGAGAATGTGACACCAAAAGCACCGTCTTCGCAAAATGGAAAAATTTTCATTTAAATAGGTATTTGCCTGGTATACAAACAAAACCAATTTGGCACTCATTGATTTGAGGAGCCGAAAATATTATGCTTTACTACCTATATGCTTGAGATGTACATAGAAAATTTTCAAATTCGCAATTAAAACTTCCAGTGCCTAAAATTACCGCACTATTACGTTGGAATTAAAATATTTATGAGGAAATGTCCGTTATGTCATTTCGATGAAATTTTTGATAAGAATTTTGGAATTTTCAGCGATTTTCTGCAAAACTGCATGTTGCACGTCGCAGAAAATATATGAGATCACCTAAAGATCTTCCTTAATAGATTAAACGTTAAAAAACTATACACATCCATAAGAAGTTATCGAAAAATCGACTAAAATATTAGGGATATTGGTCGATTTCCATACACGCATGTGTTCATTCACAAATTTTATCACTTTATCAATAGAATTCTTTTCCAAGTTTCACCAATCCGGATATATACTCTATTAAACAAGACCATATTCATTCAAAACGGTGCACCGCAGGAGAAGAAATCAGGTAACATACATACAAAAAAAGCGAAAAAAATATACGCGACCAATTGATAACCTCCTCCTTTTTGGAAGTCAGTTAAAAATGAAGTTAGAGCTCATCTACGTTATTTTTCTCGGTCAATCTAATTGATTTTGTTCTCCTCTACTATTTCGATGGCACTCTTCTGACCAAACATGTTGGGGTGTAAACATAAACGTGTAAGCTTGATGATTCACCAACACAGAAGATGATTTCTTTGACCAATCCATTACAGAATTATAGTGTAACAGAATGGTCGGTTTGAACAACCCAATGAAAGTGATGGTTGGTGACGCCATAGAAAACTGGAAGGGGGGCTGTATACGAGCAGCCGTTGATGTCAGATATTATGTATTTCCCTAGATCTTAGAAAAACATATGTCTGTCTTCTTATGATATTTCTGAGAAAACTCCCTAGATCTAGGGAAATTACACTCGAGCTGCTTTGTTTGAATGAAATTGGTGTTCAATAGTTAAGATGAAAAGCAACAGGTGCGTTGTTGTCTAGTTTAAACCAAACACATTGAAGAATTCAACTGATGGTATGTATTCATTTCAAACACTACACTGTATGAATCAGATAAACTAGAAACTAGTTGGTCTGCTTTTTACCAAACAAGGTTTGGTATACTTTAACGTTTGATTGTTGTATATCTCCTAACATCTCGGAATACCACATGTTGCTCTTTTATATATGGTATTGATGAGAAAAATACATAGATCTTGGAAAACACATTAGAGAGGCTTGATTCAAATGAAATTGTTCAATGATTAATGTAGCTAAGGTAAAGTAATGTAGTTAAAGTAAACACAGTGGAACATTGAGTTCCTAGCGTGCTCAAGTCTTGTCTAAGAAAAATTTTGTTACATAATTCAACGACCTCAGCAGTTATATATTTAAAGCCACTCGCTTGAATTCTTTCACTTTCTCCATCATAATTTCATAATGCAATCTCGATCAATTAGACAGGGTTTAGTAAGTTGTTTGTCCGATTCCCGCTATCCCATTCAAATCTTTCAAACTTCCAGACAGGGTTCAGTATGTTGTTTGTCCGATTCCCGCTATCCCGTTCCAATCGTTCAATCTTCAAAACTCTATTCTTTCTATTTCATTACCAGTCTATAACACCTACCCATTAGGACCATTCTTTGAATTCCTTATGTCCTATACCAGTTTTCGCATCCTAGCTCCTACCATTACCATCCATCTTTCTAATATCCCTCGTAATCAATACTAGTCAACAAAATACACGCATTACAATGTTTCTTGGATTTCTGGTATCCCACTCTTATCATTTAACCTTCTAGACTCCAACGTGATTACCAACGACCAATGGAATCGTAATAGTCAAAACCATTCCTTTTGAATTCATGGTATTCAATTCTGAATAACCTTCCAGTCGCTCTTGTGATAACCAACGGCTCTCGGAACCCTAGCCGTTATGACCGTTCCTTGAATTCCTGCTATTTCAGTCTTTTCGTTTAACATTTCATACTCCCATGTGATTACAAACAGACAACGAAATCCAACGCTTGGTGCCATTCTTGTCATTCAACCTTCTAGTATCCGAAGTGATAAACCTCGACCATCTAACTCCAACCATGAGAACTGTTCCTTGAGCATCTGGTATCCCATTCTTGGCATTCAACTTTCTAGACTCTCACGTCAGTACCAACAGACAATAGAATCCAACCATTAGAATCATTCTTTGAATTCCATGTATACCGTTCTTATCATTAAACATTCTAACCTTCCGCGTGATAACCAATGGTCCACTGAATCAAACCATTAGGACCGTTCATTCCATTCTTGCTATTTCATTCTTGTCGTTTAAACTCAGACTCCCACGTGATTACCAACAGACATCGAAATCCAACATTTTGGATCATTCTTGTCATTCAACCTTCCAATCGTTCACATGATAACTATTGGCCAACGAAATTCAACCATTAGGTCATTCTTTTGCAATTCTGATGTCCTATAACTGCTTTCACATCCAAGCTTCTACCATTACCATCGATTATTCTACTGCTCCTCGTAAACGACACCAGCCAACAAAATACAAGCATTAGGACCGTTCGTTGAATTCCTGCTACTTCAGTCTTGTCGTTTAACCTTTTAGACCTTGCCAAAAGCCAACGAAATCGAACGCTTTGGACCATTCTTATCATTCAACCTTCTAGATTCTCACGTTAGTACCAACAGACAACGGAATCCAACCGTTAGAATCGATCGTTGAATTCCCTGTATAGCGTTCTTATCAGTCAACATTCTAACCTCCCAGGTGATAACCAATGGTCAACTGAATCACACCGTTAGGGCAATTCATCCTTTCTTGCTATCCCATTCTTTACATTCCACCTTCTTTACTCATACGTGGTAACCAACGAAATGCAACCATTAGGATCGTTCTAATTATTATTCAACCTTCGAATCTCCTACATGAGAACTACCGATCAACAAAATCCAACCATTAGGATCATTCTTTTGAATTTCCCGCTCCTGTCATTACCATCTACTTTTCTACTATTCTTCGTAATCAACATCGGCCAACATACCCCATTCGTTAGGACCATTCATTCCATTTTTATTATCCCGTTCTTGTCACTCAAGCTTCCGATACCCCATTACAAATGAGCAACATAATTCAGCCGATAGGACAGTTCCTTGACTAACTGATATCCCGTACTTGACATTTAACTTATCAATTTTCATTCCAGCGTTTAGAACTGTTGAACAGGTGTGGAGCTTGATACCTATAGCGGTAATGTTGAGTGACCAATGAGAGTGAGTACTGGTGAAGTCATAAACACGGGAGTAGAAAGTGAAAGTAGGCTGCTTGTATGCAGTCCACTTTCACTTTTCTGTTATAGAAACCAGGTGCGGAGCTTGATACCTATAGCGGTAATGTTGAATCAGACACGTAACATTGAAATGGTATATTTCAGAATTTTGGTTAATGTTTGGTTCAGGCCTCCTATGTTTCTAAAGACAGGTACATCAGCTTGTGACAACATAGGGTTCTGTACGTAGAGTCGTAACGTTAGATTCTCATATATTTCCCTAAACTGCAAAAACAAATATATTTATACCTTCTTATTGCTTAGATGAGAAAAATCCATAGATCTCGAAAAACCATTCTTGAGAGACGTGAATTGTAAGAAATCACAGCTTTCAATAGTTAAGACAAAAAATAACAGCTGGGGGTGATGTTGACAATTATGCAAAGCAAACTCATGCAACATACAATACACAACGCACTTCAAACACTCATACAACATCACCGCGCATGTCTATCACTCTCACAACATCATTGCGCATGGCTATTATCCATATAACTTCAGTGCGCATGTCTAACATACATACAACATCATCGCATATGCCTAACGCTCATACAACTTCACTGCGCATGTCTAACACTCATGGAACATCACTGCGCATCCCTAACGCCCACACAACATCATTGCGCATGTCTAGCATCACTACAAAATTACTACGATTACAAAACATCACTGCGCATGCCTATCATCCATACAACTTCACTGTGCATGTCTAATATACATACAACATCATTGCGCATGTCTAACACTCACACAACATCACTGCGCATGTCTAACATCCATAAAACATCACTGCGCATGCTAACATACATACAACATCATTGCATATATCTAACGTTCACACAACATCACTGCGCATGTCTAGCATCATACAACATCACTGCGCTTGTCTAACATCCATACAACTTCACTGGGCATGTGTATGAACCACGCATCATCACAGCATTCTTGTTCCCACTATGTCGTTTCCAGAATTGTCGTTCCCAACGTTCCGATATTCCGTTTCCAGCATTCCCATCCCAACTCTATAATGCCTGTTCCATCCTGCCCTCTTCAATCATTCTCGTTCTTACCAACCCATTCTCCCACTTCTAACATTCTCTTTTCCATCATTCGCATTTCGAACCTTCCAGTTTCCAGCTCATTCCTAGTATTCCCGCTCCTAACATTCTCATCGATAGTATGTTCCCTCTATACTGTTCAGTCAACGAACTTCAAACGTATTCCGACCATCCAACTACCTATCATTTCTACCATTCGCAACGTCCCTGTTTCACCCATTCGACTTCCCTCTATTTCTACCATCCCCACTGTTTCTAACATTCCCAAGTCTACAATGCCTATTCCAACCATCCATTTACCGCTATCCAACCGTCCAACCTTCTACCATTTCTACCCTCTACAACGTTTCTGCTTCAACCATTTAACCAGTTTTATCTTTTCCAACGGATCCAACCATTCAAGCCTTTTTCTTGTTACACCGTTACGGTGTTTCTAGCATTTGTAACGGCCCTGTTTCACCCATTCAACCATTTCTGCTCTATACAACGTTTCTGCTTCAACCATTTCTATCCTTTGCAACGGTCCTACTTTAGCCATTCAACCAGTTCTAGCTTTTCCAACATTCCTGTTCCAGCCATTCAAACTTTTTCCTGGTTACGCCGTTCCTACCGTTCCTGTTAGGGTGTTTCTAGCATTTGCTACGTTTCTGTTTCAACCATTCAACCATTTCTACGCTTTGCACAGGTCCTACTTAGACCATTCTACTAGTTCTACCTTTTCCAACATTCCTGTTCCAACCATTCAAGCCTTTTCCTTGTTACGCCGTTCCTAATATTCCTCTTTCCAGCGTTCCAGTTTCCAACATTCTCGCTCTCAGCGTTTCCAGAGTTCTGTCAACCAACTTCAAACATATTCCAACCATTCAAATTTTTGGTATTTTCAACATTCTCATTTGCTACTGACTTGTTCCCAGCATTCCGGGCTTTTCTATCATTTCTGATTGTAGCGCCCCTGTTTCATCCATTCGACTTCCCGATATTTCTACCATTTGTAGCGTCCCTGTTTCATTCGTTCAACTTCCTGCCATTTCTACCTATCCCATTTCCAACATACCTGTTCCCACTATCCTATCATTCCCACTTCATCTATCCTACCATTTCTAGCATTTGTTAGCTCTATTACAGACATCTTACCATTTCTACCATTTCTAACATTAACACTAAATCATTTGTAGCGTCCCTGTTTGTAATGGTTCTGTTCCAGTCATTTATTTCATTTGAAAAGTCCTGGTCCAACCATTTCTAGCATTTGTAGTGGTCCTGCTTCAACCATTTCTGCCATTTGCAGAGAGGCTGTAAGCTTACCATCCAACAATCCTGTATGCTGGCTCCCGAATTTCCACGCCTAATTTCTCGAATTGCAGCATCTGCTATCCTGTATCCCCAAGTCTATTATCCTGTATCTATTATGAGTATACCGAATTTATCTTCACACATTTCAAAAACAACTTTGCCATTGTGAACACACCCTGTATTTTTTACATAATGTTTATGGGACATCTTTTCCGAGACACCCTGTATCTTTTTATTAGTATATATGCTCCGATTTAATGTTTTGACTGTACCTGGAACGCCATCTATCGACACGATACCGCACGTTGTGTTTAGTACGTGTTGCTGCCGGATGTCTTCTACACACAAAATGTTTTGACCTTTGTCCGCTCGCCAACAGAATGAGCGAACTGGTACGTCTGGCCGGCTACCGAACTTGTCGTCGATGTGTGAATTTCGGCAAGGTCGCCGTGTCTCCACCCAACTCTCTACTCTCTACGTTGTTTGCCTGTGACTAATATTATTACTACACGCCTTAAACGGGTTTTTATTCAACATACTATCAACTGATAGAAAGAGTAATATGGTCGCCTTGTTGGCACATATGCTAACTGTTTACATAGGAAACCGGTGGACTGGGGTTCGATTCCCCATCACTGCAACGATTTTTGTAATATAAATACATAAATTATTTTATACATCATTAAAATTTGGCGCGATTGAACAGATCACGTGGTGACTATTGACCAATGAGAGCTTGGTATGCCTGAGCACGTGGTAATTAACCAATGAGAGCGCTTCAAGGGGTAATTGCTTATCTATTACGTCATAACCTATCTGTAGTACAATATGTCCACTGTCAATCGTGTTCCGTACCTTTTGACTCTATGGCCTACCTGTCAGCTGTCTAACCTATATGCCGACTCCGCGAAACCTAACCTCTAGTAGCGACATAACCTAAATTCTACGCGGGCCCCCATCCACGTCACAGCACCCCTACCCAATAGTCCATACCTAACCTATACGCGGCCCCCATCTTCATAGCAGCCCTGGGGCCCTCATCGGAGCCCTAGTCAACGCCCTCCAACTCTATACCCTACCTGTCATTGTTCCGTCGTTATATGCCATACGCCTCATCCCAACATTCCGTCGTTCTATGCCATCGTTCCGTGTCAACGACCCAGTCAGTCGAGGTCATTGACCCCCCAGGCGATTACGTATCACGGCACTTACCGATGAGCGTGGGTGGGCTCACCAAAGGATGCCGCCTTTTCCCACGGCCTTGAAAATTTTCCCACACTCAAGTATCGGGACTCCTGCTAATAGTTTTTATTCTTTCCCTAATATAAATGCCATGCCAACTGTCAAACTGTTTGCTGATAGCACAGGGACGAGAAACGGTGGCATATCATAATTTGTTCATTGAAATGTTACATTTATATTTGTTGATATAACTTTTTTTCTAATCATTTTACAAAAAAAATGACATCATACTTTTTTATAGATGGTGTTTTAAGGAATAATTTTCATTATAAACCTTTCAAATTTATTCATTAGTTTACTAACTTCATAGTTCGTAACAATGCATTAATATTAATGATTTGCCATAAATATATTGTTGACTTTGATTTTCAATTTTCTGACTCATTATTTCCTTTCTAAAGTTTTTGATTTTAAAATTATCGAATTAATTAATTGTGATACTGCGATCCGCTTTGATTCAAAACTCTGAGAATTAACAGCAAAACAATTACGAGGTTAAATCATATATCAACGGAAATAACATTATACTGAAATGATAGAATTTCAATATACGCTCCTGCGTGATCTACACACTTTTTCCACCGAGAGTTGGGAGTTTCAGTATTCTCTGTTCATAGAATGTTTGAGGGCGAGTAGCAAGCCAACTGCGCATGTGCTCCTCGACTTCTTCATATATTCCAAGTCGTTTTCCTCCCGGTGATTCTTTCAGAGGCAAGTCAAGGCTTCTCAGCCCATTTCTTGCAGTGTATTTCATGTTTTTTGTTTCAAATACCCGGCTTTTGCCAACCGTAACAACTGGCAGTAGTAATCCACATTCACTGTACTTTGGGCACGTAGAATTAATCAGTAAATTTCCGTAGAGTCAAAAAAAATCATGGCAAGGACTTTTCCAGATGAGAGGCGAGTTTTGAATTTTATTCTTTTTTCGCCACTACAAAAAGGCCTTCCCTTCTCGCTGCAATCTATTTAGAAGTGTTTCAACGATGTTTAGTTTACAGTCAAAAACCTCGGAGCCCATCGAGCACAAATTTTTCTGACACCAAGTTGATCCATGATAATTGATTGAACACTTCCATAGCTGACACCCAATTCTGAGGAAATTCCTTCACGGTTAATCGGCGCTCACGTTCAATAAGCTGCCGAACACTATTGGCATTGTCAGCTGTAAGGGTTGTCTTTGTGCGTCGATCATGGTTATCATTCTCGTACACCCTTAAATTTTTGCGTCGATCATGGTTATCATTCTCGTACACCCTTAAATTTTCTCACCGACATATAGACACGATTCTGAGACAGTGTACTATCCCCAAACTGTGCCTACAAATGAGTTAGAACTTCTGAGGCTTTAACGCTTTTACTGGTTTGAAACTTTATGATAAAATGTTGCACAACAGATGAATGTAACTCTTGCTTAGTCGTAGCTGTAGCTCTGTACTGACCACACATCATCCAATAGGTATTAAGGAGAAAGCCAAGCATACGTGCGTACCCGGCTGGATCCCCAGTGTCCATAAAACAAACATAATCTAGCTCGAAACTGCATTCTAAGCAGAATAGCTAAATTACCGTTTATATTTGATTTACCGTCGTATATAACGTAACTTGCTTGGAAAAATCATTTTAAACGTCATGTCAATTCGATGACATGCTATTTTTTTTCTACCGTAAGGGGAAATCAGGATCCCCCTCTACTAATATGTATGCGTTGGCGAATACCAAAATGCAGAATTTAAAATTAAATTTACAGACAATAGAACAAACCCAAAAGAATATTAATATATGATGAGTTGTACCGAAAGACTTGATAATTGACATGTTCTATTCAGATTTATCAAAAAGTAATTTGATGCAGAATGGGAGCATTGTAAACATCACCAAAAATAAAGAGCTCTCGATAAAAAATTACATTTGTGAGAAAACCGCCATGAAGTTAATATAGATAAATGAAACTTTTTGCCAAGTTTTATCGTTCTAAATTTTTAAAGATAAAAGTTACGAGTGATTAAAAAATGAGCCGTTTTTCACATTTTTCGCGAATAAGTAATTTATTAGTTAACCAATCCTATCGACCAACATCTCATTTAGTAGGTTCTAAAAATGCGCATACAACACACTTACTTTTGATTCTTTAAATTTTTACTCTGTTGCTGAGAACTCGCCAAAACTGCTAAAATTAGGGTTTTTGCTGTTTTAAATACCTGGTATAATTAACTAAGAAGTAAAAATGTGTTAACAAAACTTTTTTTGTGTTACGCGGCGTACCTTCTTCAAGAAAAACCACCTGTGGAATTTTTTTGCAAAAATGGTATTAAAATAATGCTAGTTCCCTACACTATAGGCCTGGAGTCGGTCTTCGCAAAAGATTTAAGTAGCGAAAAATATGTTTCAATATAATTAATTATATTATACTGCTTCTATGCTTGCGATGTAGACAGAAAATGTTTTTGCGATTAAAACATTCTTGGTCGACAATGCCCGGACTATTACGTTGGAATTTAAATATTTATTCGGAAATGTTAGTTAAGTCACTTGATGATATTTTTAATAGGAATATTGAATTTTTTGACCATTTTTGAAAAACTGCAGGTTACAAATAAAAGAAAACATATGAAACCACTTCTGGATCTCCTTTAATAATATGCAATTTATAAAATTTTAGAATTTAGTAAGGTATTTTGGAGAAATTGTCCAATATACCTAATATGTACATTGTTCAATTTCCATGCAGGCAAGTATTCAATCCCAAATTTAATCCTTTTACTAATACATGTTTTTTTTTTTTATCCGAAGAGGGGGGAAATACATTGCGTACTTAACTAGCACGTGCTAGCCGTCGTGCGGGACTCCCGATGCAATGACTTCAAAGCAAGAGTAAATCGTTGCATTGAAACCAGTATACCGTATACCCGCTAAAACCCTAACCTCTTTCTCCTACAACCATGGTCCCCTGCGGCACTCTTTGTCAATACTACTTCGCAAGGGTGGTTCATTGCAGATGTTAACTGCTCTTACATTGAAAGCCTCTAAAGCCTACTCCTCGAAGGTATTGCGGAGCTCTTTAAGGATAGTCTCCGCGTAATCTGATACCAAGTTCCAGGCTTGGGGGCCCTTCAGCATGGCTTCTACTAATTGTTCTGGAACGATATTAGTCTCCAGAATCCTCTCCACTTCAGCACGTTGATCCTGAAACCGGGGGCAGGAGAAGAACACGTGTTCTGCGTCCTCTATAACGTCCGTACAGTGTGGGCAGTTTGGGGAGTTTGCCCTCCTGAACCTGTGCAGGTATGCTCGAAAGCATCCATGTCCAGTCAGGAGTTGAGTGATGTAGAACCCAACCTCCCCATGCTGGCGGTTGACCCAACGACTGATGTTAGGTATCAATCGATATGTCCACCTTCCTTTAGTAGAGCTGTCCCACCTCTCCTGCCATTGTCTTAGACTCATGGCTCTTTCATCGCTGTTTCCTGTCGGTTGGTCTTTCTCTAACTTTCTGCGATAAAGCCGTCCCCTTTCTGCAGCCAGGATGTCGATTGGTAGGGTAGAGGCAATCACACTCACCGCCTCGTAAGACACAGTGCGGTAGGATGATGCCACTCGAATCGCTGAGAGCCGCTGGACTGATTTCATTTTCCGGCGGTACGATGGTAGCTCGAGCGATTTCTCCCATACCGGTGCCCCGTACAACAAAACAGAAGTAGTTACTGTTGCCAGTAGCTGTCTTCTTATCTGTCTAGGGCCTCCGACATTCGGCATTATTCTAGATAATGCCCCCTGTACCCAGCTGCTTTCTTGCTGGCCGCGATTATGTGCTCTTTGAAGTTGAGCCGTGCGTCCAGGAGCACCCCAAATAGCTGATGAAGGGCTGCGACTGTATGTAGGTGTCGCCTATTTTGAGGGTGATGGTTTCCCTTGCCTTTCGACTGCTAACAAGAAGTGTTTCGGTCTTTTGTTCTGCTAAACTCAAGTCCGCTGCGAGCATCCAATGCTGAATTGTGGCTATAGCGAATGAGAAGGTTGTTTGTATCTCCTCTATGTGCTTGCGCACTATGATCAATGCCACATCATCGGCGAATGCCACTAGCCTGACGCCCTCAGGCAGACCGAGCAGGAGCAGGTCGTTGTACATTACGTTCCATAAGAGGGGCCAAGAACAGAGCCCTGAGGTACACCTCCTGTGATCTTATAGTCTACTTGCCCATTTTCAGTTTGGTACAACAAGATGCGGTCCTTGAAATACGCTGAAACCATTCTGCGCAAGTACTGCGGAACTTCCATCCTGGCAAGAGCCTCCAAAATGCGGTCCCAGCGGGCCGAGTTAAAGGCGTTCTTGATATCCAGGGTGGCTATTAGACAGTACTTTTTTCCACCTCTTCTCCATCTCTTTCCCGAGATAGCCTCTCTGGCGATGTTGGTAACGAGTGTCACGGCATCGATGGTTGATCTCCCCTTCTGAACCCGAATTGGTTGGTGGAAAGTTTCGGCTCAACGTAGGGCTCCAGCCTATCTGCTATTATCCTTTCAAGGAGTTTTCCCGCAGAGTCCAACATACAGAGGGGACGATATGATGACGGTTCGTCGGGAGGTTTCTTTCCCCCTTTAGGGAGGAGCACAAGCCTCTGCTTTTTCCACTTAGTCGGGAAAACCCCCTGCTTTAGGCAGGTCTCATACATGTGTAGAAACATGTCAGGCCTATTGGCTATGGCGCATTTTAGCGCGATGTTAGGTATGCCATCTGGACCGGGAGCCTTACCGTTTTGGAGCCGGTTGCACGCGCCCATCAGCTCATTCATAGTCACTGATGGTATATCTTCGTCCATCACCTGCCACGAAGGATAAGCGGGTAGCTCAGGCTTCGCAGGAAACAGGTGAGTGACAATGCGGTGCAATGATTCGGGGCAGTTCGTTGATGTCATGGGAGGGGCCTTAATTTTATGCATCACGATTTTATACGGTTTTCCCCATGGATCTTGATTAACTTCGTCACACAACTCCTTCCAGTAGGATCTCTTGCTTGAGAGAATGGCTCTTCGTAGTTGTTGTCTTTTGATCTCATAGTCGAGCCTTAGTTCTTCTGTTGTGACCCTGTCGCGTCTCCGTGCTCGTTGATGCAGCCTTCGTGCTTTGAGACACTCTCGTCGGTGTTGTGAGATCGTGTCGTTCCACCAGTAAACTGGTGGGCGGCTGTTGTTCTGCCGTCTCCTTGGCATGGAAGCATCGCAGGACTTGACAACGCTTGTCATTACCTCTTTGGCAGTGGCTTCTGCGCTTGTTGCTATTGACAATGGTTCCTGCTCCATAACCAAGGCGAATGAATCAGCATCGAAAGCATTTTTGTTCCAACCGACTGGCTGTGACCTCGCACGACTGACACACAATCTTCGTTTGGGAGTGGTGTTGATTTCCCATATAATAGCTTGGTGGTCGCTATTAGTAAACTCCTCATCGACCCGCCACTCACAGCCCCCTTTAATTAGGTTGCTGCTAACGAATGTCACATCGATAATGGAGCTGGCTGTGCCTTTGCGATATGTGCTTACGTCTCCTGTGTTGAGGAGTACCAGGTTGAGCGAAGACATGGTCTCAAGGAGAGCTCGTCCTCTCGCGCTCGTTTCCCGGCATCCCCAGTCAATTGCCCAGGCGTTGAAATCTCCTGCGATGGCGACCGATTCACGCTTCCGTACATCCTCCGCCAAGGTGTCCAGAATAACTCGAACCCTCGAGCTGTGCACTAGGAGGTGCATAGCAGCTATAGAAGTGAACCCCTCCCACTTTGGCTCTCACAAGCCATGGTTGAGGGTATTTGGGAGTTGTTGGAACGGAAGTTTACCGCAAGCCCATATCGCTGCTCTGTCCGTTGTGTCATTTACCCAGGACAGGGTGTCGAAGTTTTTGTACTGCTCGCAGATTATGGCTACGTCGCAATCCAATTCCCGCACCCGCTGTACCAGTAGGTCTTGGGCTGCTTCGCAATGGTTGAGGTTGAGTTGCAGTACTTTCATTTACGGGCTTGTGCTGCTCTCATCGCCTGTTGGTAGATCGGACATTTCCAACTACCTGCAACGTGCCGGCAGTCTGACCTACTATCTTTCTCTTTGCAGAGTAAGCACTTGGCAGGTTGTTGACAAGCCGAGGCATTGTGACCAGCGCCTCCGCATCTGTGACAACAACTGCTTCGGTCAGTCTTGCCTCTGCACGCCTGGGCGTTGTGCCCAAAGTGCCAGCATTTGAAGCACCGTCGAAGGCTGATCCTCTCGCGAACACGTACTGTGCCCCACGCAAGTTTCAGCTTTCCAAGTGCGATGGCTTTCTTGGCCTGGACCTCTGGGAGACAAACAACTGCCGTTTGTGTTGATCTATATGCCCGTCGAAGTGATTTCACTGCCTCCTCAGTGATCTCTGCCAGGCCGTCGATATTATCTTTGAGCAGGTTTACTACGTCTTCCTTGGTACTGATCTCGTCCAGGTCTTTAATTTCAATCTCTATTTGCGGTATTCGGAATTGTACAGTGGCCCCGCTTGGGAGCTTATTCTTGATGGCGTTACAATAGCGCTCCATCTCCTGAGCGTCTGCCTTGGCGAATAACAAAAGTAGATCTCCCTTAGCTGTTCGTCGGATCTTATTGACTTTTTTGCCTATATCCTGCAAGGTGGGATCATTCTTGATACCTCGCAAGATATCTGCATGGGAGCTCTTCTCGCCTTTCTTTATAAGCAGCGTACAATGTGGCGCTGGTTTTTGCTTATTGGTCCTTGGGCCTTTTTCCTCTTTACCACTTGCCAGTCAGTCGACTGGTTTGCAGGTTGGTTTTTGGTCTGCGGTTTAAACTTGGATTTTAATCCATTGTTTCTCTCCGCTTCTGAATTGACCACCCTACTTGTTGTTCCCTGGGTAGTTTGCCCGATGTTCTGGCGACCTTCCTTACCGGGCTTTAGCTTGGTAGCTAGCACCGGTTTAAGCGTTTTAAGTGGTGGTGCCTTACTTGATGAGGCTACTGAAGGCGAGACCTTCGGTGGCGAGGTCCTTGCTACAGAGGCTACTTTTATTGAAGCCGCCTGCTTTGGGCCGCCGGTGTTGATGCAGCCGGTTTTGAGTTAGCTGCTTTTGAGGCAGCCGTTTTTGGGACCTCCTTTTGCTGTCCACCTTGTGTCTGAGTGTTTGACACCTTTACTGGCGATGTCTGTGTTGTAGCAGGTTTCGCTACAGGGGGTGGCCGCGTCGTTGACGTCTGATATTTGTCATATTCTGACTTAATGGCGTGTGCCAGTTTCTTGATCTCATGATGTACATTGTGCCTAGGCCCAATGAACTTCAAGAGCTCATCGATCTTAGCTCCTAATTTGTTTGGAGCGCCACTCTCATTTGTTGCCCTTTGTTGGACGTCAACTCCACTATTTGCCTTTTGGAGGACCTGGCTGGATAGTGTCTTGCTGCCAGCTCTAGTTGTAATGGTCGATGTTGTACCATTACTAGTGTTCTTCTTCTTGTCACTATGTGACGGAACCAGTGATAATTCGCTCCCCCCAGAATCCGTGGAGCGTGCACCGGCCACCGAGGCTTTCACTCGATCGGAACCGGTGGCGGGATTATCCTCTGCAGAGGTACCCACCTGGGGTATTAAGTTCACCTTATCACCCATATCCATAAATGGTTTATTTTCGGGGTTCCTTCCCCTATCTGATTTTGGTCCGCCCTGAGGAAATCCTCAGTACTCCCCATTGCTGAAGAGCGTTCCCCTATCCGCCACCTGGGGAGGCGCCCGGTAGTGGACCAACAACCACCCCCGGCAATACAATGTGTGTGTGTGTGTGTGTGTGTGTTGTGTGAGTGGTTCTAAGAGAAAAGAGATAATTGGACAAGCTTTCTGATGTAGGCTCCGTTTTACTAAATACAGAAGATTTAAATTTTAAACGAATAAAAGAACTGAAATTTAGCAAATACTTTCACGATATTCCATCTAAACTATGTATGATTAAACAACTGAATAAATTTAAAAAATATTTATACCATCCAACTGTCATTTGATTTTATCCAATTGACAGAGACTTTGAAGATACCAGGTATTATGATAGTTTACAATACTAGTACTAGTACAATAATAGGGGTCGTAGTATTTGGAAAACTTTATAATACAACTACAGTATTATTAAATAACACTAATAAATTATGTTTAATAGAAATATATAAACCACCTTTTATTAATGAATATGATATCATAAACCATTTAAGTGAAACAAATCCAGTAGAAATAAACGTTCTTGTAAAGATATGTGCCAGTCATGTAAATGTAAAAATCATTAACAAGACGTTGTCGAAATACTTTAACGTTTTTAGTGAATATGTTTTTGTTCATTTGTTAACTTATTTATATATTTAGTAGTATTCCATCCAACAGCCATAGGCCTATTCGAGGATGGGCATTTAAATTAGTATACATGCAAATTTAAAAAGTTACATACATATAACATAAAATTCAAATAATATGTACAACAACTTACAATATGCACTTCTAAAAATTAAAAAAGTCCATTAAAAGAAATATTTTGTCTATTCATTGGGTTTTCTCTCCTCCAAATTTTTTTCTGTAACAGATAAGTATTTAAAAATTGTATATGTAGAACAAAGTGTAGTAAGGCAATTTCGTAAAATTGCCCGGATTACTGGCTGTCTGTACAGAGATTCTTCCTCACAGTTTTTCTGAGAGAAAGAGATGTCTATAAAATGATCAACCAGTATTCCTGTATTAAAGTAATGTATTGTATATTGTGTAATACTTATCTGTGTATGGAGACGTTTCAACTCCGAGTCTGGAGTCGTTGTCAATCGTTTAGTGTTGTTTTCGAGGTTTTTTTCCAAAAAAATTTAGCTTTGATTTCGAATTTGTTGTTTGTCAAAAAATTTTCGAAATTACTCATTAAAAGAAAAATGAAACTTCTCCTTTATACATTAAAATGATCAAGAATTCAATCCTGGGTGAGCATTTTCCTTTTAATCATTCCAATATTCCTATTTGAAGTAAATTTGTTCTGGGCGTTAACATGTAAAAAAGTGAAGGAAAGCGAGTTCTTATGTTAGGAACATTAAACGAGATTTGAGTTACTACACTTTGACAGTTCAACTTGTTGTTTAATAACTTATGTAAAGTAACTATAGAGTAGCATTTTCTATGTGTTGCTAAATCCATTAACTAAAATCGTTGAAGTAACGTATCATTAGATATACCACGATGTGGATTCACCCCGTCAGTTCTAAACCACAGATATTTAACGTATTTTCTATTGATATTTTCAACAGCATTAGTACATGTTTAGTATCCAGGAGTCCTGATAATGGAAGCATACTCAAGTTTAGAACGTACAAAAGCATTGAACAGAGTAGTTACGGTGCTAGTTCTGGTGAAGTGACGCCCATTCCGTATTACGAATTCCAAATTTCGATACGCCTCCTTCTGAATAATGTTGACATTCTGAGTCGAATTTATTTTTGAAATAAAAGTGATTCCTAAATCCTTATATGTAACACACTTGTTAATGAGATTCCCAGTAATGTTATATCGATATTCAATTAAAAATATTTTCCTCGTGGAGGTCATGTGATTACACTTGGAAATATTCAACGGTAACGTATTTTCTATACACCAATGTGAAAGACTATTAATATCTTCGTGTAATACTTTACATTTCTCTTTATCATAAAGTGAATTACATATTTTTAGATCGTCTGCATATAGTAATGATTTACATGTTAAAATATCCACAACGTCATTAATAAATATATCAAATAACAACGGACCAAGAACAGAACCCTGTGGTACACCAGATGTAGCTTGAATATTGAATGATTGGAAACCATAATAATCAACTCTTAAATTACGATTAGTAAGATAAGATTCGATAATTTGCTCAATAAGATACCATGCTTCAGTCGATCGAAACCTTTTAAAAAATCTGTATATATTACTTCATCTTGGCCACCAGCATCAAGTATCTCAGCAATATATTGTGTTAATCATAATAGATTTGTAGTTGTAGATCTATCTGGATAGAATCCATGTTGTTCTACTCATATAATACATTTTCAAATACCTTGCTAAAATTGTTAAGAATTGTAATCGGCCTATAATTTTCAATATCTGTGTTGTCTCCTTTCTTCCATATTGGACAAATTTTAGAATATTTCCAAAGAACCTGAAAAGTTCTACTACTTAAAGATAAGTTAAACAAAAATGCAAGCGGTTTGGCCAATACGGACGCACAGTCTTTTAACATGAAAGCAGGTATGCCGTCTGGACCCCTAGTGATTTTTGGTTTTAATCGGCGAAGGGCTTGTAATACATTGTTATCAGAAACTGATGGTATCGTGCAACTATTATAATTAGTACAAGGCAGAAGATGTACATCTGGATAAGAGGATCTAATATATGCCGATTGAAGAAAGTTAGCAAATGAATTTGTTATATCCTGTGGATTATCTAATGAAGTAGTTCCATAATTCATTCAATTTGGTATACTGGGGTTAGTTTTCCGCGAGTCAAGATAGCTCCAAAAATATTTAGGATTATTAGATAATTTTTGTTCAATGTTTCGGATGTAGTTTTGATAACTAATTGCAATATCTTTTTTAATTTTAGCACGCAAAATACCAAAATCATTGTAAACATCCATATTAAATGTACGTTTATACTGAGAGAAAAGACGAGCTTTAGTTTTAATATTTCTAACTATTTCATTAGTATACCATGGCGGATACTTTGAATTAAATTTAGGTATTTTTTCGTAACACTTTTATCAAAAACTGAATCTAATTTTGAATAAAATGGGTCACACTCTGCATTTATATTTGTACAGTTAATATTGCTTATATCTGCATAGAGTGTATGTATGTATGTATCCCAAAATTGTACGATGGCTTGTTCTTAGTTACAAAATTGTTGCAAGACTTAGCTACAGACTAGTTATATCTAATGAAATCAAGTAACCGACCATTATTGTTTAGTACCTCATTATATTGTCTTAAGTTCATAAATGCTGAAAAACCTTCTAGTGTAGAAACATAGCTGTTTCCAAATGTAACATCAGAATATTGCAGTATATTAAAGTCTCCCAAACTAAGTAAGTCATCTTCTCTATTATATAATTTGGATATAAAGTCGTACATAAATTCATAGGTATTGAGGCTTAACTCTGGAAAATAAACTACAATTCGATATACTTTTCAATTTTTTGAAATAGAAATTCTTACGCCTAGCATATCCACATCAGGTATAACATGTGACAACTTAGATAAATCAATGACCTCTACACAGTATTTGTTTTTAATTGCACCCCCTCACATTTTTGTTTTAGTAGTTTCAAAGTCACCATCAGAACGAAATAGCTGATAGTTTACATAAAATATTTCTGAGTCGTAAACCGATGAGGATAGCCTAGTCTCCGTTCAAGCAATAACATCTTGATTACAAGCTGCCGAATGGTTATATACAGAGATAAGTTTTGTATTTAACCGCCTCACGTTTTAATAATAAATTACAAAATTATGTTCCTTCATCAGAACTGCTTTTTAATTGCTATTTACACAGTATACTATTTCTGTACTGCTCTAGTTTCTTCTGATACGTGGTACATTTAGAATGATCCCATGCACAGTGTCGATAGTCAACATTTTTCACATTGAGACAGTTTATACATTTAATTTCAGAGTTAGGCGGATTGATTGAGTGATTTATTCAACTACACTTATAGCATATTTTCAATTCAACGGCATCGTAAACTGGACAGACATCAAAGTTCACAAAAACACTTTGGAGTTCTAGAACTTTTGAATATGTCTCCTTATCAAACTCTAAAATTGCTTGATATATGTTGTTATTCTTCTTATATGGCCAAATCATTATAACATACATTAGCACTTTGCACGGTGGTATTCTGATACTTAAAAAATTTAATTTTAATCAGCTGGGTACTGTTCTATCATACCTGCAATCCTTATTCTCGTGTTCCGGCTCTTAACTTCCTTAACCTCATAGCTGCTCGATAATTTTAAGTTGGCCACCTTCTTGAATTTTAATACATCAGTAGCATTGCTGCATCCTATTAGGACTCCCCTGTCAGTAACATTTTTAACTTTCAATAGTTTTATATTTAGATCCAATCGTTTAATATTGCTCATGATATCAGATTTTGTTTGAGTGTTTTTCTGAAAAACATTTTTAGGCTTTAATACTACCATAGATTGAGTACCAACAATTTGAGCAAAGGAAGGTTTGACGGTTTCAGTTGAAAGGTTACCAGTGTGTTCCTTAGCCATGGATAATATATATTTCTTTATATCTACAAACATTTTCTCAAAATTTTTAAAAACTTCCGTTAGTTTGAGGTCAATTGCACCCGCAGTACAGTTATGAATATCACTTGCCACAGGGTAACATATTTCACAAAACCACAGAAGACCCGTAGTTTTAATATACTTGACAACATCGGGAGCTATTCCAACGCAGGCCACGTGATATTGTTTACACAAAATACACCGATTTTTGTTCGTGTTATTGATGAATGGCACTTATTACAACTCATAATAACCCCTAAACGTCACGTTTACAATATATAAAATAATTATTTTGCCAAGTCAACTAATGCAAAACACATAAATTGCGGGATACCTCAAGACATTTATGTCACCAGAGTTTAAAAAGTACTTGTTTAGCTCATACTTCTTATAAAACTGATAAATGTCTACATAGTGAAAGTTGCAACACTTGGGTATTTGATGCAGCTATTAGAGACTATAAAGCAATAATAAAATGCGTCTCTCTATTATCCATTCCCGATAATCACAAAAATAAATTTCACTGTTCTATAAAGAGAATTACCAAATTATCACTGGGACCCGTTTGACAGCAACAGGGGTTTAGATGTCATATCTGATAAATACACTTAATGCCTACATCGAAAAGAAAACACAAATAGTGAATTATGTCTGAGCAATAACCACAACTGTCAGTCCTATTCAGCAAGGTCACTCAGCTAATCCCTACACTACTACACAAAGGGCTTCTGCTGCTTACTCCCCTCTGCATTACTGGTACGCTTTGTGTGGACCACATCCCTCCATTAGGTCCGACCACTTTAATAGGGCGACCACATACTTTTTCAAATTTCTGGTTGGTTCCTTCTAAGAAGTGTAACACATTTCAGGGATGAAATACACTTTACCCCAATTTGATAACTTTTCGTTATTTAATTAGTTTAAAAATTAGCATACTATTTTTGCATGTGTTTTATCATACAATTTGATCAATTTTGTATTTTTAAAATTTAATTTAAATAAATTGTTATATTTTTTCTTGTTGTGCTTTATTTTACTGGGAGTGTTTTCTCTTGTGCCTGTTGCCATTTTCAGTTCTTAAATAGAGGCCATGGACGCATGCCTACTCGAATTTATACTGCGCAACCCATAAGCAAATAAGAACTGTAGCTGAAGTGCTCAAATATTTCAAGGTTTTGAAGGCCACAGCTTTTGTTTACCAATCTAAAAAGAATTTAAAACTGGCCATTACCTATAATAAAACAGATTCTTTTAACCAAATTTTGACAATCAAATAGATAACAATAAAATTAATACCTAATGACTTTTACTTAAAGTATTGGGACATTGGCATTGGCATTGAGATTATAATATGTATATTGGAAAATCTACACAGTTAGAAGAGACTTTTTTAACTAAACTTTTACTTATTTTTTTATTATAACCTTTAAAATACAGCAACATGACCTTCGCTCTCTAACTTATACATGGTAGAAACAAACTTACGCTTTATATACCAGATCATAAAGATACGAGAACGTTCTAGGTGTGACGAACGACATCTCAGATTTTTTAGAAGGTCGTTTTATTGGATACCAAGGCCTAGGTGCTGGTGTTGGATTTTCTCGCTCTCCTATTGGCCTAGGCATTATCTATAGCTGGAACTCCATAACACTGCCCACTCCAAGTCTGATCACCTCAATCTGACATATTTCACTGGATCTGAAGCTAGCCTGGACGGTGGACGCCTACCGCTGCTCACCTCAATATGTTCGTGTATCAAGTTTGTTACATGTGAGGCGGCAATTCTATATTATGCAGCTGCATGCACTGATACATGCACATGTGTTGATTAAATATGTGTGGAAAATGGAGCTAGATTTAGTTTTGTTTGCTCTCTAGGTGCTGAACAAGTCTTGTCTGAACCCAATTTATCTCTGGAGGGCTCAACATCATCCAACTTTCTGAGCCAATAACCCTGCCGTTTTTGTCTTTCGAGGTCTAGAATTACTAAAATGGCTTTGGTTGTGGTCACAATATTTTATCTCCTTCCTTATCGTGACGCATATCTCTCTAAACTATTGGTGTTCTATTGTGAAACCTTGGAAACGGTTTTGATGAAAGCCTAACTGAATAGATTTAATGAGATCCATGCCCAGTTTGAAATCATTTTAGATATCACCAACACTTTTTGCAGTCTGATGGATCCATATAACCTCTGTTCTACTTTTGTTTCTTGTGGTTGTTTTTACAATTGATGGATAATTAGTAAAATAATTTTTCTCTGTCTAACGGCTGCGAAACTTGATCGTGCCAATGTGCTCGCTATTTTTCCACCTATTCACAAAATCTCGAACATCAGGCATAATTTAGATATCTTTACAACTGCACAATAGTTTCAGCATATTTTTGTTTCGGACAAACTTCCTACATAAATCTTCTCTCTCTAAATGTTTCTTCCCTACATTTCCATATTTGGTTTCTAATAATAGATATTTCTGTCTCTTCTGTAAATCAGTAGATAATCAATTGAAATAGTAATGGGACTACTAACATATATTTTGTATAAAAACAATATACTTTCAATTAAAAGATGACTCTCATCTGCCTTAAGTAACATATTTATGGAAAGAAATGTATACACAAATAATTTTTTCGAAAGGGTACAAACCTTTAGTTTGGTGGTTGATATATTCATTATTTAGGAACACACTCCTGAAGAGTTGCATTAGGTATTAAACGGCATAAACAACAGGAAACAAACTATACAATGTACATTAGACACTGAACAAAATAACAATCTACTTTTACAAGACATCTTTATTCGAAACCAGGTAAATGTGATTGTAGAAGCGGTCCTTGAATATTCTCTCTATTCATTAGGGTTTTCGCTCTTCAATTATTTGAAGATTGGTTGATGATAATGTAGAGATTTCTGTGTATTAGAACATCTGTGACTAAGGCTTTCGGTAAGAGACAATCAGTAACCCGTGAATCCTACTCTTCCTTCCCTTCCTTTCCTTTACATATTTAAAATAATTCTCTGTTGTAGAACAGAAGCGAGTATAACCCCAAGGAATTTTAATTCAAATCATTCAATGTGTTATTAAACCATTCTTTAATGAAAGAAACACCAACTGTTTTGATATCAACAAATTCAGTAAATAAAGTTATAAAATGTGAAACAAGTTGAGTTTTTGAATATTACACTGAAAATTCAACTAATTACATATTGCAATAGTACAAAATTTTTATATCATTATTATTATGTGTTTATTGCATAATAGTAACTTAAACTCAATCTCGATATTGTACTAATTTACCTCACTTTCAACATCGGGGGGTATTTTTAGACGACATAGGATAAAATCATACAAGCGAATAACATAACAGATTTAAAAGCTTTAATTGGCAATAAAAATAAGTTAACAACTTTAACAAAACATAAAGTATTTCTTTTCTAGTAAACAAATTAAATTCATTTTGAAAAAATTAACAATATGTGCCTATTCTTAAATTATTAATTTTGCCGATTTCACAATTTTTAGATCTTTTTTGGTTAAAATGTTACAGCTATGGAATCTGTACCACATTTAAGTTACAGGTGTTTCCTGGAATTAGTAAAGCTACAAACTTTGTTTTACAGTAACAAGTAAGCGACATAATAGTAATACATTTTTAACCGTGCAAATATCATTTATTGGTTAAAAAGTTACAGCTGTGACAACAGTACATTATATAGTAAAAGAGGCCGTTGTTACTCGGATTCGCTGAGAGCTAAAGAATTGTTTTCTGCACATTGATTTAAATGTAGATTTTTTAAATGTCCTCTCCAATATAATGGACGTTGAAATTTGTTGGTCCCTCTTGTGACTATTTAAAGAAGAGCGAAAATAAACAAACTTAAAATTACTTACTATGAAGCAAATAAAGATGACTGAGATTAATTTAATATATATATATATATATATATATATATTATATATGGTGTGATTTTTTTTGCCAAATTAATGTCTGTAATTCATTCGAAATGCTTGAGGTCAACTTCATAATTTACTAACTTTTGAACCTTGCATGTTAATTCGCATTTGCGTCATAATATTGTGATTTATATGTTTTGCTTTTAGGTTATTGTGCTGTTTACTAAATATTGTGAATGTAAGCGAATTTGACATATGTTTCAATTCTGTTTTATTTATAGAGTAACTGAAAAATGTAGAAGAATATTTCAGAATCTCTTTGAAGTTGTTATATACGGCTTATAAAATTCATGTCTAAAAATCATTTTATTTATCTGAAAAAATAAACTGAGTATTCAGATTGAATGATTCTAATACTTTTAACTGACTTTCAAAAAGGAGGAGGTTACCAATTCGTTGGCATATTTTTATTATCTATACTTAGAGATTACTCAAAAAGGATTAACCAATTTTGATGAAAATCAGAAAATGCAGTTACTGACGGACTGCAGTTCAATGAATATTCACTTATTTCTCTAAAAACACTCAATTTGAATATTATAAATTGTATTCTGCAAAGATATATTCGTTTAACGGAAAATCGGTAAAATATGGCAAAAAACCGTAAACGTCAACAAATCTAAACAATTAAATACATCATAAAAGAATATTGGTCGTATAGGGTGTTTGTAACACTTCTCATTTTGATTAATTTGAAGTCAGTTCTGTTTTAATATAAATTATTTTTATCAACAAACTTAACCCTTAACTATTAATCACCCGTCACACAGGTGGCAGTTCGAATCAGCTGTGCTGGCTTTTTAATCCACAGTGTTTGTACAAGCTACCCACTGTGAGTAGTTTTCCCTACCTAAACTACTTATTAGGCACCATCGGCTAGATTCGTCGGTGAGTGAAATTCGAATTGGGGTCAAAGGTGTGTCGAACAAGTCAGGCCATCTCTGAAACCTATAAAAGTTTTCTTGATAGAAATTTATATACGCCAAGTACTTCAAATGTAGGTAGTGTTAGCGATCCTGATTACGAATAGCAATTGATAAGGTGGTTTTAGGAAGTAGATAGTGACCGCAGTGATGTAGAAATTGATAACGACGAAAATGTTGCTATAACTTGGGAATACAATTCAAAATCAGAGGAAGAAGGGAAGACTTAGAGCAAGAGAAAGTAGAGAAACACGAAAAACTGAAAAACAACTCCTTATTTCCTTATCGGTTAAAAGGAAGAACTGCATATCTTTATTATAATTTTAGAAGCAGAATAGTTTGGAATATGCTAAGAAAATGTGCCCAAATTATACATGAAGTGCCTAATAATTATAGCCTGCACATTTTTAAACATTCGTAATAAATTGTAAGAAGTTTATATTTCGTTGTTGTATTACCTTATATTATTGAAGAAAACCCATTTTTGATATATAGATATGTTATTGTATTTCCCGAAAAGATGCTTGAGTAATGTAATACAAAATACAATATTTCTATACAATGTGCTATTTGTTGGCCTAGGATTCAGTATCTAATCTTACATCTACTAGCGGTCGCCAAGTGGTTGAAATTCGACCCTAATTCATTAAAATTATAAGTTGAACATTATTAACGTTATTTTGTCTCTATAATAAATAAAGTTGAGGCGAAATTAGAAAAGTAGGCCATGTCTTTGCTATCTATATATTTGTAGAAATAATTCACGAGATTAATTTTTATTTATGTATATTATTGTAGGATTATTTTTACATAAAAATGCCCTATACATTATCACAAATGTCATTAGTGTCTATCTACGGATTTTTTTTGAAACCTAAAAGTCTCCATCATTTACACACAAAGGGTTTCAAAAATAGAGATGACAAACAACCCATTGAAAACTCTAATCTTCAATGTCATTTCTATTGTCCCTGATTGATGATTTGTTGCACAACACTTTCGCACTACTGTGAAAATAATATTATATTAATGACAGAATTATAATCACAACAAAAAATTACAAATATTATTTTTACGAAAGTTGTACTTATCCGAAAAATCAATACCTACCCATAATTTACAACACCAAATATTTTCCTATTGAACTATAGGCAACTCCAAACCCTGGAAAGTAAAAGATGGTAATCACATGGTCTGAAAAAGCGTTACCAAGGCACTGCCGTGATTATCATTTGAGAGCCTAGCATATTATATTATTACGCAGTGGTTTCTGTTGTGGTAGAGGGTTTTGAATTTTAAATTATTTGAACATTGTTAGGTTGCAAACTTCAAAGCCAGCAATGTAAGATTTCAAAGGAAAAATATGTCGAATAATAATATATTTTACTCTAGAATAAATGTACCTAACTTAACTTAATAAACCGGTAGGTACATTTTTTATATCCAGACAAATCTTTAATATGTCAATGATGTTTTTCTTTTTAGTAAAACTTACTCATCTCGCTTTAAAAGTCAGAACTTTGCAGCAATTGGACCATGTAATGTAAACTAAATTAACTATAAGATACTCACATTGTCAAAAAACATTCATTTTCAATATAAAAAATTTAAAATATCTTAAGATTCAATATAGTTTCATTAATGTGAATACTACGACCTAGTAACCCATGACGATTTCAGTATTATGTGGAAAATATAAAGAAATACAAACCACATACTGTTATTAATATTAGTTAAATACACCTATTTTTTTGGCAATTTTTTTCTGTGAATTGAAATTGAAAGCTGAAAATACTTTGAAAACTTTTATGACTCAATTGAAAACTTTTATCCTAACCGCTACAAAAGTAATGAAATGTCAAAATTTAAATCAAATTTCCTGCTGATAGCCATGCATTCAGAGTTGTGCCTAATTTCACGATTTTTTTAAATCTGAAATTATATGAAAGTTATCTGGCAAAAATAAGAAGACTCTAAATTAAAAGCTAAGGCTAAAATTAAGAAGATATTATCAGATATAAATTGATCTGGTGCAACATAATCCTGATTTTAGTTGGCAAAGCATATTTACAATGCTATGAAAGTTGCAAACTGCAAACTTGCGGGCTCCCAATAAATGGCGATTATTATGTATTATAATTTTTTGTCGGTTCTATTTCACTAGCATTATAAATTAATTTTAGCATTCTGCACTGAAGGTCGTCCGTAGCTACTAAACAAAACAAAAATAAAGCAAAACCGTTGAGGGACAGAGGAGAAAATGATACCGAACCGTTTTGTCTTTGCCTATTTATATATAGACTAGTGGTCACCCAGTGGTCGAAATTCGACCCAATTTCATCAAATTGTGAACATTATTGTGATTCGTTTATCAAAAGTATATGTCTATCAGAAATAAAGTGGAGGAGAAACCGGAGAAGAAATTCCCTTTCCCCAAATCTTTCAAATATATTGAAATAAAAAATATATATGAGAATTTAATCAAATATAGATATTCGAAATAATTTTGAAAAATGCGCTCCCAGTTTTTGGTGGGATTGCAATTTGTAACCTCGTTATATGCAGTTTCAATCGAGTTCATAAAATATATATATATATATATATATATATATATATATATATATATATTTAAGTTTTCGCGGGCACTAAATGTTTTAGGTGGTTTCCGGGAATTCATCCGCGTAGTTAATAACTGATCCCTGCCGGGATCGATGATAAAATGACGACATTTCGGCAGAGTCACATCAGCCGTCTTCAGGTCGGTTCGCATAATTCTCGTAGCCTTCTGCTTTCGCTTCTAGTTACTCGAATACTAAGATTTTCAGAAGCGCTCGCGCTGTAATATAGTCGCGGCTCGGCGCCTATTGGTTGGCACCGTGAACGGCTGCGTGTGATTGGCCCTAGGTGCTCAGTGTGCACGCCTCCCGCCTGCTGATTTGTTATTTCCGGTTGAGTTGTTATTTGACGGGTCCGGGCCGGTACGGTGTTTAATAGAATTTTCCAACAATTCGATAAGTTCTGAATTTCATTGCGTGCGTTTAGACTGTGAGGCCTCTTCGCTATTCAATTGTCTGTCTTACGAGTCTTGATTTCGAGTGTTCTATATTTGCCAGTACTCTGGTGTTCTCAAAGTCTATTCGGTGTGACATCGTGGTGGCGTGTTCTGCAATGGATGTTGTTTTTTCCTGCTTTCTTACAGCGTTCTGGTGTTCATCACGTCTAGCTTGAATTCTTCTATTAGTTTGCCCCACATAGGTTTTATGACAGTCTGCATATGGAATCTCGTACACTCCCTGTTGTTCTAAAAGGATCCTCGTCTTCGGAGTCCTCAACACCGTGCTTATTTTTCTGTCTTTATTGAAAATAGTATCGATATTGTGTCTCCGTAGAATTCTTGCAATACTGTTCGTGGTCCCCTTGACATACGGTAAATAAGCCTTGGTTATTGGTGTCTCATGCTCCTCGTCTGTTTGTCTCGGTTTTGACTTTAGGGCTCTTTGTATATTTCGGTATGTAAATCCGTTTTTTCTGAGCTGTTTTTAAACTGTCCATTTCCTGTTTGATGTTATTCCAACAACTTATTTGGAGAAAACAACCAAGGCCAAAATCCAAGCAAGTAGGATCGACAAAAATCGCCAACTGCAACTCATTCCGCGTGAAAAGTCATCGAGATGTCCGAAATTCTATGGGTTGCCAAAAGTACATACAGAAGGTGCACCTTTGAGGCCAATAGTAAGCTCAATTGGATCCCTAACACAACACCTAGCCAAATACCTAGCCCAACAAGTTCAACCGTTTGCAGAGGGAGCAGACTCATATGTGAAAAATTCGACACATTTCATCGGAATACTTAGAAAAACGGTCTTACAACCAGAGTGTCTTCTTGTAAGTTTTGACGTAGTGTCCCTTTTCACCAACATCCCTATCGACGAAGCCTTGGATATCAAAATAGAAAAATACAAACCACCTCAACACCTTGTAGACTTAACAAGGCACTGTCTGATGAACACCTAGTTTGTTTACGAGAACCAACGATACAAATAAGTGGAAGGAGCTCCAATGGGATCGCCACTTTCACCAGTTATAGCGAACCTTTTTATGGAGAACTTTGAGTAGTTGGCACTAAGAACAACAACTCTTGAACCCAGTTTATGGTTGCGATATGTGGATGATACATTCGTGACTTGGCCTCATGGGAGGGAGCACCTGAAAATATAATTGCATAAAATCGGGTACGAAAAAAGTAAAGTAGTTTCAAACTTAGGCTTACCTCAGATAAGTACTACACAATTTAAATTTTCCCCAAAACACAGCAATCGTCCTTCACGCCGCCATGACGGTTTGAGTTGTATCAGTGGGGGCGGAAACTTAACTTTACTCGAAAAAACAACTAGATAGCGTGTATAGTATCGTCACAATCGAAAAGGATCGTCTTCACATTTCATCGAAATACTTAGAAGAATGGTCTTACAACCAGATTGTCTTCTTGTAAGTTTTGAAGTAGTGTCCCTTTTCACCAACACCCCTATCGACGAAGCCTTGGATATCTTAATAGAAAAATACAAACCACCTCAACACCTTGTAGACTTAACAAGGCACTGTCTGATGAACACCTATTTTGTTTACGAGAACCAACGATACAAATAAGTGGAAGGAGCTCCAATGGGTTCGCCACTCTCACCAGTTATAGCGAACCTTTTTATGGAGAACTTTGAGGAGTTGGCACTAAGAACAACATCTCTAAAACCCAGTTTATGGTTGCGATATGTGGATAATACATTGGTGATTTGGACTCATGGGAGGGAGCACCTGAAAATATAATTGCATAAAATCGGATACGAAAAAAGTAAAGTAGTTTCAAACTTAGGCTTACCTCAGATAAGTACTACACAATTTAAATTTTCCCAAAAAAAAACAGCAATCGTCCTTCACGCCGCCATGGCGGTTTGAGTTATATCAGTGGGGGCGGAAACTTAACTTTACTCGAAAAAACAACTAGATAGCGTGTATAGTATCGTCACAATCGAAAACGATCGTCTTACGTTAGAGGATCATCTTATACACCTTTCTTCTACCAAAGGTTTGTTTATCAAACCACCCACATTTGGTGGTAATTCATCTTGGCTTATGTACAAACTGCAATTTCAAGCACTGGTTGTAGGTAATGAAAGTGATAGCCAAAAAAACATATTTTTCTTGTAAGAGGTTCACCATTAGAACTTCTCTAGAGTATTCCATTGGATGAACAAAGTAACTTCGAGATGGTGATGTCAGTTTTAGATTAGGATAAGCCAAGCAATCCCCAGGTCAGATAAACCAGGTCCAATTGAGTGAAAAAAAGTAAAAATCTGGAGAGGATGTACCTATTTACCCGGATTTCGCAGGTTAACTTCATAATTTTAATTTATTATTGTAATTTATATTTTTTCTGAGTTCTTTGGTAATAACACCACATAAACTTGAAAGTCTGTAGATTTCAAAAGTCCAAAAGTTTCAAGGTTTTCAGTGGTATTACACAAAATGAACAAGATATTAAAAAATTAAAAGGATCCGCAATGACAGATATCGTAATCACAATTTTTTCTAAATTCTTTCTTCTTTTCTATATATATATATATATATATATATATATATATATATCCAACATTTCTTCTTCTGTCAGTATTTGCACACAATCTTTAAAATTAAGTTTTAATAGACCAAAAATTGCATCAAAGTTTGTGGTATTATCGAAATTAAGGAAAGAATTTTTCATGTTTGTCATTATTAAAATTACTGTAGGTATATGAAAAAATGCCAATGTAAAAAGAATAAAAATTTTGATCGTTTCATTCTGAAAGACAGCTAGTTTTCAAAAGAGTTTTTTAAATAAATTAGTTTACATAAGACAAGGACAACTTGTTGGAAGTTTAGATCTAGATCTAAAGGATATATTGATCAAACTGAATTAACTTGGCACATATTTGCGTTTATTTTTTGCAAATTTACAATACCGTTACTGCCTAAAACGTTTTTGGAGGTCTTTATCATCATTTACTACTTTTTTCCGGTTTTCTGTACGTGTTCGCACACAAGGCCAAGATCAGTAAGAATAACAGTGTTTCTTTTTGTGGTGCGGTGGTTTCTGATTTAATATGCATAGCAAGTAACAATGAATGGAATCCGAGAAACAAAAGAATTTAGAATACACTTTCATAAGCATAAGAACAAACTATGTATTCTCCTTTGGCGTCAAGGTGAAGGTCAATAATATGTTTCCAAGCAAGCCTGATGGAAAAAAATATACATGAGATTTATACGTATTATCTTTCGTCTATTTCGTACCGTTTATGATTGTGAATATAAGAGCTTTATGGGTACATAAGTTTATTAGAGCAATTAAAAGGAACTGAAACTATAACATATTCTAAATATGAAGACGCGAGATGTACAGAATGACACCTCGAAGAGAGTAGGTATATTCTAAATAATTAAAACAACAAATTTATTTAATTATTTCTATTTATTAATATCACATTAATGCCATCAGTGCCCAACTCCTCAAAACATGGAATCAAATTGTATACAGTTCAGCTTGGTCAGACAAACAGGGTATTTAACCTTATAATGAAATTTAAAATTGCGCTAAAGGAATAGTGTTATTGAATGTAGCTTATAAATTATTGTAGCAAAATACTAGTTTTCGTTTAATACATTTAACGAATATTAATTAATATTTATTTCTTAAATTAGGTGACTATATCAAAAATGTCCTTTGGTTCGAGATTTGGTACTTTGAAAGAACACAAAACTGGTTGAGGGTAAAATTTGCTATGCAGAGCAAACTACTAGCTACATTTGGGGTTTCGATACATATTTTTTCAAACTGAACTGATACGTATTTATCTGTCTGTTAGAACTTAGAACTATAACAATTTTATTTCCGTAAGTATTTGGTACTAAAAGTTGAATTTCTTTATCATGATTTTCTTAACAATTGGAGTGAGGGATGGTTAAGAACCATTCACATGTTGTTCCTGTAAGGTTTAAAAATGAACTGATAGGCAAGAACGGTGAAAAGAAAATAAATGCAAAAGAAGAAAGAAAGTGCCAAATGCAAATAATTAAAGAAAGATAAGACAATAAAAGAACAACAAAGCAAGATAATACTTTAAGAAAGTTACTTTAAGGGAGAGTTAAAATTTCCTTCGAAGAGACAACAGACACCTTATTAACAACGACAAGGGAATCCTAAAACCCGGAAGGATGACTTCTTTTAACTGCTAAACGATAGATCCAGCACAAATATGCCAAGCATAAAGTTATATACAGCCGAAATTGAAGAATAAAACCCAAATCAAATGAAGAATTACCTCGGACAATCAAATAGCTTAGAGATAATATACCGGTTGATTGTCTGAAGCACGGGCGAGATCCATACAGAAAGTTATTGGAAGTAAAAAGCACTTCTGCTTTCTGGTATTCTTTCTTCAACAATACCAGACGAGTTGAAGGAAGGTGTTATCATACCAATCTTCAAGAAGGGATACAAAAAAAAACAATGTTTACAATGTTTACTATCAGGGAATAACCCCAAACGCCTTTCGAACCAACAAACAATCACACACCAAGGAATCATGGTTGGCTATCAATGTAAATTCAAACCGAACCGTTCAATCATCGACCAGATATTGATATAAAACAGATAAATGAAAAATGCTAGGAGTTCAATCGAGAACTGCACTATATCTTATAGACTTTAAACATGCATTTGATACAGTCTGCAGAATGTGGGCAGCGATGCAAGGACTTGACTTTCCAAAAACCTGGTAAAATTTTCATCAGGGTGGGGAACTATGCTGAGAACATGTGGAGGTAAATCATTGAAAACAAAACTAAACATATATACAGGAGTCAGAATGGCCCAAAGAGAGACAGAAATGTACAGAACATCACAATTGACGACTACAATCGCGAGGCAGTCAGAGCATTTAAGTATCCTGGAACAACAAAAAGTAAATACAATAACAGATCACAAGAAATAAATAATAGAATACAAGCAGGAAACAGATGCCTCTAAGCTCTAAAGACTAAAAATGGAAAGAACTCAAAAGATGAACCACGGTCAATTTCTATAAAATAATTATAAGATCAATTGGGACGTAATTGACGTACGGTAGCGACATGGATGATAATTGAAGTACGGTAGCAACATGGACGATAATAGTGGCAAACAAACTTCTGTGAAATGAAACTCCTAAAGAAAATCTTTGGACCGACTCAGTTGAAGAGGTTACAGGAGAATACAGAAAAATAACTAGAAGGCTTATTCGTGTACACCTGGACACTATAAAGTCCAGAAGACCCCAGTGGGAAGCCTACTCCCTGATGATAGAATAAGAAGATTAATGTGGGAAGAAATCGCAACTGGGAAAACACCAGTTGGACGACCTCGACTTCTATGACGAGAAAATATAGTAAGGAATCTCAAAATTATGCGTATGGTCACTAGATGGAGGTTACGAGAGATAAAAATAGATAGAGAAGTTGTCAAGTCGCCAAAATCCCCCTAGGGTTGTAACACCAAGGATAAGTAACTAGGTAGGTCATTGATTCAGCAAACATGCTTTATTGCAATCAATGAGGGATGCCACCGCAAAGTCAAGTTTATGCCATTCGGCAGTTCATCATTTCTGAGATCACGCAAGTGATATGGAATATCGTTGCACCTAAGTGCGTGATATTGAATGTCAAAAATATCTAAAATAAGTAAATAAAAATCCCCGAATAATTAGTACTAATCAAATCTTCAAACCATTCAATCCAAAAACAAAACTTTATTTACACTTATATGTCAAACGGTACAATTAAATTATTTTATCTTACTACTAAAACAAAACGATAGAATATGTGTATTTATGAAAGAACTCTACGACCTTGATAGTTTTGTGCCCGAAAAGCTGCTTCTTCTGAAAAAACAAATTTTGTGTCTAGGTGATTCGAGAAACTATTTTAACAGTGCTAAGACTCTTTTTGTGGGTTTCTTATTCGAGATCAGTTGAGGACAGCGCAACTGATAAAGGTGCTCAACTAGAAACAATATATTGTCTTCGTTGAATGAATTGAAAAATCTTGAACACATACTATCATCAATTTATCTCACGTTAAATATTAAATAATTATTTGAGATTTCAATCAGTTGATGAAGGTTCTAGATTAGAAACAATATATTGTCTTGCATTCAATGGATTGAAAAATCTCATAAAGATAATATGATTAATATACTAGCTGATGTTGTTTTGCCTTATCTGGTAGTGCGCGCGGTGAAATTACGTTAGATATTGTTGTAAAGTCCGTGGGTTCAATTTAAAATTATAAAACTAACTAGCAGACCCGGCCACGCGTTGCTGTGGCTGAGTGATTTAAGACAGATTTGAAAAAATTTTTTAAGACAAATTTAACACAAAACGCACAAAATTTAACGCAAAATAAGACATCTATAGTGTGTAGTCTTAAGAAAATATATCACATTCAAGTGTGGCGCCATCTATGAGGTGCAAAGGACAAAGTTCTCTGTAAAGAAATTCGCTGAAGGCGCCATCTGTTCCTGATTTATGGAACGTACGATTAATAACAACAACCAACGTTGATGATCAGTTTATTATTAATTATTAATTATTAAGACCATTAATTTAAATAATAACTATCCTATCATCTAAGTTGGACCAAATTACATATATATGCCAACTTTCATGAATATCGGTTGACTCGTTTTTGAGTTTATTCGGAACATACACAGTGACACCGATTTTTTATATATTAAGATATTCACTTTCACTTTTCTAGAACTTTATTTACATTAAACCAGCTGATTGAAATATCCTTTTATACCGATAAACAGAGGCGTATTTACGGAGGGTAGAGGATCTCTGCCTCATCCTCAAAATTATTTTTAATTTCCTTACAGTTTGGATAATTTTAGATTGTTTGTATTTTTAATTTTCGATACATAAAGTTCCCATTGCTGTTCAGCCTGTTTAATTGGGTCACTGCTGTCTCCATCACTCGCAAATCTGTTCATGATATCTTTTGAGAAAAAAGCACTAGAGTCAGCAAAGCAAAAAGATCTACTTCAGTTATTAGATCATCTGAACTTTATCCACCCTAGAATTCAATTCATGTTGGAATTCGACGTAAACGAACAGCTTTCGTTTCTTGACGTCGACGTAACAAGAATTCAGACTAGACTTCTAGGATACACAAAAATAAAAGAACAATGTTTCTTGATATCCCGTATGAGCCAAACAATAGGAATACTTTGAGAAATCCAAAACCCAAAATCAATCTATAAAATCGGGGTACATATAGCACTACGCGTGAAACCTCTATGTCGGCCAAACGAACAGGAGAATCTCTGCAAGATTGGAAGAACATAAACTAGCTGTCAGACACAAACAAATCACAGAATCAATTATGATAGCTGCAAACAGATTGTCAACGTAACAAATTTTAAAATAAGTATGGTGCGAGAGACAATAGAAATAGACGGATAGGCGAGGATAGAGCGGACATCTAAATCAGAGAGATGACGCCTTGCACCTCTTCAATACTTGGAAATCAATAATGAGTAAATATGAACCAGAACCAGCAACACACAAAGCGGACCTGACAACTGGCCATGAGACCTAAACGACCGCGAAGGTGCGGAGGGGGGAGCCAACTCCAACCAATCAGCGTCGCTACAACCTCCGATGAAGACCTAGAAATACATAGCATGGACACAAGAACTCTCCGTGTACTAACTGATAACGTCAATTGAGCCCTTGGTGAGGCAAAACGTCACCGGGGGCTATTACAATATTACAATATATATATATATATATATATATATATATATATATATATATATATATATATTGTTACGAAATTTACCCAAAGCCGACCCTGTTTCATTTCAGTACGACAACAATCGCTTTGAGATAAAAAATGGTTCTCGAAAAGACTCGACACTTGTAGGAGTGATGATTTTTGCGAAAATTTTCTACGCTGGTTTTATAAAGGAAGCAGGCCACGATCGCGAGTTCAGTTGGTGGACCGAAGAACTTATATGTAAAATTGTTATTGAGATATTTGAATCAGCTGTTCTATATTTGATGTAAATAAAAGTTTCTAGAATAGTGAAAATGAATATTAGTTTTTTAATTTTAAATTGAACCCACGGACCATAATGCAATTTGGTGATCAGAAGTAAAGGATTAAGTGCAGTTAAAATCGTAATTTGATTTATGGAAACCCGAAGAATGGAAAAAATGGATGAAACTACCAAAAAAATAGTCAAGCAGGTTACGGAGGGACCAGACGAAAAAATAGTCCAGCTTCTAGAAAAACATGACAAAAAGGAAAAACAACATCAAGAGGAAATTCAACAAAGGTTAGTAAAATCTTTTGATGAAAAATGTAAAATAGAATTAGAAAATCTTGTCACTACGATGAAAACCGAACAATAAAATCTTGTTTTCACGATGGAAGAAAAACAACAAAATCTAGTTTCCACGATGAAAAGTGAACAACATAATTTAATTGAAGGATTGTTCTCGAAATTTGAAGAAAAACGAGAAAATGAATTTAAATTATTAGATGAATTGCAATTTGAAGAATTGCAAATAGTATCGCAAGTTAATGAAACAGTTAATGAAAGAATACAAATAGTTGAATCAGACATAAAAGAAATAAACGACGACATAAAGATCCTAAAAAGTAATGTGGAGACTCTTGAAATCAAAAAAGATGACATCGATTCCATCCAGAGCCAGGTGAAATTTAAAATCAGTTCCATTAAAAACACGGTACAAATTGAAGTAAGTGAAGTACAAGATAAAATTAGTGCCATTCAAAACAAGGTAGAAACAGAAATCAAAAAAATGCAACAGGACTTACAGCGAGGAAAGTACCAGCACACCGTGAGTACCAAAGGTTCTTTTAGTAAACCACCCATATTCTACGGCAGTTCATCTTGGCCCACGTATAAACGGCAATTTGAGGCCGTGGCTACAGCTAATGGATGGGATAATCATGAAAAATCTACTTCTCTGGTAATTTCGTTAAGAGGTCCGACCCTAGAACTCCTCCAAAGCATTCCAGTCGAGGAACAAGGCAATTTAGACAAGATCATCGCCATCCTGGATAAGCGATACGACAATCAATCCTTGAGTCAGGTATACCAAGTCCTACTGAGTGGAAAAACTCAAAAATCCGGTGAAAGCCTCCAAGAATTCGAAGCAGAGATTAGATGGTTAGTACACTTGTCCTACCTAGACCTGCCAGAGGAAACGAAAGACCAGTTGGCTACACAGAGTTTCATAAACGGCATCAGAGATGTGGAAGTACAAAGAAATTTAAGACTGAGGTGCGTCAAGAAGAGTAATGAAGCTCTACTTCGGGCTTTGGAAGTAGAGGCCGTCATGAACATGTCCAAGCCGAGGGTCCGAGAAGTTTCCTTCAACCAGGAAGAGTCAGAATCACAATTTCAAGCGCTGCTGGCTGGTCTGAATAAAATATTAGAACGGTCACAAAGAACTGGCACCAGAGGGGCATGTTACCGCTGCGGACGGACAGGACACTTCCAACGTGATTGTCGAGTGAGGCCACCTGAACGATCACCGACCAGAACAGCCAAATGTCCAGGGACCGTCAGCCAGTCAGCATAAGGGGGCGAATGCTGACTAACCCTCCACCAGCCACCAAAACGTTATCCATCCGGGGATTTTGCCGAGATAGCAGCAGCCTAGTCATCAGAGGCACCATCAATGGGCGAGCAGTTACCATCACCATCGATATCGGCGCCGCTGTGTCCATTGCCAAGTCCAGGATCTTGAGAGCATCAGAAATTCGGCCAGTTACCAATAACATCCAGCTCAGAACAGTCACCGGGCAGTCCATGTCAATACAGCGTGAGGCAGATGTCGTGCTAGAGATAGGGGACAACATGATCCGGCATAGGGTCCTGGTAGCGAATATTGAGGACGATTTTATACTGGGTATGGACCTAATTAGCCAACATTGATTTATGTTCGAGTCGAGATATGATGTTCTTCGGTTCCTAAATGAGGAATTTGTATTGACACGGCCCGTTAACAGTTCAGTCACCTCCATAAAAATTGTGGCAAAGTCTGGGAGCTGCGTTGGAATGGTGGAGCCCGTACACTCAGTTCATGACAACTTAGTTGGACGAGCTATAGTTAAAACCGGACGAGATATACCAATCACAGTCCTGAATTTGTCCAACAACGACATCAGAATTGCCCATGGTCAAGAGATAGCTTGTTTCGAGCCAGTAGAGATCATCATCAATTGCGAAGAAGAGTACCAGACGTCGGTGAAGGAGACAGGGCCCAGTAAAGAGTTCCTACAACAGTTTGCTGACCATTTGACATACCTGACACCAGAGAACCAGAAGAAAGCCAAGCAATTTATCACAAAGCACTGGTAAATTTTTAACAGTCAAGATGGAACCACCGGTCGCACCAACATCATTCAGCATCGAATAGATACCGGAAAGACCCATCAGAATACCACCTAGACGACTACCATTGGGGCAACAACAGACAGTCGAGAAAAACATCGAGTCCATGTTATAAAATGGAGTTATTGAGCCATCCATCAGCCCATGGTCTGCTCCCGTCGTGCTAGTTAAAAAGAAGGATGGAACCACCCGAATTTGTGTGGATTACAGAAAGCTGAATGACGTCACGAAGAAAGACAGCTATCCACTACCCCGAATCGATGTCACTTTGACCACACTAGCAGGCTCCCGTTGGTTCTCCACACTAGACCTAAATAGTGGATATTGGCAGGTTGGTCTACACGCAAACGACAGAGAGAAGACAGCGTTCTCCATCAGTAAAGGGCTGTTTGATTTCATGGTCATGCCCTTTGGGTTATGTAATGCACCCGCTACATTTGAGAGGCTAATGGAGTATGTACTGAGCGGGTTAATATGGAGGACGTGCTTAGTATACCTCGACGACATTCTAATCATGGGTCAGACATTCGACGACCATCTGAAGAACCTGGGCGAAGTATTCTCCAGAATTAATAACGCCAACCTGAGACTCAACCCGAAGAAGTGTTCCTTGTTCCAAAAAGAAGTAGAGGTTTTGGGCCACGTCGTTTCCGAGTCAGGAACGAGGACAAGATAGAAGCGATCCGTGATTGGCCAGTCCCGAGAGACAAGCATGAACTCCGGAGCTTCTTGGGCCTCTGTTCATACTACCGGAGTTTTGTTGAAGGATTTGCCACCATTGCCGCCCCTCTACATTGGCAGACCACAGGGAAGGAGACCTTTAGTTGGAATCAGGATTGCGAAACATCTTTTAGACGACTGAACCCAGCACTATGTTCCAGCCCAATCCTAGCCTTTCCTACACAGTCCGGCAAGTTAATCTTAGACACCGACGCCAGCAACACCGGTTTGGGGGCCGTAGACCATTTCCACAAATACCTCTATGGTCGTCATTTCTTAATCCGAACAGATCATGCCGCACTCAAATGGCTGCTGGATATGAAGACACCGGAAGGACAACTGGCCAGATGGATGGAGAAATTACAGCAATACGACTTCAAGGTGGAACACCGTGCCGGCCGTTTGTACAATAATGCCGATGCCCTATCCAGAAGACCCTGTAGAGCGGAATGCGGACATTGTCTGAAGACGGAACAGCGAGAGGGTATCTCCATCAGGCAGATCCGAGTGCAGGCCAGTGAAGACTGGACAACGGAACAGTGCATCCAGGACCAAATGGCTATCCAGACATCGAACCAATCTTGTCACTCACTAAGCGTAGAACATCAGTAATCCCGAAGAAGATGAGTGAGATCTCATTGAAACATTGAAAAAGTGCCTTTTCTAAGATAAACAAGAGAAACACACGAGATTCCCGAGAACAGTCAAATACATTTCATACTCGTGAGAACATCAGAAGTAACATATATATATATATATATATATATATATATATATATATATATATATATATGATTTGAATATTTTCTGCTTGAACGAAAATTTATAAATTTATAAAAACTGATTTTTTTTTCAATTCCCCTATCCATATGACGACTTTACAAAAACCGTCAATCAGACAACTAAAATATAAATATTTTTTTATCCATACGCCAATGTGACGGTCAAAATATACATATGTAATGCTAAACAACGGCCGGCACTGCTGCCAGACTTCTTTATGTTAGATACATTGTATATACATATATAGCCAAAATATGTAAGACATATTTTTAAATATTACAACAGGTTTGCAGTTATAAGTTTATAATATTTAAAAATTCTAATTATTAACTTGTGTCCGATAGTTCACATCTCCTAATCTGAGAAGTGTGTTAAATCTAATTGGTGATTATTAGACAATTTTAAATTCACAATGAAATAAAGATATATACGAACTTTTTAAAATATTAATATCATAAAAAATCACAATAAGCTTTACTAACTAACTACTGAAATTAATATGGCGTTATATAGCGTAAGCGGATCTTTCTGGTCGTTTTTGATGTTTTTATGTTCTTTCGCCAGAGACGGAGTGGGATAAATTTTATAACACTGCCCTCCCTCGATCTAAATGTACCACCTTCAACTTAGCCCTGGGGTCAGTAAGCTTTCTGCAATCCACGCAAAATCGGGTGGTTTCCACCCTTTTTTTAACTAGGACGACGGGAGCGCACCATGGGCTTATGGATGGCTCAATAACTCCATTTTGCAACATGGACTCGATGTCTTCCTCGACTGCCTGTTGTTGCCCCAAGGGTAGTCGCCTAGGTGGTATTCTGATGGGTTGAGCCTTACCGGTATCTATTCGGTGCTGGATGATGCTGGTGCGACCGGTGGTTCCAGTTGGCTGTTAAAGATTTGCTAGTGATTTGCAATAAATTGCTTGACTTCCTGCTGTTCCTCTGGTGTAAGGTGTTTCAAAAGGTCGGCAAACTGTTGTAGAAACTCTTTACTGGGCCCTGTCTCCTTCCCCGATGTCTGGTACTCTTCTTCGCAATTGATGATGGTCTCTACTGACTCGAAACAAGCCATTTCTTGACCATTGGCAATTCTGATGTCGTTGTTGGACAAATTAAGGACTCTAATTAGTATTTCTCGTCCGATTGTAACTATAGCCCGTCCAACTAAGTAGTCATGAGCTGAATGTACGGGCTCCACCATTCCAACGCAAATTCCAGGATTGCTTTCTAGCTGCCCATGAATAATCTGTTCCGTTCGACCAGGAATTCTGGCTGAGGATTTTGCTACAATTTTTATGGAGGCGGTTGAACTGTTGACGCGCCGTGTCAATACAAATTTCTTGTTTAGGAACCGAAGAACATTATATCCCGGGTCGAACATAAAGCCATGCTGGCTGATTAGGTCCATACCCAGTATGAAATCGTCCTCAATATTCGCTACCAGGACCCTATGCCGGATTATGTAGTCCCCTATCTGTAGCACGACATCTGTCTCACCCTGTATTGTCATGGACTCGCCGGTGACTGTTCTGAGCTGAATGTTATTATTAACTGGCCGGATTTCTGATGACCTCAAAACCCTGGAGTTGTTAATGGACACGGCGGCGCCGGTGTCGATGGAGATTGTAATTGCACGGCCATTGATGGTGCCCCGGATGACTAGGCTGCTGCTATCTCGGCCAAATCCCCGGATGGATACTGTCCTGGGGGCTGGTGGAGGGTTAGTCAGGATTCGCCCCCTTATGCTGACTGATTGGAGTTTCCCTGGTTGGTGTGGTTGTTGTGTTGGCTACTTCTGGGGATCGTTCCGGTAGCCATACTCTGCAGTCACGTTGGAAGTGTCCTGTCCGTCCACATTGGTAACATGCTCCCCTTGCGCCAGTTCTTTGTGACCGTTCTAGTAGTTTGTTCATACCTGCCAACAGCGCTTGAAATGGTGACTCTGGCTCTTCATGGTTGAAGGAAACTGCTCGGACCTTCGGCTTGGACATAATCATGACGGCCTCTACTTCCAACGCTCGAAGTAAAGCTTCATTACTTTTCCTGACGCCACTTAGTCTTAGATTTCTTTGTACTGCCATATCTCTGATACCGTTTATGAAACTCTGTGTGGCCAATTGATCTTTAGTTTTGTCTGGCAGGTCTGGGTAAGACAAGTGCACTAACCGTCTAACCTCTGCTGCGAATACTTGATGGCTCTCTCCTGATTTTTGCGTTTTTCCACTTAGTTGCACCTGCTATACTTTGCTCAAGGACTGATTGTCTTATCTTTTGTCCAGGATAGCGATGATCTTGTCAAAATTGCCTTTGTTCATCAACTGGAATGCTTTGGAGGTGTTCTTAGGCCGGTCCTCTTAAGGAAATTACAATGGTTATCCCATCCATTAGCTATAGCCTCGGCTTTAAATTGCTGTTTATACATGGGCCAAGATGAGCTGCCATCAAATGTAGGTGGTTTGCTAACGGAACCTTTGGTACTCATGGTGTTCTGGTATTTTCCTCGTTGTAAGTCCTGTTTCATTTTTTTAATTTCTGTTTCCACCTTGTCTTGGATGGCACTGATTTTATCTTGTACTTCACTTTGTACTGTTTCTTAAATGGAACTGATTTGGTCTTGTACTGTGTTTTAAATTGAACTGATTTCAAATTTTAGTTGGCTTTGGATGGAATCGAGGTCTTCTCCATTGGTTTCAAGAGTATCTACGGTATTTTTTATGGTCTTATTGTCATCATTATCTCTTTTATGTTTGACTCAACTATTTGCCTTCTTTCATTAACTTGTGCTACTATTTGCATTAATTGTTTAACTTACAGTTGTCTTTTTTCTTCCGTTTGGCCTTGTTTTTCTTCAAATATTTTAAAATCATTTTGTCGTTTTTCTTCTAGTATTTTAAATTCATTTTATCTTTACAATTTAATTTGTTGTTTTTCTTCAAATTTCGAGAATAATCCTTCAATTAAATTATGTTGTTTACAACAATCGATAGATTTTACTAACCTTTGTTGAATTTCCTTTTGCTGTTGTTTCTCTCTTTTCTCTTTTTTGTCACGTTTTTCCAGGATCTGAGTTATTTTTTCATCTAGTCCATCCGTAACCTGTTTGAATATTTTTTTTGGAGTCTCGTCCATTTTGTTTGTTTCCATACTTCGGGTTTCCATAAATCAAATTGCGATTTTAACTTCACTTAATCCTGCACTTCGTCACCAAATTGTTATAAATTTTGTGGATTCAAATTAATTAAAATTAAAAAAAAATAATATTCAGTGCACTTTCTAGAACTTTTATTCACACGTAAACATCAAATATTCTCAACAGCTGATTCTAAGACAATAACATCGAGATAATAACAATCAGATAAGCTCTACTAACTAACTACTGAAATTAATATCGCTTTATATAGCGTACGCCGAACTTTTTGGTCGTTCTACCTTTGTTCACCCAGCGTGCAGATTGATAATTCTTGCTCATTTTGAAGACTCTTGAAATTGATGTTTTTATGTTCTTTCGCCAGAGACGGAGTGGCATAAATTTTATAATTACATTACGGACGCACTTTAAAAAAAGATTTTCCATTATGTTTATAAATTAATGTTACAATTTGTGTTATATTTTTCTTAATGAGCCGAATTTTTTATATTTTTTACAACGTTTTCAACAAATTATTTTAAATATATGAAAAATATACATGTATTCCTCATTCTTTCACTTGATATATATATATTACATGATGCGTTTGAAAAAAAATCATTTAAATCTGTAATTTGGCCCCAATATTAATATTGGGGTTTCTACTTATTTTTCATATAAGGTTCTGGTATGGTCCTATACCCCTAATTATTTTTAAACTTTTAGGTCGTGTGGTTTCGGAAATAAAGGGGGGAAAAGGGTGTTTTTTATATTTTTGTTAATATCCTTTAAACAATTGATTTTAAAAATATGGAAGAAATATATTTGTATTCCTCATAATAAGCCTTTTCATTCCATATATTACATGATGCGTTTTAAAATAGTTAAATTTTGTATATTTCGGTTAATTCTATAACTTTCCCCCCACAATTAATATTAGCGGTTTCTCCTTATTTTTCCTGTACAGTTTACGTGAGGTCATGTTTCGGTTCAATTTTTTTATCTTTTTGTTAATTTATTAAAAAAATATATTATAAAAATATAAAAAAAATATAGTTGTTTTCGTCATTAAGAGCCGTTCGATTTGATATAATACATGATGGGACAGAATCAATTTTAGTTTTATATTTTACATTTAATTCTGTAATTTGCCCCCCAAAATTAATATTACGGTTTTCTTATTTTTCCTGTAAAGTTCAGGTAATGTTCCTGTAATATTAAAAAAATACGTCTTATAGTAACGGAGATAATGGAGGAAAGAGAATATTTTTAGGTTTTTGTTAATATCTTTTAAATAATTTATTTTAAAAATATGAAAAAATATATTTGCATTTGCCATACTGAGCCTTTTGATTTAATATATTACATGATGCCTTAGATACAATTTTAATTGTATATTTTCCCTATAATTCTGGAATTGACCTCCCAAAACTAATATTACGGGTTTCTCCTTATTTTTCCTGTAAAATTGAGGCAACGCCCTATATCTCTACTTTCTTTAAACCTTTACAGCTTATGGTTTCAGAGATAAGGGGGAAATGGGTAATTTTTTAAATTTTTTTAATATATTTTAAATAATTTATTAAAAAATATGAAAAAAATATATTTATATTCGCTATAATGAGCTCTTTGGTTTGATATATTACATGATGCGTTAGAAGCAGTTCTAATTTTATATTTTCCTTTTAATCCTGTAATTTGCCCCCCAAAACCAATATTAAAATTTTACGTCCTATAGTTTCGGAGATAAGGGAGGAAATGTATAAATGTTTGTATATTTTTGTTAATATCTTCCACACTAATTACTTTAAAAATTTGAAAAAAATATATTTGTGTTCCCAAGAATAAGCCCTTTCATTTGATTTTTCATTCATTTTCACCAAAATTAAAATTAAAGTTTTTCTCGTTATTTTTCACTTAAACTTTAGGCAATGTTATATATCTCCTATTTCTTTCATAATTTTTGGTTTAATAGTTTCGAAGATGAGAGGGGGAATTGTCGATTTTTTAAAATTTTCCTCCTAGAAGTACCCCTAAAATTAAAATTTCTTCATTTACGTCATGAACTTCTGATCGGGTCTCCAAACTACTCAATGTTACCAAACTTCAACCTTTTTCGTCGAGTAGTTTCGAAGAAAATTGGTTTGATGTGTAGGAGGAAGAAATTAGGAGTGATATTAATATAAATAAATAATGTTAAACAAAAACACATGGTTTAATAAGTCTAACATTGGAATAACTCAAAACTATTCGCTACTTGTTTCTACAAACAATTTGTTTCACAATACTGTAAATTTTAATTTCCATTAAGAATGAGAATATTCAAATATTAAGGACATCCAACCTATAATTTGTTTCAATTGAGTTTTCTCAAATATTATTTTTGATATTGTGAAATGAAATTTTTTTCTAAAATGTGTATGGAAACTTTCAATTTAAATTGTCAAGACCAGGGAATATCTTAAAATAACATTGAAAATGAAAATTTTACAGGAGCAAACTAATTGCATATTTCTAGTAGAATCTGTACTTCTAGAATTATAAATAACATCACAACACACATCACATATTTAAATGAAACTGTCGGTTTCTTATTTATTTCTTCAAAAGTGCACAGTTGCCAAACCACGACCGTCAAAAAAGTGTTTAACTGAAATGGGTAAAAATATTTATACGATTAGAGAATATACGTTATGAATAGCGACATCTATTTTGAAGCAAGTGCGGTGAACTAAAATTATACGAATTGTATAAAATAAATATTTCCGCCCACTATATGACGACCAACAAAATTTTTGGTACAGGTTTCTGTGACCCTAGAAACTTGAAATACACTGAAAACTATACGACGGCCATATATGGCCGTCATATTCGGGTGGCCGTCAGAATGAATGCAAATTGCAAATGTATGGTCGTCTGCATGATAGACGGATAAATATATATATATATATATATATATATATATATATATATATATATATATATATCGAAATGGAAATAGACATATTAAATTAATAAATTCATAGTAATATAAAAAGACCAATATTGAATGCAATAGAAAGTTTGTAACGGTGGTTCTAAAATGTAAAAGCACAATGAAGACATCAAATGAATTAAGGTTCAGTAATCGAATAGAAATGGTTTAATAATGAAGCCAGACCGTGAACTGGTGATCTATAAGGAAAAATGTAAACAATACAACTAGCCAAATATATCTTTTGAAATCTAACAGATTTGACATTACTAGAAAAATTTATTAAAAAGCATGTAGGAATTTAAATAGGCATCTAGGAATATTCTATTGATTAAATATATCACAATGAAAACATTTAACAAATAGAAAATTTAAAACTTTACCTTGATTTTGATACACAAACATGGAAAGTACCATTACAAAATTCAATAGTCCAGAATTTCATCAACTTCATATTTTAGGCACAATAAAGGTAACAAATTACAATTTTAGGTTCTTATTAAAACATTTTGGAGTAAATAACGTTTGAAAACTTAATATTTCCACATAAAAGAATAAATTTACATTTCATCTGTCAGAAAATATTTGAAGCGAAATTGTTGCATAACCTATGATCCAATCAAGTTGAAATTCATGAAGTCAGATACAGACAGAAGGCGGACTCGAATTATCGTATTACTGGTTGTCAACAATGAAATTTTTTATAAAATTTGGAGACATGTTATTGTTGGAATGATTGTTGGAAAAAACAAATTAGAAAATTGCAGATTTTAAGAAAATGAAAAGATTTTTTACAAAATTGATTATATGGGAAAGGAAATATAGGCAAGAGGAATGGAAATTGGTAAATGCGGAATTAAAAATTTAGGAATATTTGGTTCTATTTCAAAATTAAAAACTATAAAAGCGGGGAAGGACATGACACGATGCTGATTCCAAATTTGGCAGTGCAGCAGTAAACTTTGTTAGTGGTTAAGAAGTGACATTTAAGTTGTCAAAACTTTTCAAACTTAAAAAGTTTAAACTTTTCAAAATTTTCAATTGAAGTGCAAAAATCAATGCTAATGCACAACAACAAATAAGCAGAAAGCAGTAGAAGTAGAGCAGCATCTATTTAACTTGTTAACAAATCAGAGAGGCAGCTGACATAATAAGGTGCAGACAAATACTTACAAGCGAGCAGAGGTTAGTAGATATTGGACCAAGGGTTGAATGAAAGCAGAGGTTTGAGGTATCATCCAGATACCCCAAAGGTGAGACAGCAGCTAGTCTATAACAGAAACACATACAAGAGGATTGAGTGTGAACAATTTAAAGTGAAAAAGGTATTTCAATTTGCAGTTCAACTAAGCATTGTTTTGGCGTTCAAAAACAGTAAAAAATAGAAATTCAAAAATCTTATTTATTGGAAAATAGTAATTTTTAGAAACGGGTTTATTTTCATATAAATTCATTGTTTTAAAATTCATTGTTTAAAATAAAAGAACCATTCGTAAAAAGCAAATCTTCTTACAGTGTAGGGAACTTAGCATTATTTTAATACCATTTTTGCAAAAAAATTCCACAGGTGTTTAAATGGTTTTTGTTGAAGAAGGTACGCCACGTAACACAAAAAAAGTTTTGTTAGCAAATTTTTACTTCTTAGTTAATTATACTATGTATTTAAAATAGCAAAAACCCTAATTTTGGCAGTTTTTGTGACTTCTCAGCAACAGAGTAAAAATTTAAAGAATCAAAGTGTAATTGTATGCGCATTTTTAGAACCTACCAAATGAGATGTTGATCGATAGGATTGGTTAATTAATAAATGAGTGATTCGCGAAAAATGCGAAAAAAGGCGCAATTTTCAATCACACGTAACTCTTGTCTAAAAAAATGTAGAACGATAAAACTTGGCAAAAAGTTTCATTTGTCTATCTAAAATAAGTGTTCAAAATTTTAACTTTATGGCTTTGAATGTTTTCTCACAAATGTAATTTTTTATCGAGAGCTCTTTATTTTTGGTGATGTTTACAAAGCTCCCATTCTGCATCAAATTACTTTTTTATAAATCTGAATGGAACATGTTAATTATCAAATCTTTCATGATTTAACACTGTACCGGCCCTGAACCGTCCAATAACAACTCAACCGGAGATAATAAATCAGCAGGCGGGAGGCGTGCCCACTGAGCACCAAAGGCCAATCACACGCAGCAGTAAAGTTCTGGAAGAACAACAGAAAAACACAGAATATCGTATGGAAAGATAGTTGTGCCCTACTTAGGGAAGCCATACGTGATGTCAGAAGAGATTTGGATGGTCTTAATACTAAACTCCTAGATATCCACCTACCGGTAAGCAATACACTCCATCCGATAATATGCGATAAATTCGATGAGATTAGCGAATTTAGGGCCGAAACGAATGCAGAGTTGACAACAATGCAACAACAGGCAAAATTTAACAAATTGAAGCTCCAACAGAAGCCAAAAAACGAATTTTTCACGGAAAATAACGGTCACAGTCTAACCTCACGGCAATTGGAAACGAATAAAACCGTTTATAACTTATCTTCGGTCCAGTTCAACTCTTCCTCGATTGGCGTGTGTTGGCTAAGGGATTCAATTACGCTATTGCTCCCTCTCACATACCAACAGAGAGCATAATATGTGGCGTGGAAACAACAGTTTCAAAATTAGATGCGAACACCGCTGAAATAATTAGACAAGATGTGTCACATGTTCTATGAAAGTCTAAACCACCCAAACGAAATTTATCTATAGAAGAAAATGAGGCCTTGAAACAACTTCGCCTCAACAAGGACATTGTCATTCTACCTGCTGATAAAGGAAATGCGACTATAATTTTAGATACAGCGGATTATTCAAACAAAATTCAAACATTGCTAAAAGATCCAACATATAAACAAATTACTACTGACCCAACAACTTATCTGGAGAAAACAACCAAGGCCAAAATCCAGGCAAGTAGGATCGACAGAAATCTTCAACTGCAACTCATTCCGCGTGAAAAGTCATCGAGATGTCCAAAATTCTATGGGTTGCCAAAAGCACATAAAGAAGGTGCACCTTTGAGGCCAATAGCAAGCTTAATTGGATCCCCAACACAACACTTAGCCAAATACGTAGCCCAACAACTTCAACCGTTTGCAGAGGGGGCAGACTCATATGTGAAAAATTCGACACATTTCATCTAAATACTTAGAAAAACGGTCTTACAACCAGGGTGTCTTCTTGTAAGTTTTGACGTAGTGTCCCTTTTCACCAACATCCATATAGACGAAGCCTTGGATATCATAATAGAAAAATACAAACCACCTCAACACCTTCTAGACTTAACAAGGCACTGTCTGATGAACACCTAATTTGTTTACGAGAATCAACGATACAAACAAGTCGAAGGAGCTCCAATGGGATCGCCACTCTCACCAGTTATAGCGAACCTTTTATGAAGAGCTTTGAGGAGTTGGCACTAAGAACAACAACTCTTAAACCCAGTTTATGGTTGCGATATGTGGATGATATATTTGTGATTTGGCCTCGTGGGAGGGAACACCTCAACACATTTTTAGACCACCTTAATGACATCCACCACAAAATAAAATTTACCATGGAGGTTGAAGCCAACAATCAACTGCCATTCCTTGATGTTCTCATAAATAGGAAGGAAGATGGAACCCTTGGTCATACAGTATATAGGAAAGCAACCCACACCAACAGGTACATAAGTTAAAGGTGTCGTTTTGAAAAATAACTTTTTAAAAAAGATTAAATTTTATTTAAAGCGAAGTGTACAATAAGAATAATGGAATCAGACTGAACTACAAACAATGTAAAAGTTATTCAACTGTAAAATAAATGCATTTGAGTAAAATTATTGTTAAGTGAAATAGGATATTTTGCGTCCGGCTACTTCTAGTTGAAAGATGCAGAATAGGGGTTAATGCACCACATAACTCCTCCATCCCTTAGAGACTGGCCGAGGGAGGCTTCACTTGGGCGTCGTCTATTTGTTGTCTGGTCCCTGGCGTTGATGTGGTAGCTGAAGCTCTTTGTTTTCGGTAACATTTTATGAATACCACTATACCAATGATAATAAATATAGTGTAGGGGGGCCAAACCCAATGTGGACTTCCAAAATTAGTTGAACTGGGTTCTTCAAGGGGGTCGATGTTGTCGAGTGCTAACTTATGTATTTTGTCTAGAGGTGTGTCTAAGACTGTCACACTTTTTGTTAGGTTGAGGGTGACATTGGATACTTGAACTTCTGAGAGTAAAAATGGTTGACCCGGAAGTTCGCCCTTGGTATTGCCATATGAATATGCTGCTGTGCTTATTTGGCAGCTGGGAGGTAGTTTGAAGAGATAACTACCCTGGAGAGAAAATATCTCACTGGTACCACATTTTGCCTGGATGCGTTCTCTGGTTGGGAAAATTCCAGTATAGAACTGCTCATTGATTTCTTCTATAATCGGACGTTTTATTTCTGCTTTCACAATTTGGAGGGATGATGTCAATTTTTAGAAGTGAGAAGATGCAGTCTGGTTCGGCTGACTGGTAGATTAACGTGCCTTCATTGCAAAGATAATCAGGATCCAAAAATTGGCAGGGGTTGTCTTCATATTGGTAAGATGTGTCGCCCATGGTAAGGAAGGAATTTTGAGGAATTATTATTGTGTTATTGGCAGTTGGTATTCGAAATAATCGAAAATGTGTAAACGAGTCAGAAAACACTAAAGGAAATTCTAATGTGAAAATTATTTTATCATTAGTTATTACTACTGAAGTCTTAACAACATCGTAATATTTTAAATACTGTATTTTCTTACTATAAAGTAACTGATTATCTGAATGGGTTGTTAACATTTTTTGGACAATAAAATCAATATCATCAAGCGAGATGATGATTGTGTGCAATGTTCCTAACCGAGCAAAAGAAATGCAATTTTCTATTTCTGAAAGAAAGTAAAGCAATGTATCTAAATTGATTTTAATTTGATCGAGAGCATCTCTAATTTCCATGTTCTGTCCTTATTATTTTTATTTTATCATCGATAATTTCTTGGTTAAGAGAAATTTGATTAATCGTTTCGTTAACGTTCTTGATGAGATTATTTGTAAGTGATAAATGTTTATTCGATTGCTTGATCAAATTGTTTTGACTTAGCTTTAACTCTGAAATTGCTTTTTCAAGTCTTTCAGAATCTTCGTTGTCCATTAAACCTGTAAGTCCTTTCATAACAGAACCTAAACCTTTAATTAGACCTCTTTTGAAACGATTTGATCTTGGATGGATGCTTAAAAATTTCGATTGGACAGTTTTTAATTCAAAATCTAAGTGTGAGTGAAAATTTTGAAGAACATAAGTATAGGTTTCACTTAGGTCATTTTGGATGGTGGTTTTGATTATTTTATATTGGTTAGAAACGCTACTGATTTGCTTCTCTATTGGGGAAAGTTCAATGAAATGAATAAATATATGTCAACCTGCTTTTACTCTGGCTGATCCTAGCTTGAAAGGGAGGATTCCTGGATTTTTATTAAGATTCTGCACTGTTACCTCTTGGCAGTGGTATAGTCCTACCAGGAGACTCAGGGGTATCCTGTAACAAGGGAGTGTCTATTATTCGAGGTTTCTTGAAACTTTGTTTGTGATAAGTTCCGCTTGTTGTTGTTACAGTTTTGTCATTATTTCGCAATATTTGTTCCGGGTTGAAACGGGGTTTTAGTTTATCTCTAGGGTTTTCGTTTTGCATGTAAGCGGTTTAATGTTCGTGGTATTGTACGGGGTCCGTTCGAGTTTTGTTAGCTTTACCAATAATTTTTTCTTTGATCTGGTGTGATTTGTCGGCAATTATTTTATAGAGTTCTTTCATTTTTGTTCTATGAGTTTCTATGTAATTATTCACAAAATATTCGTTAAGGTCTAGATCGAAAGGGTCTTGTCTGTCAGTTTCACAGTGAATAATATCTATTGGTCGAAATTTAGTGACTGAATGAATGGAGTGGTTATACCCTATGATTGCTCGATTTATGTTATCTACAAGGGATAAGTCATTTTCAAGTGAAAGGGGTCTAAGATGTTCCAGAAGGGTGGAGTGAAATCTTTCGACAGGGCCATTTCCATTATGATGATGAGCTGTTGTATAGTGCCAATTTATTTTATGAACTTTTGCAAAATCTTTTACTAATTGCCCAGCAAATTCTAAACCATTATCTGAAGTTATGTGTTTTGGGATTCCATGATGTGAAATAAACTTTAAGAGTGAAGTAATTATTGCAGGGTTATTATTAGTTGTAATTGGATAGGCTTGACCATACTTTGAAAAAGCGTCTAAGAAAGTACAAAACTTTTGTTGACGAACTGGGAATACGTCTATATGGACAATTTCAAAAGGTTTTGTGGGTGTAGGGGTTATTTGAAGAGTTAGATGTTGTGGGTGTCTTTCGTATTTACTTTGTTGACAAGTGTCGCAGTTGTTAACATAATTTCGTACGTCACTCTCAAGTTTAGGCCAGTAATAGTTGTTGGATTTTATGTGGGCGATAGTTTCAAGAATGCCACGGTGATTATTTTTCATTTCGTGGTTGTACTGAACAATTTCACGTTGTCTGTCAATATTTGTTATGTCTCTAAGTTTAGTGTTACATTTTAGAAAAGTAAATGTTCCACTTTTGAATAGTTTCGGGAAAATGCGGCACATTGTTTTATAATAAAAGTCTTGTGGGTCATTAGCAATATAAAAAGCATAAGTATTTTTTGGAATTAGTTGATATTTAGAAAATTCTATTATTTGGTCTATAAAAGTTTCTTTTGTTGTATATATAAAGTATCGAATACGCTTATTGGGTTCTCTAAAAATCATGTTGGCTCTAAATTCTGGTTGCGATTTTTCTTCTATGTAAATTCGATTTCTAAAATGATTAAAAGGTTTTTCAGTTATATGTATAGTTTGAATGGGGTTTCTAAGTTTGAATGTACAGTTTCATTTGAATCACTTGCTTCTCCGACTTCTTCACCAGTTTCAGTTTCTTCACTATCTCTCTCTTGATTCGGATTAGGGTTGTTTCTTTCTGATGTTTCGTCTTCTTGCTCCTGAATGTCATCGCCAGTGTTAACGATCATCGAAACATTGTCTGCAGGTTGTTCTGTTTGTGATTCTAGCAATTCTCTGTTAAATTCTCTCATGAATCCTAAAAATGGTATATCGGAATCATATTGTGCTTCTTCAGTTTCTGTTGGGTGAATTTCCATACGAGAGAGTGCATCTGCATTCAATTCTTTCCCTTCTTGTATATGACGTCATAGTCAAATTCTTCGAGTTTCAACCTCCAGCGTACTAATCGAGAATTCGGTTCTTTTAAGGACATTAACCACTGGGGCGGTTTGTGATCAGAAATTACGTGGAACTTGCGGCCGAAGCAATACGGTCTGAAGGTCTTGGTTCCTCAAACAATAGCTAACAACTCTTTTTTTATGGTGGAGTAATTTTGCTTGCATCGGTCGTTAAGTTAAAAGGTTTCTCGAAGTCAGGGTAAGCTAGTATGGGTTCGTTAGTCAAAAGGGTTTTACAAACTTCGAATGCTTCTAGGAATGTTTTATCATGAACAATTTTAGCATTTTTCTTTAAACACTGAGTGAATGGTCGAGTAAGTCTTTTATGAATTTCCGGTAGTACCCTAAAAGACCTAAAAATGATTTAATTTCTTTTGTTGTTTTGGGTATGGGGTACTTCATGATGGCTTTAACTTTTTCAGGATTCGGTTTAATGCCTTCTGGGGTCACTATATGTCCCAAGAAAGCTACTTCCTTCCTGAGGAACTCACACTTATCAAGCTGAATTTTGAAATTGGCTTCTCTTAATCGTTCGAAAACCAGCTTGAGATTCACCATGTGTTCTTGTAATGAACTACTGAATATGATTATATCATCCACAAAAACTAAACAAATCCGATTTAAAAATCCTTTCAAAACATTTTCCATCACTCTCTGAAAAGTGGCGGGGGTATTTTTAAGGCCGAAAGGCATACGCACATATTCATAATGCCCATTTTCAACATTGAACGTTGTTTTTTGAATATCATCGGGCACATCTCAATTTGATGGAAGCCACTCGCAAGATCAATTGTTGAAAAGTATTGAGATCTTCCCAATTTATCTAGAATGTCAGCGATGTTAGGAATTGGGTAACGGTCGTCGATCGTTTTTTCGTTTACCTTACGGTAATCGACAACGATTCTCCATTTTCGAATTCCAGATGCATCAGGTTTTTTCGGTACGATCCAGATTGGGCTAGACCATGGGGATTCACTGGGACGAATTATTCCTTGTTCGAGCATGGAAGTTATTTGTCGTTCTACTTCAGGTTTATGAACGAAAGGGTATCTATATGACTTTGTGTATTCCGGAATTTCGTCTTTAGTTAGAATTTTGTGTTTGATTTTGTTAGTAAAAGTAAGTTGGTCATTTTCTTTAAAGAATATGTCATAATATTTGTAACATAAATTAAGAACGTGTTTTTTCTCTTCTGTGTTCATATGGTCTGTTCGTAAAAGTTGGGATATGTCAGGTTTTTGTTGGCCGTATTCGTCAGAAGTAACAATATGAAAAATTTCAAAGTCATTTTCGTTCACGTTTTCGGTTTTGATAAAATGATCTAAGGAAATGCTTTTTAACGTATTGCTTAAATTATGAATTTCTGCCAAGGCATAATTATGTTCTGCCATTGAATAACAACTTGGAATAAATAAACTATCCTGAAATTTTAATGGCGGAATAATAGTTGGACCATTCTCGGTGGTGACAGGAAATTTTATTTTAATTGCGGTATGCGGCTCTATTTCAGTGAAAAATAAAAGTTTTTTCTTTACTTCATAATTTTCTATTGGGATAACTGTTGAATTTGTAATTAATTTTGAATTAGGAAAATCGAGTCGAATTCCTAATTTTTTCATAAGATCATAACCAATTAAACCATTGAAATAACTATGGAATTTGAATAGGTAGAGTTTAATTTTTTCTGAAGAATTAAATTCTTTGAAAACAGGAATTTCTATACAGTGATTTCTTGTGGTTGTTTGAAAAACGGAAGAAACAGTAAAGGGTTCTTCTAAAATTGAATCTGAGAAATATTTTTCTGCAATATCTGGGTCTAAAAATGATTTAGTTGCACCAGTATCTATTAATAATTTTAACTTTGGAGTTCCTATAGAAATATAGGGTAAATCCTTTTTGTTGAAAATATTATGAATTTCTATGTAGTTTCGGTTTCCGGTGGAACCTCTTGAAAATTTGAGTAATCAAAATTTTCGTAGGGATGACAGTCGTCATAAAAGTTTGATTGTTCCGAATAATCTAGATCGTGGCTCTGTTGTTGGTCAATTTCAGATTCAGGATCAGGATAATTTTCTGAAGATTTTGAGTTTTCCGCAATATTGTTTAGTTCTTCGAAAACGAAATCAGGGTGAGAATATTGTATAGGGCGGAAGTGAGAAGTGTTTGGACGAATTGTGCCATGAGATATACCGCACATTGGTGTTGGAGGTGGAAGATTTTGGGCTTGTTTTTGGGGTTTCCAAACATTTCTTGGTGGTCCAAAAACTTGTCTACCAGTAGGTAAACGTCGAGGTGGTGTATTTATAGGCTCAATATTGACTGGGCCTCTGGGGAATTGATTTTGCTGATGAGCAAATTGATTAGGTTGCATAAATCGAGGTTGCATTTGAAAAGAAGGTTGAATATTTGGTTGAAATCGATTAAATGTTTGAGAAGATGCAATATGGTTTTGGTTGAAATTTTGTTGTTTATTTGCTTATTTGAATCATTAGTTGAAGTAGGTTTCGAAAAAGAGGGCTGAGATTTTTGAAGATATCTAATGTGATTATCAGAAATCATGAATTGCTGTGCATCACTAAGTGAAGTTGGTTTCATAGATCTTATAACTGATCCTTGCGGTTCACGGAGGCCAGCTAATAAAATTGTCAAAGCATAGTCATTGAAAAATATTTTCTTACTATTTTTTATATTTTGATCAGTAATGTGTATATCCACATAATTATGAAGAGCACTTAAGGTATTATTAACTCTATCATAAAATTGAAGTGAAGATTCATGTTGATTCTGTCTTAAAAGGCTAAGATCAAACATCAATCCAGCTTCATTTCTACGATCACCAAAATTTCTCTTAAGCAGATCTTTTATAGATCCCCAATCTTTAGATACACTAGAATTAAAAACATCACGTGCTTGTCCGGATAATTTTGAAAAAATACCTTCAACTAGTCTTAAATTAGAAATGCCATTTAAATCAATTGGGTTCCAAAACATATTAATTAACCTATCAGCAATATCTATATATCTAGCTAAATCATGTGTATTTCCGTCAAAAACAGGAACTAATTCTAAATTTTTCATTTCAAATGTTGTGCACCAACTTGTTGTGAAATTTGTGGCAAAGGCATGATTCTTGATGAATTTAAATTACTACTATTTACTAAACAATTTTCTCTTAAATCTAAATTACTTTTACTTTCTTCTATAGAAAGATTCGAAATCAATTTACTTAAATCTAACTCGATTTCACAGTTTTCCGGGATCGGAGACAATGGAGAGTTCGAGGAGTCTGACATAAAAAAATGGAAATATAAAGGAGAGCGACTTACCAATACAATTTCATCCTTCGGTTGTACAGTTGTGGAAGTAATCCTTTTTTTGTTGAAAAAAGTCCCAAATAAATTATTTCACGCACGACACTGTCTATTTTCGATTACGATTGTTCGTTTCGAATTAATCGATTGAAATTGAATGGATTTATCACTTTGATACTCCTTCGAAATAATCCTGTTCGCAGCGCCAGTTAAATGTGTCGTTTTGAAAAATAACTTTTTAAAAAAGATTAAATTTTATTTAAAGCGAAGTGTACAATAAGAATAATGGAATCAGACTGAACTACAAACAATGTAAAAGTTATTCAACTGTAAAATAAATGCATTTGAGTAAAATTATTTTTAAGTGAAATAGGATATCTTGCGTCCGGCTACTTCTAGTTGAAAGATGCAGAATAGGGGTTAATGCACCACATAACTCATACCTTCATGCTAATTCTCATCACCACCCAGCCCAACTACAAGCCGTCGTCAAGACTTTAGTAACCAGATCACAAAGAATAGCTGACAGGATAACATCAAACAGGAAATGGACAGTTTAAAAACAGCTCTAAGACAAAACGGATTTACAGACCGAAATATACAAAGAGCCCTAATGTCAAAACCGATACAAACAGACGAGGAGCATGAGACACCAATAACCAAGGCTTATTTACCGTATGTCAAGGGGACCACGGACAGTATTGCAAGAATTCTACGGAGACACAATATCGATACTATTTTCAATACAGACAGAAAAATAAGCACGGTGTTGAGGACTCCGAAGACGAGGATCCCTTTAGAACAACAGGGAGTGTACGAGATTCCATGTGCAGACTGTCATAAAACCTATGTGGGGCAAACTAATAGAAGAATTCAAGCTAGACGTGATGAACACCAGAACGCTGTAAGAAAGCAAGAAAAAACAACATCCATCGCGGAACACGCCACCACGATGTCACACCGAATAGACTTTGAGAACACCAGAGTACTGGCAAATATAGAACACCGGAAATCAAGACTCGTAAGAGAGGCAATTGAAATAGCGAAGAGGCCTCACACTCTAAACGCACGCAATGAAATTCAGAACTTATCGAATTGTTGGAAAATTATATTTAACACCGTACCGGCCCGGACCCGTCCAATAACAACTCAACCGGAGATAATAAATCAGCAGGTGGGAGGCGTGCCCACTGAGCGCCAAGGGCCAATCACACGCAGCCGTTCACGGTGCCAACCAATAGACGCCGAGCCGCGACTAAATAACAGGGCGAGCGCTTCTGAAAATCTTAGTATTCGAGTAACTAGAAGCGAAAGCAGAAGGCTACGAGAATTATGCGAACCGACCTGAAGAGGGCAGATGTGACTCTGCCGAACCGTCGTCATTTTACCATCTACCATCGATCCCGGCAGGGATCAGTTAGCAATTACGCGGATGAATTCCTGGAAACCACCTAAAACATTTAGTTCCCGCGAAAACTTAAAAACAAATATATATATATATATATATATATATATATATAATAATGATTTCGGTAATAACGGCTGATAACTTTCAAATATTACACGAAAATATCGGGACGCAGTCAAACTTCTTGGGTTACAAGGAAATACTCTTTTAACTTATTTTGAGAGCTTTCGAAATTATTTTTTTATTTCATCGTCAGTCAATATACTACAAACAACACAAACTATTAATAATTTAGAAATAAAAAACTAAACATTTACGTTAGCTGAGGTTGTTTAAGCAGAAAAACATCTATACAACTTTAGAATATTCTTAAAATTTTTTTGGCAATTCAATTAACAAGATTGTCACGTTGGCATATTTGATTTGAAGACATGTAATATATATTTTAAAAAGTACGGGTAAACTATTTTTATTATTGATTGATTAAATAAAAAGTCAAAATTTTTGCTACCCTATGAATTTTTGTTTCCTAACCCTAACATCACAGAAATATTTTAAAACAATTTATTAACATGAAAAATATTTTAGGAATGATTTCTAAAAAAACATCAAAATATTTTCAAAATGTCGTAGGGTAAAAATATTTCTGAAAAAAATTTTGTAGAAACATTTTGAAACATATTAATGAAAAATTTATTAAATATTTCTAAAATATTTGTCAATGTTGATATATATTTTATAAATGTTTGAAAAACAATGTTTTTTTTTAAATGTTTTAATAATGATTTCTCCAATATCAAAATATTTTTCAAATGGTAAAATGTCGTAGGGTAAAAATGTTCCTGAAAAATATTTAGAAATATGTTATTGAAAGATTCCGTAAATATTTTTAAAAGAGATTCGGGTATATTCACCTAAACATATGTATAATAACTTATATGTTTCTTTGGGGAATAACACCACAATAGAAATAAAACTACGTATATTGCAGGAATACTAAACGTTTCAAAGTCTATTCTGACTTCGTTGTCAATGGCTTTATATTTATTGATGTGATTGCAAAATGAAAATTTGATTTTGCAATCACATCAATAAATATAAAGCCATTGACAACGAAGTCAGAATAGACTTTGAAACGTTTGGTATTCCTGCAATATACGTAGTTTTATTTCTATTGTGGTGTTATTCCCTCAAAGAAACATATAAGTTATCAAGAATATGCCACAAACAACGTTTAGAAGACAATATGTATAATATGTTAAAAAATTTGGTAGAAGTTGATAACATTTTTAAATACCTGTATAAACTTTTTTCAAATTATTATGTTTTTATTTTACTATGAAATAATATTGAAGTAACAATCATTTTAAAATATAGAATATTATATATTTTTTATTCAGTTAAACAATTTATTAAACACATTAATGTATATATTTCATCAGGAATCAGAATGCATATACTATATATTTAGAGTTTGTGAGGCTCCTGTACACGTTTGTCGGTTGGGTGAAAAGGGACTGGAAGTATTGTTTGCACATTTATATAACAGTTTTAAAATAAAATTAAAAAATAGATACTCATTGATGAATGAAAATATTAATACTTCTAAATCTTACCTGTTTGCTCCATTTTTAAAGTCTTTCCATTTCTCCTTTATAAGAAGAATTACACAATTTTTTGAAGAATTTCCATGGTGCATTATCATTACTTATCAACACTTTTGTCAAATCATTACTACTACCTATCGCCCAGTGGTCGAAATTCGACCAATTGTGTCAATATCTCTGGCAGGTGAAGTACCCTGGAAATTTTATCGTGACATTCTATCCTAGGACTTAAGGGAGAACAGCAATTACACGGACCTGATCCAGATTCGGAACCTCTGTGTGATAGTTTCCTCGAAAATCCTAGATGTCGGTCTTATATCTCGCTTCTACAAATAAGTAACGAAATTCAAGTTCTTTTTCAGATATAATTATTAGGAATTTATTTGTATTCAAATTAGTAATTCTTAATTTAATATGACAACAATTCAACTGCTAATGGGCTACCCTACATAATTATTTTTTCTAACCACCCTGTATAACTATAATTGCACTCAATTCTCTAACATTTATATATAATTTATATATAAATACTCATTATAATAATTCCATCTCTATATATATATTTCCACCACCCTGTATATGCAACTGCTCATGGACCACGCATAATATTTTTTAACATTTTTGAACCACCCGGTAAACCATTCTGTATATGTAACTGCCTATAAGCCACCGTATTTACTCTTTTTGTTTATATATATGGAACTCATCGTGGGCTACTCTATAAATCATTTCCATTTCTAACATTTTTTATAATCATCCTGTGTATCTATAATTCCTATATTTCATCTACCTTATATATACTACTGCTAATAGGTTACGAAATGTTGCATTTCCATTTCCGCCACCCTCTATATGCCCTCTGTATAATATTTTTTGCACCACCCTGTATAACTGTAATTCTATTGCGCCCTCCATTCCAAGAATTCTGTCAATTCAACCGTTAATGGGCTTCTCTATATATTTATTTTATTATTTATAATTGCACTCTACTCTATATTTTAAACATCCTATATATGCAACTGCTTGTGTGCCACCCACGAAAAAAAATATTTCTAACATATCTGGAATCGCCCTGTGTAATTATAATATACAACGCCTTATATCTCAGTCGATTTAGAAAATGAGAACAAATAACTTTTACCTTTCCAAAAATCGCCTAAGCAGCAATTCTTACTTTAAAAAATATTAAATAGTGACAAAATCCTTATAAGATTCTACACATCAATTTGTTTTGGAAATTTTTTTCAAGAGCAGTTTCAACCTCAAGTATGTTACCAAATCATCCTGCATTGAAACTGGTGCAATTTCAAAACTCAGCTGTCATAATTATTGTCACAATCTCGTTCTTTTTCGGTAATACGACTTTTCCCGAGCAATCGATTTGTAGACGCCAAAACCCCGAAATGAAATTTCGACAGTCATAGTACAGTTTGCGAGAATTACAAATAATAAGATATATGTAAATAAACAAAACATTATATGTATTATATTGTTGGATAAATAAGTAAAAATATATTTGCAGCATATCACATCTCGTTAAAAGAACATTTAACAATTTTTGACTGACTGCTAATATTTTAGACATGTTAAAATTAATTTAAAAGATTACCTTATATCGAATAAAACTGCAATATATTATTAATGCTTATTCAATTTTCATTTGCACATAGCATAAAATAAAAAACATATTCAACTTGAGAGGATCTGAAATCAAATGTATCAATTAGCTTTATAATCTCTCAATAGTTAGTTTAGTTACGTAAAAGTTTGCATCGGGGGATTATATCAAAACTTTTAAAAAATACAATGCACCACCTGCTAATTTATGTTAAATAATAACTTTATTTGTTGTCAATTTTTGTAGGTTCATTGAAATTGAAATTTTGAAAATTATACATTGAAAATGTTCTCATTGCATTGAGAAGGTAATTTAACTTAGCAGTTATCATTGTTAAGAATTGTCAAATTGAAATTCAATGTGTTAGAATGAGGTTGGTCTTGAACTGGTCGAGAAAATAGAACCATTGCCATGATGTCAGATCTAACTATTTATCTTCAATTTCACTATTTGTATTTATATCATAGGCTTTGTAATCTTAGTTAAATTGTATGAAACTATTAACCTTTAAAATAGAAACAATATAAATTAGCATAATGTTAAAATAATAAAATATTATCGGAAAAACATTGTTCAGTTGCCATGTAATACAAATTTCTGATTTTAGTTGACAAACTATATTTGGAAAAACTTGCGAGTACCTAATAAATTCTCATTATCATATAATATAAATTTTTGTGGGTGAGTTCTTAATAACATGATAATGTGGAATAACTTTCAGAACCAAACAAAATTTGTTTATTTTTCGTTTAATTTAGTTTGTTTTTCTCATTCGCGTCAATCCGTCTTTTTCCGATTTTCTCTCCACGCAATCTGGCGGCACTGTGGACGTAAATTATGAATTTTTTAATGTATTTTATTTCATAAATGAATCATTATTATAAATATGTTTTAGCCTTCTGCACTGAAGGTCGTCAATAGCCACTAAACAAAACAAAAATCAAATAAATCGGTTGAGGGACAGAGGACAAAAACCTCCTAACCGTCTGCCTTTGCCTATTTATATATAGATAATTGAAATACTTGAACTGCTGTAATATACATCTTCATGGAGAATTCAATTTAAAACAATTTCACTATTTTCATTGGTATCATTACCATTCAAAAATTTAAACTGTTTGTAATGTTATCTAACATTCTGCTCTTTGTATGGGAGATATGAACGCATGATTGTAATGGTTTTAGTGTAGCCACAGAGTTTTATGCCTAATTATTATTTTTTCCATAGAAGTAATAGCTTGTATAAATTTTTGACATATTTTTCTCAATTTCTCAAACTTGTTGATCTTGCTCCTGTAACATGAAAGAAGTAATATCTATAATATTCTGTATTGTGTATAATTGTCTGGTGTTCAATATTTACCAAGAAACACAATAAAAGAACAGATTTATTAATACATGAAAAGAGATTGTAATTAATTCTGTAATTGGAGTAGAAACATTAGTAGAAAACATAAGGGTACACACCATATATATATATATATATATATATATATATATAACATATATGTAAACAGGAAAACTAATTAATCAAATTGTAGATATGTGTTCTTACATATTCCAGGATATAACAGCAACAATAACTGCTATTAACACTTTCTCCAAATTACGCACATCTACACCTCAGGCATTAGAGTAACTAACCTAATCCTGTTTCAGCAATAACTTTGAGGTAAGAAATAATAATGAGAAACTTGTATTTCATGAATTAAAATTATTTTATATGAAGTGTGAGTTTTTTTATGATCAGAATGGGGATCTCGGAAACTAGCGGAGATAGAGAAATGGTTAAATTGGGAAAAATATGCAGTTTTACTGGCCCAATTTAATGACACTTTCGGATTTTTGTAAAAAGTCATGGCTTACTAGATATTTTGAAAAAACGAAATTCTGTCGATTTAGTCAAATCCCTTTAGCTCCTTTGTTTTGGATTTTATAAAAAAAGTGCAAGTATCAAAATTGAAGGGAATTGTATCCCGAATATGATTGTCATGTCCTCGTTTGCGTGAAGCTCTCGTTTTCGAGATATGACACAAACTTATCTTTTTTTGAATGGAAACTATAGTTGGCTATGACCTCAAAAAATCGGACATTTTTAGAGCTTTTCAACGATATAATACTCCATATAGTTATTCATAAAAATAACGTAGGTAGCCATGAAAAAGATTGTTAACACTTTGACATTTGCTCATTTGAGAGTAATTCCATTAGTAGTGCTGAACTGACAGTCGATATTGTGAAATTTTCGTGATAAAATGGATTATTCTGACGAAGAAAAATTGAATATGGTGGAATGTTATATCATATGCCATAAAAGTTCAGTTCGTGCAGCTGAGGAATACTTTCATAGATATTTTAATCGTCGTCAACCTGCTCTATGTACATTTAAGAGGCTTTACGATAGAAACGTAATCAAATTAACGAAGCAGGACAAATAAATATTTTGGCAATGCTAAATCAAAATCCATCTAATCAACTCGTGAGATTGCGGCAGAAGCTGGCACATCTCAACGAACTGTAGTTAAGGTATTGAAACGCACAAGTTCCAGCCGTACAAACTTTCAGTTTCAAGTCAAGTCAAGGCACATGTCTCTAAACCATGTACAAAACAAAATACGTCGATGTTGGTCACCAGCATGCAAAGTCTGAGAAACTGAAAGTTTGTACGGCTGGAACTTGTACGCTTCAGTACCTTAACTACAGTTCCTTGAGATGTGCCAGCTTCTGCCGCAATCTCACGAGTTGATTAGATGGATTTTGATTTAGCATTGCCAAAATATTTATTTGTCCTGCTTCGTTAATTTGAATACGTTCCTATCGTAAAGCCTCTTAAATGTACATAGAGCAGGTTGACGACGATTAAAATATCTGAACTGAATTTTTATGGCATATGATATAACATTCCACCATATTCAGTTTTTCTTCGTCAGAATAATCCATTTTTTCACGAAAATTTCTCAATATTGACTGTCAGTTCAGCACTACTAATGGAATTACTCTCAAATGAGCAAACGTCAACAATCTTTTTCATGGCTACCTACATTAAAAGTGAAAATAAGAGAGAAAAGCATCCATAACTCCGTTATTTTTATGAATAACTATATCGAGTATTATAACGTTGACAAGCTCTAAAAATGATCGATTTTTTGAGGTCATAGCCAACTATGGTTTCCATTCAAAAACAGATAAGTTTGTGTCATATCTCGAAAACGAGAGTGTCACGCAAACGAGGACATAACTATCATATTCGGGATACAATTCCTTTCAATTTCGATATTTACACTTTTTTATAAAATCAAAAACAACTTAAACTGTTAATATTCGTATTAAAATTATATAACATGTAATGCATGCAGGTATATTATGTATTTAAATATGTAATTAATACTTACTATGCGTCCATAGTATATTTACGGACTCACGTAAATCAGAATAATCACTTAATAAAATAAACAGTAATACATTAAGAAAGAAACACCAAACTACAACAATAAGTGTCTATATTCGTTGACCAAACTGATAAAATGGCTGAAATGACATATCTCAGCTTTCAGCTTTAAACACGAGGACAGGTTGGAGCTGCATTACAAAATATTTTGAATAAAGGTTTTAAAAATATTTCAGAATATGGATATAAAACATAGTCTGAAAATATTATTCTATTATTGCAGAGGCATATTATTAAAATATATTTTTGAAATCAAAGTAAAATATTTTTTGAAATGAGAAACAAATATTTCTAAATAGTTTTTGAAATATTTCCGGGATTGATATACTGATATGTAATACTTATCAAAATAAAATATTTTGAAAATAATTTATAATATTTTTATTTGTTTAAAAATGTTTTAGTGTTTCTGGAAATATTTTTACAACATTCAGAAGTATTTATATAAAATATTTTTAAATCTTTTTATTTAATATATAATTATTTAAATATGGCTGTAATGAATCTTTTTCAGAATATCAATAAAAAATTTCGTAACAGAGTTTTGAAATATTGTAGAATTTAAACTTTTGAAAAAAGGTTTTAAAAATATTTCAAAACTCTGTTACGAAATTTTTTATTGATATTCTGAAAAAGATCCATTACAGCCATATTTAAATAATTATATATTAAATAAAAAGATTTAAAAATATTTTATATAAATACTTCTGAATGTTGTAAAAATATTTCCAGAAACACTAAAACATTTAAACAAATAAAAATATTATAAATTATTTTCAAAGTATTTTATTTTGATAAGTATTACATATCAGTATATCAATCCCGGAAATATTTCAAAAACTATTTAGAAATATTTGTTTCTCATTTCAAAAAATAATTTACTTTGATTTCAAAAATATATTTCAATTATATTCCTCTGCAATAATAGAATAATATTTTCAGACTATGTTTTATATCCATATTCTGAAATATTTTTAAAACCTTTATTCAAAATATTTTGTAATGCAGCGATAACCCGTCCTCGTGTTTAAAGCTGAAAGCTGAGATATGTCATTTCAGCCATTTTATCAGTTTGGTCAACGAATATAGACACTTATTGTTGTAGTTTGGTGTTTCTTTCTTAATGTATTACTGTTTATTTTATTAAGTGATTATTCTGATTTACGTGAGTCCGTAAATATACTATGGACGCATAGTAAGTATTAGTTACATATTTAAATACATAATATACCTGCATGCATTACATGTTATATAATTTTAATACGAATATTAACAGTTTAAGTTGTTTTTGATTTTATAAAAAAGTGTAAATATCGAAATTGAAAGGAATTGTATCCCGAATATGATAGTTATGTCCTCGTTTGCGTGACACTCTCGTTTTCGAGATATGACACAAACTTATCTGTTTTTTAATGGAAACCATAGTTGGCTATGACCTCAAAAAATCGATCATTTTTAGAGCTTTTCAACGTTATAATACTCGATATAGTTATTCATAAAAATAACGGAGTTATGGATGCTTTTCTCTCTTATTTTCACTTTTAATGTAGGTAGCCATGAAAAAGATTGTTGACGTTTGCTCATTTGAGAGTAATTCCATTAGTAGTGCTGAACTGACAGTCGATATTGAGAAATTTTCGTGAAAAAATGGATTATTCTGACGAAGAAAAACTGAATATGGTGGAATGTTATATCATATGCCATAAAAATTCAGTTCGTGCAGCTGAGGAATACTTTCATAGATATTTTAATCGTCGTCAACCTGCTCTATGTACATTTAAGAGGCTTTACGATAGGAACGTAATCAAATTAACGAAGCAGGACAAATAAATATTTTGGCAATGCTAAATCAAAATCCATCTAATCAACTCGTGAGATTGCGGCAGAAGCTGGCACATCTCAACGAACTGTAGTTAAGGTACTGAAGCGTACAAGTTCCAGCCGTACAAACTTTCAGTTTCTCAAACTTTGCATGCTGGTGACCAACATCGACGTATTTTGTTTTGTACATGGTTTAGAGACATGTGCCTTGACAATCCACAGTTTCCATTTAAGGTGGTATGGTCAGATGAAACTAGATTTACTAACTGCGGTATGTTCAATAGACACAATGAGCATATCTGGGCTAAAGAAAACCCTTTTCATGTAGAACAAAGACGACCCCAGATAAAATTTGGTTTTAATGTTTGGTGTGGTATCATAGGGTCTACTATTCTGGGGCCTTTTATCTATGACGAATCACTTACTGGGGAACGCTACTTGCATTTCTTGCAATACACTTTTCAAGACATGTTGCATAATTTGAATTTGAGAACTCTTTTAGAAATTTAGTGGTTCCAACATGATGGAGCACCTGCTCATAACTCCTTATTAGTAAGACTACACTTAGATAATATCTATCCAAACTCTTGGATATGAAGAAACGGCCCACGCGAATGGCCACCCCGGTACAAGCAATTGAAGAAATTGATAGGCGGTCTGTGTGGAAAGCGGTAATGTCAATCTTAAAAAGATGCAATTTTTGTCTAAATAACAATGGTGGACTTTTCGAACATAAATTGTAACCATTATTACATACTTTAGTTTCTTAAGTTTTTAGTAAGTACCTACTTATTTTTTTAAATAAATCTATTTCATTGCTAACTACGTTAAAAGTGAAAATAAGAGAGAAAAGCATCCATAACTCCGTTATTTTTATGAATAACTATATGGAGCATTATATCGTTGAAAAGCTCTAAAAATGTCCGATTTTTTGAGGTCATAGCCAACTATAGTTTCCATTCAAAAAAGATAAGTTTGTGTCATATCTCGAAAACGAGAGCTTCACGCAAACGAGGACATGACAATCATATTCGGGATACAATTCCCTTCAATTTTGAAACTTGCACTTTTTTTATAAAATCCAAAACAAAGGAGCTAAAGGGATTTGACTAAATCGACAGAATTTCGTTTTTTCAAAATATCTAGTAAGCCATGACTTTTTACAAAAATCCGAAAGTGTCATTAAATTGGGCCAGTAAAACTGCAAATCTTTTCCAATTTAACCATTGCTCTATCTCCGCTAGTTTCCGAGATCCCCATACTGATCATAAAAAAAACTCACACTTCATTTAAAATAATTTTAATTAATGAAATACAAGTTTCTCATTATTATTTCTTACCTCAAAGTTATTGTTGAAACAGGATTAAGTTAGTTACTCTAATGCCTGAGGTGTAGATGTGCGTAATTTGGAGAAAGTGTCAATAGCAGTTATTGTTGCTGTTATATCCTGGAATATGTAAGAACACATATCTACAATTTGATTAATTAGTATTCCTGTTTACATATATGTTTATTATATATATGGTGCGTACCCTTATGTTTTCTACTAATGTTTCTACTCCAATTACAGAATTAATAACAATCTCTTTTCATGTATTAATAAATCTGTTCCTTCATTGTGTTTCTTGGTAAATATTGAACACCAGACAAGTATACACAATACAGAATATGTTTGTACGCAGGAAGAGTGATTGATCAGTTTGTAGATCTTACTTCTTTCATGTTACAGGAGCAAGATCAACAAGTTTGAGAAATTGAGAAAAATAGTCAAAAATTTATACAAGCTATTACTTCTATGGAAAAAATAATAATGAGGCATAAAACTCTGTGTCTGCACTAAAACCATTACATTCATGAGTTCATATCTCCCATACAAAGAGCAGAATGTTAGATAAGATTACAAACAGTTTAAATTTTTGAATGGTAATGATACCAATGAAAATAGTGAAAGTGTTTTAAATTGAATTCTCCATGAAGATGTATATTACAGCATTTCAAGTATTTCAATTATCTATATATAAATATGCAAAGACAAAACGGATAGGTACCATTTTGTCCTCTGTCCCTCAACCGATTTATTTGATTTTTGTTTTGTTTAGTGGCTATTGACGACCTTCAGTGCAGAAAGCTAAAATATATTTTTAATAATGATTCATTTATTAAATAAAATAAATTAAAAAATTCATAATTTACGTCCACAGTGCCGCCAGATTGCGTGGAGAGAAAATCGGAAAAAGACGGATTGACGCGAATGAGAAAAACAAACTAAATTAAACGAAAAACAAACAAATTTTGTTTGGTTCTGAAAGTTATTCTACACTATCAAGCTATTAAGAACTCACCTACAAAAATTTATATTGTATGATAATGAGAATTTATTAGGTACTCGCAAGTTTTTCCAAATATAGTTTGTCAACTAAAATCAGAAATTTGTATTACATGGCAACTGAACAATGTTTTTCCGATAATATTTTATTATTTTAACATTATGCTAATAATTTATATTGTTTCTATTTTAAAGGTTAATAGTTTCATACAATTTAACTAAGATTACAAAGCCTATGATATAAATACAAATAGTGAAATTGAAGATAAATAGTTAGATCTGACATCATGGCAATGGTTCTATTTTCTCGACCAGTTCAAGGCCAACCTCATTCTAACACATTGAATTTCAATTTGACATTTCTTAACAATGATAACTGCTAAGTTAAATTATCTTCTCAATGCAATGAGAACATTATCAATGTATAATTTTCAAAATTTCAATTTCAATGAACCTACAAAAATTGACAACAAATAAAGGTATTATTTAACATAAATTAGCAGGTGGTGCATTGTATTTCTTAAAAGTTTTGATATAATCCCCCGATGCAAACTTTTACGTAACTAAACTAACTATTGAGAGATTATAAAGCTAATTGATACATTTGATTTCAGATCCTCTCAAGTTGAATATGTTTTTTATTTTATGCTATGTGCAAATGAAAATTGAATAAGCATTAATAATACATTGCAGTTTTATTCGATATAAGGTAATCTTTTAAATTAATTTTAACATGTCGTCTAAAATATTAGCAGTCAGTCAAAAATTGTTAAATGTTCTTTTAACGAGATGTGATATGCTGCAAATATATTTTTACTTATTTATCCAACAATATAATACATATAATGTTTTGTTTATTTACATATATCTTATTATTTGTAATTCTCGCAAACTGTACTATGACTGTCGACATTTCATTTCGGGGTTTTGGCGTCTTCAAATCGATTGCTCGGGAAAAGTCGTATTACCGAAAAAGAACGAGATTGTGACAATAATTATGACAGCTGAGTTTTGAAATTGCACGAGTTTCAATGCAGGATGATTTGGTAACATACGTGAGGTTGAAACTGCTCTTGAAAAAATTTCCATGACAAATTGATGTGTAGAATCTTATAAGGATTTTGTCACTATTTAATATTTTTTAAAGTAAGAATTGCTGCTTAGGCGATTTTTGGAAAGGTAAAAAGTTATGTGTTCTCATTTTCTAAATTGACTGAGATATAAGGCGTTGTATATTATAATTACACATAATTTCAGAATATTAATATAACATATAGTCTGGAAATATTTTATGTTATTACACAGGCATATTATTAATATATTTTTTTGAAACTCAACTAAAATATTTTAAGGAAAAACATTTCCAAATATTTTTATAAAATATTTGACAGATTGATCATGAAATGTTTTAACAAAAGGTTCTAAAAATATTTGTCAATATTTTTTATGTAATCTTTTGAAAATATAGTTTTTTTATATTTCTACATTTTTACATTGTGAAATATTTTCATACAATTTTGCAAAATCTTTTTATGAAATAAATATTTTCCATTCTTTCAAAAGTTTAGAAAATATTTTAATAACTAGATATGGATGTTTTCGATGACACATTACATATAATATCCAAAAAAATGTATGAATGAATAAATGAATCACCAAATAAAAGTTACTCTCTCACCTTTTACGTCGAAGCTCTGCAGGTGATGTTTTCTTGGTTCTTCTTTCTTCAGAGGTTAGCCCCGCAACAACAGGAACTGATTTTAGAGCTTCTTAAGACGGTATAAAAAGCGTCCGAATAGCACGGAATACAATATAGGAATCACGAATACTGTCTTTATTTTACACGCAAAAAACACTTAAAATTAGCATTAGCGCGACGGAAGGTTTTGGAAAAGGTGCAGAAGTTTAAAAATCAATGAAGTAATTCAATCAAATTTAAACAATACACTAAACAAATTGCGGGCACGCAACATTCCGCCAGCCTTGAATTACTAATTTCAAAACTAAGGGTCCACTGGCAGTGGACAGAGCTTTACAAGAAGTCGCTTTAAAGTACCACTTGCAGTTCTAACTGTAGCAACGAGTACAACACCATCACCTCCAGGATGTACGTGAATAATGCGCCCTAATGACCAATTCAAAGGAGAAGAAGTGTCTTGCTTCAAAATAAAAAGAGTACCTGGCTTAACAACCTCCGAGGGATCAGTCCATTTGCTCCGTTGATGAAGAGTATGTATATATTCTTGCGACCAACGTTTCCAGAATGCCTGATGCAATTGACGCAGTAACTGCCATCTGTTGAGACGATTAGATGGGACAGATAAAAAATCAGATGCTACAAGGGGTTATAGGTCGCGTGTTTAAAACTGCTTCGACCTGTGCAAATACAGTAGAAAGTTCTTCATAGGTTAGGATTTGATCTCCAACGACACGTCTTAAGTGAGCTTTAGCGGATTTAATTCCGCTCTCCCATGGTCCTCCAAAGTGAGGAGCCGAAGGGGGATTGAAATGCCAAGAAATGGTTTCTCGTGCAGCAGTAGCTCTAAAAGCTTTCAAGATCTGCTTGTGAGCACACACAAAATTAGTACCACAATCACTATAGATATGGCTACATCGACCACGACGTGCAATGAATCGTCGCAAAGCTGCCAAGAACGCATCAGCAGACAAATCTGATACGAGTTCTAGATGAACAGCTTTCGATGCAAAGCACTTAAACAAGGCAGAACCACAGCGGGCTAAGAGAGTCTTCCTGGAATATCCCCCTTTTTGATTGGGATGGGGTCAGTTTGTATCGAACAGTTGGTTTCATTCAGTGAGATTTTGGTTTGCCAGGTGGACATGGCATATTCTAAAAAGTTAATAATACAATTATTCACTTTATAGAGTTTCAGTACCTTAATGAGCCAATCATGTGGAACTGAATCAAAGACCTTTTTGTAGTCCACATATGCCATGTAGAGATTTCGACGTTTGGCGTGGGCTTGATTGCAGACAACGGAATCAATTATCAGTTGTTCTTTGCAGCCCATCGAATTTTTCGCGCATCCCCTTTTGTTGTTGAGTAATTATGTCGTTCAGCTCACAATGTTTGAAAATGCGATGATTAATGCACGATGTTATGAGTTTGTATAAGGTTGGAAGGCAAGTGATTGGTCGGTACTTTGCTGGGTCCTGTGCACATAGGTTATCCTTTGGTAAGAGGTATGTAGCACCATGCGTAAGGAAACTAGGCATCTTGTGTGGGTGGGTAATTACGTAATTTATAAGGGCTGATAGTGTTTCGTGGGTTGCGTACAGTTTCTTTATCCAGTAATTTTGTACACCATCTGGTTCTGGTGCTTTCCAGTTATGGAGGTGCTTCATTATGTTGGATGTGTCTTCCGTTGTAAATGGTTGGTGTTGCATGGCATCACAGTTCTGAAATGCAGCCTCCTCCTCATTAATCCAGCTGGCTCTGGAGTTATAGGAGATTGTTGTGGAAAGCTGTGTTTTCCAGAATTCCTCGATGTCTGTTTTACTGGGGTAACTAGGGGCTTCATTATTATTGGTGTTGTTAAGTTTTCTATAAAACCCTTTTTCTGATTGTCGGAAAAGTATGTTGTCTAGTTTCCGTTAGTTACTGGTTTTGTACCTTCTCAATCGTCTTGTGTAGACGGAGAGCTTTTGTCGTTGACTGTCCAGGCACTTCTGAGATGTGATGTTTTCTCCATCCCACTGGGAGTGTATTCGGTTATTGTCCATGATGGTATTGACAAGCCTTTCTATTCTGTTTTTCCTGACTCCTCGTTGGTATTCGGTCAGTATTCCAACGTCTTTCCGAAGAGAATTGATTTTCCATTCAAGTCGTCTTTGCCAAGGTGGTATTCGAGGTGTTTATTTAAATTGGGGAGGGTCATGCTTTAGTCTTACTGCGACCCCAATTGTTCTGCAGATGGAAGTTCCAGCACAGTAGATAATTGTGTGTAGCGACTCTAACGTATTAGCACCTAAAACATAGTTTGGCAAGATAAATTTGTTCATAGCCTGCAAGACGATACCCAATTTCTTAGAAGATCTTAGTTTGGGAAGAGCTGGTCTAGTCAGTGGATCTATTCCACTATACTCTATAAGAGCTCCTTCCATTTCTGCTTGAATCTTCTCAAGCAGGTCAGCGTTGGTTGGCTGTTCTTGTTGTAGTTCTTGAGTCTCGTCCGCTCTTTGTGCCAAAGTTGTTTCAGGCTCTGGATCGATTGTATTTCGACTAAATAGTTCGCGCTCCACTTCGCTCTTTATTCTGTCCAGTTGTTCAGGTGAAATAAGGCTATTTCTCAAGATGACACGATATTGATCTGCGACTCTCTGTTCAGTAACTTGAAGCTCTGGGTACTCACGACAGAACTCTTGATGGAGTATTTGGCGATATCCAGTCTTGTCCTGGCCAATGTTCGTAATTCTGTAAAACGTGCGCATTATAAATTCATTCATGGCGCCTGTCCATTTCATGCGCTGTCTTTTCAGTCCCGCTTGAGTGAGCGCTGGCTGTTGATCCTGTGCAACACTTTCTACGGGTGGAGTTCTTGTTTTCATTTGACTCCGTTCGGGATGGTCACGTTGTTGTTGTGACTGTATTGGTTGTGGTTCTTGTGGTTCTTCTGGTTCTTGGGCTGTAGCTCTTTGGACGGCAGGTACCCGCCTCCTCAGCACCCTGCCACCGACGTCCCGCATGTTGTCATGCCCAGCGCCGGTTCCAGACATGCCCTGGCGATCCCCAGGCAACGGCTCTTCCGAGGCATCTACTCCTTAGCTCCATTTTCATGGGTGGTGTCACCAATTGACCCTGGTGACCCAGGTAACTCGGACCCGTGGGGTTGTCACTTCCCAGATGAAATGATTTAAACCAGACCATCCCGTGCGGGTTGTGGAGAAGGAAGAATCATTGTTTTTATTTTAAATCAGTTTCATTTTAAATACCTTGTATCACTTTGTTTAAGTGTCCGGCTGAAAACTCTTCTCATTGGGCGTGTTCTGTTATTCCTCGGCTCTGCTACTTCATTTTTGCTAAAGATCGTTTATAGTATGATCTTTTTTTTATATCTGCTACTTTTTAACTGTCTTGTATTTGTAGTCATTCTCTGCTCCATATTCATCTTTTTTGACTGATGAAACTTTTATTTTTAATATGCACTTGCAATATTTACTTGTCTTTGTTCTATTTTATTTTGAACTCTCCTCGTAGATTTCCGACTGAGAAATTCATTACACAATCAGATCGGTTTCGTTTTCGTTCGGGTTTTAAATGTCACTTTCACTTTAGTTTGCAATATGGCGATTTATGCCAATAATTTTCGATGCACTTTTGTTTATATCATGGTTTACTAGATTTGTTAAACCAAAATGGATCCATGTGCACTTCAGCAACGATGGAAAAAGACTGGAAAATTGTCAAAAGGTGACAGGTAATTTATAACAAATCGTAAAACATCTGCCTTCTCTCACAAGTAATTCAAACTGATATAATTTATGAAATAAAAATTTTAAATAAACCCTTTGTATTTTCCATCATTAAAATCTAGGGAAAATACTGGTTTGATTAATATATAAAACTTGTCTTACTATTAAGTTTTAGTCTCGTATTTTGCACTTGAAATTCTATGTTATGACATTTCTTTTGAACCAAAATTGAAGTTTATTGAACTGTTCTTGACCTATTCTTGTTTACATTATGCTATTTGAATCTCTGCAAGTATTTCTAACTAGTTTCCTTCCTCTTTGCGTTATATTATTACAATTTTTTATACCTGTTAACCGTTTTACTCTAGCATGTTTTTTTTTTATGTTCTAACCCCTTAATCTTTATTAATTTAACTATAACTATTTTTATCCGTTTAATTTGTTGTCTGCTTTTAGAATTTTATATATTTTCTCCCATTTATGTTATTGATTTTATGTTTTGAACCTTGACGTTTTATACATGGTACTTTAATTTTAAATTTAGATATTTCAATTCTTTTCCTCAAAATTAGATTTATTTCCTGTTTAATTTGTATTCTAATACGTTTTTGTATTTTTAGCTACTATGAGTTTGATATGGAGATGTGTTTTGACTATGCCATGCAAGATTTTCCCTGATTTACCTGAGACTATTGAATGTTGACAAATAATGATCATCGTTTTGGACTTTAGCCCTAAATGGTAAGTATGCTTCATATTTTTCCAACTAGATCTACGATATTTAGGGTTTTTACAATAAATTTAATCATATACATAATTACAATTACATGTTTTCCTTGTGAACAAACATGCTCGCTTTGCTATTTCAAATACCCTAAATTTTATGTCTGGTTAGCAATATTTATAGTTAAATTTTAATTTCTTGAACCTATTTTATTACAATCAAACTTTATTTCATTACAATATATATATATATATATATATATATATATATATATATATATATATATATATATGTTAGGTGGTTTCCGGGAATTCATCCGCGTGGTTGATAACTCATCCCTGCCGAGATCGATGGTAAAATGACGAAGTCCTGGATTTCATTGCGTGCGTTTAGACTGTGAGGCCTCTTCGCTATTTCAATTGCCTCTCTTACGAGTCTTGATTTCGAGTGTTCTATATTTGCCAGTACTTTGGTGTTCTCAAAGTCTTTACGATGTGACCTCGTGGTGGCGTGTTCCGCAATGGATGTTGTTTTTGCCTGCTTTCTTAAAGCGTTCTGGTGTTCATCACGTTTAGCTTGAATTCTTCTATTAGTTTGCCCCACATAGGTTTTATGACAGTCTGCACATGGAATCTCGTACACTCCCTGTTGTTCTAAAGGGTTCATCGTCTTCGGAGTCCTCCACACCGTGCTTATTTTTCTGTCTGTATTGAAAATAGATATTTTGTCTCCGTAGAATTCTTGCAATACTGTTCTTGGTACACTTTACATACTGTAAAAAAGCCTTGGTTATTGGTGTCTCATGCTCCTCGTCTGTCTGTCTCGGTTTTGACTTTAGGGCTCTTTGAATATTTCGGTCTGTAAATCCGTCTTGTCTCAGAGCTGTTTTTAACTTGTCCATTTCCTGTTTGATGTTGTCCTGGTCAGCTAGTCTTTGTGATCTGCTTACTAAAGTCTTGACGACGGCTGCTAGTTGGGCTGGGTAGTGATGAGAATTAGCATGAAGGTTTCTGTTGGTGTGAGTTGCTTTCCTATATACTGTATGACCAAGGGTTCCATCTTCCTTCCTACGAGTATTTATGAGAACATCAAGGAATGGCAGTTGATTGTTGACTTCAACCTACATGGTAAATTTTATTTTGTGATGGATGCCATTAAGGTGGTCTAAAAATGTGTTGAGGTGTTCCCTCCCATGAGGCCAAATCACAAATGTATCATGCACATATCGCAACCATAAACTGGATTTAAGAGTTGCCGTTCTTAGTGCCAACCCCTCAAAGTTCTCCATAAAAAGGTTCGCTATAACTGGTGACAGTGGCGATCCCAGCTCCTTCAACTTGTTTGTATCGTTGGTTCTCGTAAACAAAATAGGTGTTCATCAGACAGGGCCTTGTTAAGTCTACAAGGTGTTGAGCTGGTTTGTATTTTTCTAGAATGATATCCAAGGCTTCTTCGATAGGGATGTTGGTGAAAAGGGACACTACGTCAAAACTTACTTAAGAAGACACTCTAGTTGCAAGACCGTTTTTCTAAGTATTTCGATGAAATGTGTCGAATTTTTTACGTATGCCTCTGCCCCCTTTGCAAACGGTTGAAGTTGTTGAAGTATTTGGCTAGCTGTTGTGTTGAAATCCAGAACTTATCGAATTGTTGGAAAATTCTATTAAACACCGTACCAGCCCGAGAATACTTTTCATTTGTGTAAAACATTAGAGAAATAATGCGCGAAACGAAGCAAACTTTTGTGCGATCTACATTTTTTACAACGATGCCGCGATGAAGGAGTTATCCCAAAAACATGATAGAAGAACAACAGAAAAACACAGAATATCTTATGGAAAGCTAGTTGTGCGTTACTTAGGGAAGCCATACGTGATGTCAGAAGAGATTTGGATGTTCTTAATATGGGATAAATTCGATGACATTAGCGAATTTAGGGCCGAAACGAATACAGAGTTGACAACAGACAAAATTTAACAAACTGAAGCTCCAACAGAAGCAAAAAAACGATTTTTTCTCGGAAAATAACGGTCACAGTCTAACCTCACGGCAATTGGAAACGAATAAAACCGTTTATAACTTATCTTCGGTCCAATTGAACACTTCCTCGACTGGCGTGTTGGCTAAGGGATTCAATTACGCTATTGCTCCCTCTCACATACCAACAGAGAGCATAATATGTGGCGTGGAAACAGCAGTTTCAAAATTAGATGCGAACACAGTTGAAATAATTAGACAAGATATGTCGCATGTTCTAAGAAAGGCTAAACCACACAAAAGGAACCTATCTATAGAAGAAAATGAGGCCTTGAAACAACTTCGCCATAACAAGGACATTGTCACTCTACCTGCTGATAAAGGAAATGCGACTGTAATTTTAGATACAGCGGATTATTCAAACAAAATTCAAACATTGCTACAAGATCCAGCATATAAACAAATTACTACTGACTCAACAACTTATCTGGAGAAAAAAACCAAGGCCAAAATCCAAGCAAGTAGGATCGACAAAAATCTCCAACTGCAACTCATTCCACGTGAAAAGTCATCATTTTTTGGGTTGCCAAAAGTACATAAAGAAGGTGTCCCTTTGAGTGGTACAAATAAGTGGAAGGAGCTCCAATGTTATCGCCATCTCACCAGTTAGAGTGAACCTTTTTATGAAGTACTTTGAGGAGTTGGAACTAAGAACAGCAACTCTTAAACCCAGTTTATGGTTGCGATATATGGATAATACATTTGTGATTTGGCCTCATGGGTGGGAACACCTCAACACATTTTTAGACCACCTTAATGGCATCCATCACAAAATAAAATTTACCCTGGAGGTTGAAGCCAACAATCAACTGCCATTCCTTGATGTTCTCATAAATAGGAAGGCAAATGGAACCCTTGGCCATACAGTACATAGGAAAGCAACTCACACCAACAGATACCTTCATGCTAATTCTCATCTCCACAAAGCCCAACTACAAGCCGTCGTCAAGACTTTAGTAACCAGATCACAAAGGCTAGCTGACCAGGACAACATCAAACAGGAAATGGACAGAAAAATAAGCACGATATTGAGGTCTCCGAAGACGACATCCCCTCCTAACCGACCGACAACTATAAATAAAAGAAGCAGATCAGATTCAAATTCTTCAGTTCAGTTACCTAGTGAGTTTTACATCTCACCGTCAAAATAACCCATATGATGATGATCAAAACTCCATTTCACATTTATATTTACGATGACATTTATTAATACATTTCTTGATGGGTTTAGTTAATCATAATTATTTTAATAACGAGGTAGATATAATTCCAAAACTCTATCGATTATTTAATCTGAATATCGCCGGACAGGAGATTAATTTCAGTACGAAGGGAAAAATACACCTATTATATACATTTTTCTTCAGTCAAAAAGACAATGATTGATTATACCCATTTCTTAGTTAAGTTAATCCACCTGACCCTAAAATTTAGCGTGGGTTGGAAATTATGAAGATTTGCAATTTCATTTCAAATTCAGGTGTTGCTTTTTTGGAAAAAAGCTCGGATATTGAAGGTTCACTTTTTTTTTGGCAAATGAACTGTGGTTTATGTGATGACAACCCAACGCAGTAAACTCTCATTTTGGTTTGTTTTGCCTATACAGGTTTTCAACAATCTTTATAGTGGCCCTCTACGTTAGAGTTGAACCAGAATTCTTTGGTTCCTGGTCATAAATTGTATAAGTAGTGATATAAAATATCGACCATCAACTTGTTAAAATTAAAATAGAAAGTATTAAACATTTTTTCATATGCAGCAAAAGTAAAAAATAAAACATTTGTTTTTTATTTTATTTTATATAATTAAGAATTCTAAAATATACTATTAATTTATATAAAAAAATGCATTGAATTTTTCATGTTCAATGTCCTATACGGAAATTTATAAGTGTACTAACACTTTTACATCTAGTTATTTGAAAAAATTATTATATGCATTTACAAAGCCCAGATTGCAAATTTACATCATCATGAACTAATTTCAACATATTTCATGAAAAAAACATCAACATATCAAATTAGGTGTTTTTTTTGGAAAAAGCATGTTCTGTGGTTTTGTGAATAAACTCATTTATACAGTTGTTAACAATTTACTTCCTGAAAATACAGTTATAAAATTACTAAGGCATCAACATATCAAATTACATGTTTTTTCAAATTCTCGTAACAACAATTCATTTAGATTTTGTGACAGGACTCGTTGTATTTCGGCCCTAATTCTATTCTTTAATTTCTCGATATTTCACGTAACCCCAAGGATAAACATCTAACGGGCTTAGATATGGAGACCTAGCTGGCCATTCGATATTACCTCTCCTTCCGATCCATCTATTTGAGAAAATATTGTCAAGATAATCTCACACTGTGCGCGAATAGTCCCACGCATCCTGTTGGAACCATACCGAATCTGCTAGTATATTGAGGGTTTCACAATTCGGTTCTATTAAACAGGGCATTATGTCATTTTGTAATAGGTCTAAATATATTCCGAGTTAAGTGTTCCCTCAATAAAAAAAGGACCCACAATTGAAGTACCCATAATCCTTCTTGGAAAACTTTCTATGACTTCCCATAATTCTATGCGGGTTTTCTGAATATTGCCTCGTCGGAGAAAAGTGCGGGTTAGCATTGCATCTATCCATCATTATTTCGTAAAATTCTACTCTCCGGTCCAAATCATTTTCAGTTCCTAAACTAAATGAGCTTTGTATGGGTGCCATTTATTTCTATGGAAGCATTTTAGAACAGAAGATTTACTTATTGACTGTTCTGCGGCTATTTGTCTAGTGGATTTGTGAGGATTTTCTTGTAAATCGAGCAAAACATTTTAATTGTGTATCTACTGAAAGATGTTTGGGTTTGTAATTGGGGTCTTACGTGGCCAAATTCTAGAAACTTTTTTTCTATTTTACTAACTACCGATCGTGTAATAGGCCGCTCCGGGTACTTCATATTTAACGATTCCATACCATCGTCAAAATTTCTATTATTCTATTTTCCATTAAACGCGCCATACTTTGAAACTTTACCACTGACTTAACAACTACTTATTTGAAGTAAAATTATAGTACAGTTTCTATGGAAATAAACAAGTGTTAAAAACTCCAGCATTAAAAAAATACCACCAACAATACCAAACCAACAAACACCTTATTTTTACCGTTGTTTCCTTAACTTTAGAAAGAAATGTAATTTTTTTAATAACTGTTAATTCTCGGTATAAGACATTGTACAAGAAAAAATACTTAGAATTCAAAGCATAATTCAAAAATAAAATAAAAAACAACTGTTTCCATTTAAAAAAAATGAAATTATTTCTGGCCCACCCTTTATAAATGAGTTTTTAGCAGTCCAAATAACAACTCACGCGTCCGAGTGTTTTTCCAAAAAAAAACAACACTTGAATTTTAAATGAATTTGTTCTAACCCACGCGTCCTCGCTGTATATATCCTTCTACTATTTCCAGATTTGTGTTATCTATTGTGATGTCTTGAGTTTCTATGATAACGTACAACGAATTACGTTGTACATTATTCGTTGTACATTAATCTTTTTACTCATATTTAGTTTTAGGCCTATTTCCTTACTTGCTCTGTTAAGTTCATTAGTTTGATGTTTTAGTTCTTCTGCGTTATTGGCAATTAGGGCACTGTCATCGGCAAATCTCAGATAGTTACGATATTCTCCATCTAGTTTCAGTCCTTTGTGGTCAGAATTCAATCTTTGAAAGATACTCTCTAATGCTGCTGTCAAATTTAATTGTTGATATCGGGTAAGCCATATTGGTTAAAATGAAGTGAATATAGTTGGTTTTCTTTAAGTTTACTGTAAACAGTTTGTGACACAAGTTAGTGATATGTTTCAAATAAGTTTTGACTTTTTTCTTAAGCTCGTTCCAGGTATTAGCACTATAAAAGATAGCTGTGCATCTGAAATAAAAAAACAGTATGGAGCCAACCATGCGTGTGTAGGATAAATCCTTTATAAAAATTTTAATACTACCCAGGCTATGTAACTGCACATTATGGTACTCCAAAATAAACTGTTTTAAAATCGTTTCAAACAAAATTTATCTTTACGCAATGTATCATTCCCAGTAAATATGCTTCAAATAATTTTCTCCCGTTGTTGCTATATAAATCTATCATATATATATATATATATATATATATATATATATATATATATATATGTGTGTGTTTGTGTGTGTGTTGTTACGTTATATTTTTGCCGTAGTTACTCAGTATAAACAAACGCGTTTAAGACCTGTCAAAATATTGCTTTTATTCATCCGTTCCGTTAGCGATCGATAACCTACCATTTGCGCGCTGATTTTGCCTTATTATTATATTTGGTTCTGATTTATTTTTGAAGGTTGTTTGAATTTGACCTGTTGAGACGAATTGATTTATCGAATATTTTTGGTTGGCATTGTGTGTTTCTTGACAGTTGTCATTGTCGTCGACAAGGCGGGAAGGAGGTGCGCGTAGAAAATTGTGTGAGGTTAACTGGAGAAGTCGTGCAGTTGTTTTTAAGGGATTTTCCACTAGTATACTGGCTTTTGATAAGCCATCCGAGTTCGGGAGTTATATGGAAATCCCTACATTGTGTTCCAGCATATTGTAGTACTGTTGATTAGTTGCTGGGATACTTCTCTCATTGAGGATTTGAAAAACTTCTGTTGTTGCGTCATTCTTCGGAGTAGTCATGGAATTTGGGGCCACCCTCACAATGTAACCTTTGGTATAAGAATCCCTTTGGTTGATAGGGTAAGTGATTTTTGTTTGTTCACTAGTCGATTTCTCGTATTGTCAGACTATTGATAGATATTTTCTTTTTTAGGGTTCTCCTTCGTTCTTTCTTCTTTCTTCTTGTTCTACTTCTTTTTCTTCTGTCGTATTTCTTCCATTTGTTTTTGTTTCTACGTGCGGCGTTCCTGCTTTTGTTCTCCATCCAGTGAGATTGTGGTTATATTTTGCTGTTCTATTACGACACTAGAACACAGACCTGGTTTGGCATTATGGTATCATGCCGATCATGGACTTAGCATGCAGATGAACTAGTTGATGGTGCATACACGAACACTGTATTTCTGGTATTTCTATCATCAAAGTTCCAGTGGTGGAGTGAGCGCAAGGGACTCTAACTTCAGCTTCAGCTGTGGTTTCAGATAAGTGACAATTTGTGTATCTGGTTACTGTTTCATTATCAGTTATTTTTACAATAATATAAACCTTAGTATTTGATTTGAAATTAATAAAATATAATTTGTTAACCGAAAGTAAAGACCATTAGCCTACTATCGGTTTATTATTATTATTCTGATCGATTGCACTTCCCTCGAGCTCGAGTGTAGTATAGATGAGACACCAACGTAGGAATTCTGAATTTTATTTAATGATAAATATCAGGTAATTTATTATCGGTTCCCATTAATGTAGTGTTTGATATTGACGATTTATTTAAATATTCTATTGATTAGAATTATTGTATTAGAGGAATATTTAAATATTTGTATCCAGGCTATTCAGGATCTCACATGTTTATATGTACAGTTTGAATCTCGGTCCATAAGTGTAAATTTGTTTCATTTCATTTTTTTCTTTAGGTATATTTAACTTAAACATTCTAAGACTGTTTTGCATTAATAGAGTGCCCTATGGCATATTTTAGCGCCTTGTACTAGTCTGTTCGCGCAAATTAAAGTGAAGGAATTTGTGAATGAACACATGCGTGCATAGAAATCGACCAATATCCCTAACATATTGGTCGTTTTTTCGAAAACTCCCTATGGATGTGTACAGTTTTTTTAACGTTTAATCTATTAAGGAAGATCCCTAGGTGATCTCATATACTTTTCTGCGACGTGCAACTTGCAGTTTTGCAGAAAATCTCCGAAAATTCCAAAATTCTTATCAAAAATTTCATCGAAATGACGTAACGGACATTTCCTCATAAATATTTTAATTCCAACGTAATAGTGTGGTAATTTTAGGCACTGGAAGTTTTAATTGCGAATTTGAAAATTTTCTATGTACATCTCAAGCATATAGGTAGTAAAGCATAGTATTTTCGGCTCCTTAAATCAGTAAGTACCAAGCTCGTTTTGTTTGTATACCAGGCAAATACCTATTTAAATGCAAATTTTTCCATTTTGCGAAGACGGTGCTTTTGGTTGCCACATTCTCCCGGCCTAATAGAAAATTCAGTGACAACACATGTTAAACTTTAAACTGCTATTTGGTACGTTTATAGACAGGGTGTTTAGTTATAGCAAACAAAATCACAAAGTAAAGTGATAGAAGGAGTTGCATTTATATGAAGATTGAAATATAGGACGGACTAGAATGATAGTGCTCCGTAGGCAGCCATATATACAGGATGGTTGGAATATAGGGTGGTTTGGACGTTTTTTTTTGGTATAAAAATGTTGGAAAAAATGTGAAATTAAAATTATATAGGGTGATTAAAAAACTGTTATATGATGTGGACATAAGCAAATCATATACAGGATGGTTGAAATATATGCTGCAGTTGAATTATATTTTTACATTTATTTCTTTTATAGCCCATAAGAAGTTGCATAAAGTGTGGAGAGAAATTAATGTTACACAGGACGATAATATAAAATGTAAAAAATGAACAAATTTATGGGCTAGCCCACAAGGAGTTATATACCATGGTTGAAATATAGGACGGATTTGACTCTGTAAATATGGGATGGATTCTACTCCGTCCTATAGAAGGCAGCTAACAAATTTATGCTTGTCCGTGGGCAGTCGTATGTACAGGATGTTGGGTACATAGGTTGGAGTGTAATTATCTATAGTTATACAGGGTTGTCAAAAAAAGTTGAAAAATGGTTACATGGCGTAGTCCATAAGGCATAAATATATTTTGGGCTTATTAAGTCAACGTGTACTAGTACATTTTTGTTCGTAAAGATTTACTTGTCAATTTAAATGAGAAAGTATCATTGTGTAATGTTGAGGGTTTCGATGCTACCTGGTTCTGCCTATTAAGGTCATACATACAAAATAAAAAAAATACTAAAAAGTTGAAAATAAAATTTAAAATATATATATATATAACCGACTTCTACCTATAACTAAAAAGCTAAAAATAATTATGACATAATACAGCTCTAGCAAATAAATAACACATTCAATATTGTTAGGTACCTACCAAGGAAGTAAACAGTGTAAACATTAAAAGGTGCTCATTCTGTATGAATTAATTACCTACTAATCTAGTATGTTTTTGAAGTCGGTGCCAAGCAACAATAAAGTTTGATGAAGTAGTACATAAGTACGTAATGAAGGATTTTTTCGGTTTTCTATTTACGATTATTTTTTGCATCCTGTCTCTCGTCATTCGCTGTACGTGTACTAGTTATGTGAGTCTCTGGGCTCTTACAAAAGTAGATATTTTAGGCTCACCATATATGTTCTCTAGTTTTTTATTTTTCTTCTCCTCCACCCAATTTCCGTTCTTATGCCTCTGTAAATGTTATTTAAGAAATTCCTTTTCCATTGTCCGATCCTTTTTTCTTCTGTTTTATTAAGAACCCATATTTCGCTTCGATATGTAACTGTAAATATTTCTTTGTTTTTTTTAGACAAATTTCGATTTCATCAAAACCATGAGCATTCCCTACTTCCTGCTTACCTTTGCTATCTTCGCTTTAATTTCCGAGTCCTCTCTTCTATTTTCTTGGATTTGACCCCCAAATATGTAAAATTCCCCTCCCCCTTAAAACTTTGTTTATTCTTCTCCTATTTCTACCCTTAATTCTGATTCTGTCTTACTCTCCATCGCTCCAATTACCATATTTGTTGTTTTCTCTTGATTTATTTTTAAACCAAACTTCTTCGCCTCCGTCCCTATTCTTCATCACCCTTATTAATTCGTTCTTATTTTTTGCCATTATAGTTACGTTATCTGCAAAGGCTAGGCATTGATGCTCGTTCTTGAATATCTTTTCTTCTGTTTTAATTTTACTTCTTTTTTTAATTGTTTCCAGTATCAAGTCGAACTGAGCTGATGATATGGGAATCCTTTTTCTGAGTCCCTGCTCCATTTCAAAATTATCTCATTTTAGGCCCATCCATGATACCTAGGTTTGTTGTTTGTTTTTGTGTCATTTATGTGAGATTGATTATCTTGCTTGGTATTCTTAGCTCTCTCATCGCATTACTCCACTAGTCTGCTTGTAATGCATTGCGCAATACTTTGTAGCATGTGTCTATAACTGGCACATTCCAGTTTGTTTCCTTTCTTGTGAATAGGACATATGTTTGCTTTTGCCAATCCTTAGGCATCTATTCAGTTCTCATATATTTTACATAATAGGTCCATATACCCATTCGCTCAATTGCTCATAACCCACCTTTAACCTTCTGCTGGCATTCTTGTTACTCCCGGGCTTTTGTTATTTTTTAACTTCGTGGGATGATCCACTTCTTGTCCACTTTCTTTCTCCTGTTGTTCTAGCATCTCTTGACTGTGTCCTTCACTGTTTAATAATTTATTAAAGCAATTCTTCCACCTTTCCATTATTCTCCCCGGAGCACCAATCAGCTCTCCTTTCTCATCCTTTGTGAGATTGCTCCGGTTTTGGTATCCTATTCCAACTTTTTTAGCTCCTTGGTAGAAAGCTCTAATTTCCTTGTCCTGAAACTAATGCTCAAATGAAACTCTGGGTTCCAAATTGTTCTCTCAATTTATTCCTCTGGGTAGGCTGAATGTATCAACCATCGAGTTTCAACCTCAAATTCCGAAGGTATGGCATATATATATATATATATATATATATATATATATATATATATATATATATATATATATATATATTCATTGTCATACCTTCCATTAAGTACTGCAGTTAATTTAGTGGAGCATTTCTAGTGCTTTCAGCGAAATCAATAGCGTTGTGCCATTTACTCCAACTTTCCATAGATTGGTTATAGCAACGAGATCATATTAGGTCAAAGAAAAACTACCTTCCAAAATGTATGGTTCTTCTACAGAATATTTGTAATTACTGTAACTGCTCGGTATGCTTTTAGTATATCATGTCAGACTGTATCAATTTCAGCCTGAATGATTGATTGAGGTTTCGACTTTTTAATTTTATTTTCTAATTGGGTTTCAGTTAGGGTGATTTTGCCTGGTTTTCCTTAATTGGCGTAGCCACATTATTTAATTTAGCTTACCGTTTTTCGTCTAGTGAGTTAACAGCTGTTTTCAGCTTCGGAATTAGCATTAACTATGGTTTCCAAATGACATATCAACAACAAAATTAGACTGTGTATTTGTATAGGGCACATGAGGCTTTGAGAACTTTCTGTTGACAAAAGGCATCTTTACTCCTTTCTTTCTTTTGATTTGATAAAGTTTCAATACTTGGCATTAATATCATCTTACAACTTCTATGTAAAAACATTATTAACCTATTATTAAGAATACAAAAAATATAGCAAGCATAATTTAAGTACTTAAATTCAGAAAGAATGCCAGACACCTGGTTAATGTATATTTTATAGTTTGAGAATATTATGAGTTCAGGATTAGTGCACTTTTTGTAGCTTCAGTTGCTTAACTTTAATAACAATACTAGAGGCAAAATAATCCAAATTTTATTGGTTGTAAATTTATGCGTTTTGTAACCATTTGCGCTATGTTATTCTCTGGATTAGAATTTTGTTTGTTTCTATTATGTTTCTTGTTATAATAGTTACAGTTTGCAGAAACATGGAACGGCGTATATTATCCAGATAACGTTTTTACATAATTTGCTATAGATAATAGTGATGGTAATATTTTTAAATTAATGTATAGGGTGGCCAATTGAAAACTGTCCACTAATGTTTATGTCATGTATGGGACCTCAATTCTGTTTATTTGCTAATTCCATTGCCGGAATTTAAAATCCTGAGTTTGTATTCCTCCAGCCCTATTTTGTTCAAATGTGAAGAATTATTTTGTGATACACCTTTTGATCGGACATTGAATCCCTTTCAAATAATTTAATCGATATGTATACTTACTTTATTATATAAATTTATTAAATGTTAAAAGTGTCCATCTCGATACAAGCGTGCAGTGTGTTCTCGGACGTTGTGATGTATATTATATTCTCTTGTGGGAAGCGTTACTGATGAAGGTTCCCTACTAGAAGCAATCTATATATTATATATCTTGTTTTGCGAACAACATATACCTCGAAGAGAATATTCAATATTTCTGATCGGTAAAGTTACCTGAATATTTTATCCTGACATTCTAATCTACCAGTTACGGGATAACAGCAATGACATTGAAGGGCCCTAGATTCCGAATCTCTGAGTAGAAGTTTCATCGAAAATCCGAGATGTGTTTGTTGACACGAGATGTAATGTTCCAACTTTTGGTCTCACGTCAACATATTCAAAGATTTATATCAAATAGATATAGAATTGTTCCAGAGGACATTCTTTTGTGGGAAGTGCAAGTGATCAAGATTCCCAACCTGAAACAAAATCTATTATATATGGTCTTCCATTCGAAATAATGACACCTTGAAGAAAAAATATTTTCTTTATTTAGTTTTTCATTTGAATATAATATTTCCACTTAATTAATTAAGAACTAAGTACTGAAACATTCTTAGTTCTTAATTTTTTAGTTAAAAAATTCAATTTCATAACTTTATTGAATTTAAAATCTTCATAAGCTTCAAGTGCAAAGTAGGCCAAGTTAAGTAATGTGTCAAATAAATTCATACTGTTAGTCAGGTTCCTGTTATGGGAAAGGATAACATTACGGCCTCATTTCATTTTTGGGATTGTAATACAAATATAGATATATAGATTGAAAATTAATAACGTCATTTGTATGTATGCTCATTCGTTTGCTAAATCATAAAAAAGTCAGTTCCATCCCCACAGAATTTGTTAAGTAGATTTATATATATTGTTAGGCTTCAGTATAAGTTACTACTAAATAACTGTTGTGAACTATTTACTGCGATGAAAAAAAAATAGTAAAAAATGTTTTTAAATTGTCATTAACCTTACATTATATAGAGAGAAATTTCATAAACTAAACCTAACACGTTATCAGTTCAGTTTATTTTAAATTTTATTTTAATTGACTGTTTCTTCAATTAAAAGTTTTTTTGATTTCAAACAAAATATATAGTCGTTGTAACTATGCATTTGAAATCAAGTTTGAATTGTAAAAGAGAAATAGAGGTATATTTGAGGTGTGTCTATCAAACACATTTTTGAAACAATTCAAAATTAAAAAAATGTAAACAATTTGTTAACGGTTATCAAATAAAGATCTGTGTGACGTATTAAGCATTAGGCCTTGTTTTAAGAGTATGGACTGGAGTTATAGCAAAATGTACTTAATTGACAAGCAACTGGTTAGCAAATTATTGAATAAATTTATAATGAGATTCACAGCTCCAGATCTTTCCTATTTGAATTAGAATACCTTGTACCTAACAATACTAAATTATATTTAATACTCTCAGGACTCTACATGAGTTTCCAAACTCATTTTTGTTAAAGAATAATTTACACAAAGCAAGGATCCACTATGAATACGCAACAGCTATATTTGGATCATTCTACGATAAGAGGTAATGGGTACGGCAATCATTATAAAATACCCTTTTTATTCTATATGTTGGCATTTTATGCAATAAATCTCTACCTTGACCTGTCCCTTTTACATTTTTACCTGCAGACAGTACTTACCTTCTTTGTGGTAATTGCCAACTAAAATATATTTAGTAGGAAATTAAACAAGTACATTTAAGTACTATAAAGATAAAATACAATAATATTTGTTTACCTTCAATAACATTCAAACTTAATTCTTGTCCCGCTTTTTTTGCGTATGTCTCCTGGTGAATTTTTGTTCGGGTATACAAACAGACATATCTGGCGGCCATATTCTAAATAGTGCTCAAGGATGCGCATCAACCTGAATTTAGTAATACTAAACGCGATGCGACTGTGCCGTGCATTGACTTCGAAAGCGAAAGGTCATTATATCTCTCCACTGGTAAATCGTAATAATTATAGAATTCAGTAAATTTATTTGCATTTACTGCATACACTTCAATAATACTGTGTTGGTTGAGGTGTGATATATTATTAACTCTATATTAACTTAATTCAGTTAAAATTTTTTAATTTTTCATAAAAACGTCTCACCCTACCGTATTTTCCCTGGCAAAATAACCACTAGAGGAGATACTCACTAACCAGGCGAGATAATCTGAATTTATATTATATTTGTGCAAACTCATTCAGTTATAGCTATGCGCTAACTTCTACCAACATTCTCAGGAAACATTCTAAATGATTACTATAGGTTTTTTAATTTTTAAGATTAGCGACCTCGAAGTTCCGGACTAAAGTTAAATGCGAAGAAGTGGCAACTGTTCCATAGATGGAGTAGCTGTCGATAAACAGAAAGTCAAAGCCGCCCAAGAACGGCTGACACCTAAAAATATCCACCAGCTAAGAAGTCGGTATGTAGCAGGATTTGCCAATATCGCCAAGCCACTCAATAGACTCACAGAGGGGAAGGGGCGGTACCAGGGGACAAGAAATGCCAGCGGTCATTCGAGACAATGAAAAGGGCATTGACCAGTGCCCTCTTTTAAGTTATTTTTTGCCCGATGGGAACTTCGTCTTGGGTACAAGCAATGCGTGATACTTTTGCAAATCCAAGAAGGTCAGGAGAAAATCATCGGATATTTCAGCAAGACCTTGAGCAATCCAGAACTGAATTAGTGCGTCACTCGCAGTTGGCCCTACCGATCATATTGTTACAGATAGCACCACGTAAAAAGTTAACACGTGAAGAACGACTAGAGAAGAAGCAAAGTATGACCTGCAGAAACAAAAAGAAAAGGAAAAATAAGTGATAAAAACGGTCGACCAAATGACTGTTAGATAGCAACGAAAGGCACGAAAGATATGGAAAAAAGAGAGAGAGAGGCAAAATAATCCAAATTTCCTTGGTTGTAAATTTATGCATTTTGTAACCATTTGCGCTATGTTATTCTCTAGATTAGAATTTTGTTTGTTTCTATTATGTTTCTTGTTATAATAGTTACAGTTTGCAGAAACATGGAACGGTGAATATTATTCAGATAACGATTTTAACATAATTTGCTATAGATATTAGTGATGGTAATATTTTCAAATTAATGTATAGAGTAGCCCATCGAAAACTGCCCACCAAAGTTTATGTCATGTATGGGACCTCAATTCTGTTTATTTGTTAATTCCATCGCCGGAATTTCAAATCCTGAGTTTGTATTCCTCCAGCCCTATTTTCTTCAAATGTGAATTATGTTGTGATACACCTTTTGATCGGACATTGAATCTCTTTCAAATAATTTAATCGATATGTATACTTACTTTATTATACTAATTTATTAAATGTTAATGTGTCCATCTCGATACAACCGCGCAGTGTGTTCTCGGACGTTGTGATGCATAATATATTCTCTTGTGGGAAGCGTTCTTGATGAAAGTTCCCGACTAGACACAATATATTGTAACGAAATCTCCTTAACCCGGACCTGGTTTCATTCCAGCACGACACCGATAGCTTTAAGGAAAAACATGGTTCTCGAAATGGCTCGGCACCTGTAGAATTGATGATTGATTGTACGAGAATTTTCGATGCTGGTTTTAAAAGGAAGCAGCCACCATCGCAAGTTAGTTAGACAGCGACGACGAGCGTATATTGTGATGTTATTGTGAATCAGCTGTTCTGTATAATTTGATGTAAATAAAAGTTCTAAAAAAGTGAAAGTGAATATTAGTTGAATAATTTTAAATTGAACCCACGAAGTTTATAACAATTTGTGATCAGAAGTGCAGGATTAAGTGCAGTTAAAATCGTAATTTGATTTATGGAAACCCGTAGCATGGAAAAAATAGTCAAGCAGTTTACGGAGGGACTAGACGAAAAGATTCTAGAAAAAAGTGACAAGAAGGAGAAACAACATCAAGAAGAAATTCAACAAAGGTTAGTAAAATCTTTTGATGAAAAACGTAAAATAGAATTAGAAAATCTTGTCACTACGATGAAAAGCGAACAACACAATTTAATTGAGGGATTATTGTCGAAATTTGAACAAAAACGAGAAAATTATTTTAAAATATTTGAACAAAAACAAGATCAAATTGAATTAAAATGACAAAATGATTTTAAAATGTTTGAAGAAAAACAAGAACAAATTGAATTAAAACGACACGAAACTGAAGAGAGAAGACAACTTCAATTTGAATAATTAATGCAAATAGTAGGACAAGTTAATGAAACAGTTAATGAAAGAATGCAAATAGTTGAGTCAGATATAAAAGAGATAAATAATGACATTAAGACCATAAAAAATACCGTGGACACTCTTGAAACTAAAGTGACCTCGATTCCATCCAAAGTCAGGTAAAATTTGAAGTCAGTTCAATTCAAAACACAGTTCAAGACCATATCAGTTCCATTAAAAAACAGTACAAAGTGAGGTACAAGATACAATCAGTGCCATCCAAAACAAGGCAGAAACAGAACTCAAAAAAATGCAACAGGACTTACAGCGAGGAAAACACCAGCACACCGAGTACCAAATGCTCCTTTAGTAAACCACCCACATTCGACGGCAGTTCATCTTGGCCCATGTATAAACAGCAATTTGAGGCCGTGGCTACAGCTAATGGATGGGACTATCAAGAAAAATCTACTTCTCTGATAATTTCGTTAAGAGGTTCGGCCCTAGAACTCCTCCAAAGCATTCGAGTCGATTAACAAGGCAATTTCGACAAGATCATCGCCATCCTGGACAAACGATACGACAATCAATCCTTGAGTCAGGTATACCAAGTCCAAGTGAGTGGAAAAACGCAAAAACCTGTGAAAGCCTCCAAGAATTCGAAGCAGAGATTAGACGGTTAGTACACTTGTCCTACCCAGACCTGCCAGAGGAAACCAAAGATTAATTGGCCAAACAGAGTTTCATAAACGGTATCAGAGATGTGGAAGTACAACGAAATCTAAGACTAAGTGGCGTTAAGAAAAGTAATGAAGCTTTACTTCGGGCGTTAGAAGTAGAGGCCGTCATGAACATGTCCAAGCCGAAGATCCGAGCAGTTTCCTTCAACCAGGAAGAGCCAGAGTCACCATTTCAAGCGCTGTTGGCTGGTATAAACAAACTATTAGCAGAGTCACAGAGAACTGATACCAGAAGAGCATGTTACCGTTGTGGACGGACAGGACACTTCCAACGCGACTGCGGAGTAAGGCTACCTGAACGATCACCGCCCCGGAGTAACCAACAGAACAGCCACATGTCCAGGGACCGTCAGCGAGTCAGCATTTCCTTTACCAATAAAAATGAGCTGGTGTTAATCCGGTATTGTTATGTATAGTGAATTTGTGTGTAAGCAAGAACAGGGTTATGTTTTTTGGGCTAATTCACTTGGTTACATTGAACCATTATGAAAGATACTTTTCCACCCTCCTATTAAACCTTTCCCTAGGAGGTTAATCTGGAGTCTCATGTTCTTCTCAAACAAAATATCAAAATATGAGCTAGCATTAATCCGTTGCTGTCATGTACAGCAGATCTGATTAACCACATTGGTTATTGTTGACCACTTTTAGAGATGGTTTTCTACAGTCCTGTTAAAATCAATGGGCTTAACGGCGTATTTCTTCTTTATTTTCCATGAAATTGCAGACGTTCCGGTATATATTTGACACTTGTAATTTGCAAACACTTCAGCAAGAAGTAATCAACAGCTAAAAGGATACATCTGTTACCTATCTTGGTGTCTAAGAATGGTCAGTCTATGTTAATAGCAAATCTTTGAAAAGGCCTGTCCATGTTTTATTGTATCATTTTGCCTACTAATTGATTTCGGCTCCTATACCGGCTGCATGTACATCTTCGTAATCGTTCACCTAATAAAAGTGTCATACTCTGGTTTTGACCCTCTGAAATGTATCCCTGGAAGTTATCAACAGCTCTCATTGTTGCCAAGTACCCTTTTCCTCGACGATTGTAGCATTCGATTACACATTTTTCCCCATTCTTGACCTGAATAGAATCATATCAATTGTGTTACTACTGGCAACGCTTTCGAGGATAAATTTGCCATGCTTTCTTGGGAACACTAGAATGGAGCTCGAGTTTAGAGCTTCTTCAATATTTTGAGTGTAGACACAAATTCGTCTATTTTCTTAACTAGCACGACCTGTGGAAACCAAAGACTAGTAAATTGTTCAATAACGTCATTTGTAACACTACTGTTTTTTAAACGGCTCTTTTGTCTAATCTATACTTCGAACTGAGATTTCTGTGATTTAGACATTGGTTGGAATACCGCCCCTAAAGGAATAATATATTGGTCTTCTGAAATACAAATGTATTTCCAGTCTCTGATGAAGCCAGACTTGGCGAAACGTACGTCAAATTAAAAATAAATTATAAGTGAAAATGTAACAAAGTGTTTGTTGTTTTCAAGTAACTTAAAAATTAATTTTTATCAAGTGAAGACTGAAGCAATCATGAATTTGAAAGAAACTAGTACAAGTTCTTTAGTCTCAAAATACTACCAACTAATGCTAAAATGCCGCACCAATACACAGAATATTTGGTTCCGTAATAAACGCATAAACAACATTGTATTTACAATTTCTGATAAAGCCAGACATTTGCCAAATTAAAAAAGAAAGTGATAATTTAAGCAAGTGTTTGTTATTCTTAAGTAAATTATTGGTGCTACATAATGATAAATTTCCTTTGTTATTGCAATATGAAACTTCTCAATTTAAATTTGTCTTTAACTAACCCCTGCACATTGTAAAGCTCATTTTGTAGTTTAGTGTCAACTCTTCATACTTTGTCTTCAATGTAGTTCAATTATAATTCAACATTATAAAACAATATCGGATAAAGATTTTACAATGTTAGTACCACTTTGCACCAGCATTTTTGTTGTTTGTAACTTGAGTTTTTGTATAGGGTAGGTCCATAAAAAAGTAATTAAAAGTACGCTTTACTCTGGTTTGTACCAGCCATTACTTATGCCAAGGTGTTTTTCATGTACTAGAACTAACCTAAAATATACCTCATATAGAGTGAATGAGTGAGATTTCTTAGGTTTATTTTTATATGATGGTAAATTATTAACAAACAGGATATATTATTTGTTGTTGTGTTTCCTCTTTACTTCAGATTTTGGCAACTGTGTGTTAAGGTATCAATCGTCTTTTTGGACTTCTGTTCATTTGTATAGTCTTAAGCTGGCAAGCATATTTTCTTTATCCATTCGTTTTAATTGTACTTTCCACTTCATTTTTTTTGTATTTTCTTGTTGATAACATTTTCAGTTGTATTCTTATATCTGTACTTTCTTATTCTACTTTCTTATTTCATCTATGGTGCTTGTATTTGTCTTTCTTCGTCGTCCACGTTTCAGTTCCGTATAAGAGTGTTGAGACATATATCGTCTTATATAATTTTAATTGTGTATTGATTAATTTTTAATAACTTTTGTTAGAGAGTGCTGGCGAAAGACAGGAGTCACGTTTGACTACTTCATTTCTGTTATTTTTCTAGTAATTTTTTCGTCTATGTCTACTACAGTATTGTTGTTAAAATAAATACCTTGTTTTGTTCGTATTAGTGGTCTTGGATTCCTGTTTGACCATGTTTCCATCGGTTTACAAAAAAGCTTTCTCGCAGTCTGCAAAGCTCGTATGTGGTATTCTTTGTGTTCTGTAATTTGTTGTATAGCAAATATTCCATCTGCCTTTTTTAAAACATATTTGTTCTTCTTGAAATACTCATTAGCTGTCTCGGCGGACGTTCTTCTGTCAGTTCCGGTAGTGATACCATATTTGTACCTACGCGTTTTGGCAGAAATATGTCTGCCCAAGTTGTCTAATGTAGCTTGGCAATGTCATTTTCTTGCTGTTCCCGGTAGCTTCTAATTCTTCCCGATAATCTAGCAATGTATTTCATTTTCTGCCTGTTTTTTCGAATATTCTAATTTTCACAGCTATTTATTCATTTTTCTTTGTCTACAAAAATTACTCACGATAATTAGAAACCAAAGGTGTCCAGCCGTTCTCAGGCTCATCGTTTACTACCAACTCATTATTACCACATAAAGAGAGAATAAATAAAGATTTATTTTGGTCAAACTTTCAAATGAATCATTTCTTAACACTAGAACAACTGGAAATCAATTTCTGCTTAAAATGTCAGTTTACATAGAAAAAAGGAGGTTTGACCGGAAAATTTTTCCAATTATTCTGTTCATAAGAACCTTTTCGAATTTCAACGAATTCATAGATAACTACGGTTGAATTGGTCCACCAGTTTTTTACTTATTCGTACAATTTTTCAAATATTTTCTGTCAAATAGAGCAGTCGTTCTAAAATGAGTTGCTGTTACTAACATCATTCCCTCCACATTTGCTTTTTATTTGTTTGTATACACTAATTATTTACAATTCTTTATGAATGTTATTTTTGTTGTACTTTTATTGCTTTATGTTGCATGTTGGGTTGATAAATATTTCCTGTCTTGGATCCAAACGTTAGTTTATTTCTGTAACTGAAATTTGTTTAATAAAATTACAACAAACCATAAGTAACCACCAGTTGAGAAAAAATAAAATGGCATTAAAATTTATCTAATATCATATTCTGGGATATTTTTAATTGCATTAAATATCCGATCGTTTTCAGTTGCTTCCAAGCCTTTTCTTATATTGACAAATACAAAATCAATGAATTGCTTTTTTAAATTTTCCAATTAAGGCATTCACAAATCTTTATATTGAATTTGTCTACTCGGAGCTAATTGAAATTGTAAAACCTCGAGGATAATCTATTGCTAATTACCTAAATGATACCAGAGAAACCTGTGAATCATTATAAATATGAAATGCAAGAAAAAATAACCCAATGCACTTGAATTATTCAATAAAATTTAGAGCACTTGCAAAATAACCGATAAAATATTAATTAAAAAAAGTTATCGTTCAAGATAATGTTTGTAAACGCCGACCGAATCCTCGGTCTCACATTCTCCGTGTGGGGTTTTTAGGAGCCTTTCTATTCTTTGAATTTAATGTTCTCATATAGATATAATTTTATCGTTACTATTTAAAGAATTTCGTTCAACCATTTGCTTAAATTCAGTAATATATGTCAAGATTCTTGAAATTTGGCATTATTCAGGTTGCAGTTTGAAAATCGATAACGTGGCAGAAAATGCTTTAAATATGCCACCTGTGGCACATGTGCCATTACTTCGCCATCCCAGGACGGGTGTAAGAATAGTGGTAGGTTTAGAATCTTCTGTCAGTTCTGAAATATCTATATCGTCCAAACACTTAGCATATTCTTCTTGAATCGTTGTTTCTGCTGAGTTTTCATTCTAACAAACTTGTTTGTAATATTTTTGTTCTGCAATTTCCTTCGCTGTTTCAATATTTCGTCACTTTGTATGTATGTTAAGCTTTTTCTCCTATGTATGTCATTTCCTATATTACTTATAAATGTCGAATTAAACAACATCTATTTGCAATTATCTAACAAATAAATGTAGGTGGTTATTCATTTGTGGGTAATTCTTCAGAGATCACCAAACTTTACTAATCAGCGTCTATAACCTAACTAAATGGTTTTGTATATTGTTTTAAACTTTTCTGTGTTTGAAAATGTTTCAACCCAAATCTCCAGACCATTTTTCGAAATAGTCCGACTACCACTTGAATATGCTATCACGAAATTAATATCAACATCTAGCAGTTTTAGGGAATGTTCAATGAATTGAAAAATTTCGAAAAAGTAGGACTACTAGACTTTGTTCCACTTTCTATTGCCGGAAAAAAATGAGGAGAGACATACCCGTGTACCTCGTCAACAATCTTTCAGAAATTACTTAGTTATTTAATTGCATTATAAGAAATGGTTTGTCTCTCTCTGTGCATATACGTTGATTTAGAATTGAATTCGAATTAAAATTTTAGTAACAATTAGGAATTCGGGATCCAGAATTATGTTATCGATATCTTTAGTAGATGTTATCAAGTTTCATATTTCAATTGGAATACTCATGCATTTTCTGATACAAATATAAATACATTCAGTGGAAATTTCAGTAAATTTCCACGTTTTATATATCTCAGTATTTCTCAAGATTTACATCACTGATTTTACTGGTGTTTTCAGTTTTTTTACAATAATAATATAGAGAGCGCAAGATTCAACTAGCACTAAGAAACGTCTAGGGCAATTATCCAATAGAAAATGTCAGGCATATTACCCCTCCATTTATTATCGTCATATTAACTCCACTTTTCCTTACAAATCTATATCTCCTTCAAATTTCTCTATTAGTATAAGTGGACATTTTGCATATTTAGAAAGAATTTTAGTATGATGTAAACATTGCAAGCTAAATGTCCGGTGTGCACTATTCTAGCGCATTATTAAGGGCGCAATAAATGTGAATCATTTTGGGTACAAGCAAAAAAGTATTGTTACAACCGCGTACTAAAGTTTAACAATTAATTACTGATGTTGTTTTTGGCAAATAAAGAATGCCTTTTGATTACCACTATGTTCTATGATTATTTACCGGGTTCACATGGTTTACACCAGTCAATAGAGATTTTTAGGTGAAATTCAACAGCAAACCGCATAAGCCATAACGTTAATAACAGTTTAGTCATAATTGACATAATTTTAACAGCAAACTCGTGGAAGTAAATTATTTCAGCCTTAAAAACTCCAAAAAATATGGGGTATTTTCGTTTTGTGCTTCTAGTGTAAAAAGTAATGATCTGTTCATAATGCCGTCAATAGGAAAATTGTAGAGAATCGGAAAATTTTCAAAATGAATGAGAACGTAAGTTTTCGCGGTCGGAGCGGTTTCTGCTTTTTTGGAATTTGGACCGCGTCATTTTTTCGAATTAATTTATTTATATATCTGAACCAGCATATAAACAAAGTTTTCCGACGTTTCGCCCACATTTACGAGGCGCTTTTCCAAGGATGAGCAAAACAAAACAAATGTTACTTAGCTTGCGGCGACTCTATTCATTTAGTCTTTTTCTCACAAACACACTTTGAAACTACACTTTATTAAACATGTCACAGTGACGCACACATTGTAAATGACTAATAGGTACTTTAGAGCTTCCTAAAATTAGAAAACCTAAATAAAAAACTTTAGATCTTGCCAACGAAGAAATAATAATTGGCCCCCCGAAATTTCAGGTAAAAGGAGGCACTTAATGGGATTATTTTGGATTGTTTTATGGTTGTGATGATATTTTTGAATACGTGTCTGGAGTTTTATTAGTAGGTATGTAAGTGATTTATTTTGTTGATGAGATTTCTGTTGGAATGTTGATGCAGAGTTGCCAGATGGGCGAAAGTTTTTTTGTTTAAGTACTTCTTGGGAAATAACACCACAGTTAAGAAAATTGCTGTATATACCAAACGTTTCGGGGTTTAGGTCTCCCCTTAAGAAAATTCTAGATCCGTCAAGGTGTCAGCTATTGTCAGTGCATCGCTGGCTGGCTGTCGCATATTCGTACATTTAATGCAATGTTTAATATTATTTGAATCCAACTTTTCGACATGATAGCGAAAAACCAAGATAGACAAATTGGAATTTATGAATTTTCAAAATATCTTTAGTATATCCCGGTCGGACAAGTCCGTTAATACGGTGGGATGTGCAAAATAGCTCTATAAATTATTTAAATTCAAACTATTCAAAAAATAGTTATTCAGTAGTATCCATCGTGAGCCTATATAAACTTAATATTATAAACTATAGTTTTGAAAACAACTAATATTCCACTATTAGTTACCAGAAAGTTATAAATTTTTGAAAAAAAATCTACTTTTGACCAGTTTTTCTGAATTTACTCGCTAAAAATGTCCAAACAGGGTGTATAAACACTGATTAAGAAGGATTTCGTATTCTGTACAACTTTCCTGTAGACAGCATTACGATTCCTCCATTACTTTTCATTATATAAGCAAAAAACAAAAGAAATTCGAATTTTTGCGGATTTTTATTATTTAAATCTTTTAAATCTACGAGTTTGCTGTTAAAATCTTGCAATACTTATCTATAAAATGTTACTGACCTGGTGATATAAGCCAATTGCTGTTGAATTTTATGTTCGAAAATGATTTAAATTTTGCTCTATAAACTGGTGTCGATTTCCGATACGTTTTTGAGAATGAATAGTGTTTTTAAGATCCCCTGTACAGGAAAAACATTTCGGGTTCAAATGAAAATAGTATAAACTGGTAATTTTCTTCATCAGTTGTGTTAAGTTTTATTACCATTGAAAGTGGGTCTGATTTAGACCTTGAAACGTTTGGACTATTTAAAATATACTGACTTTTTAGCAATTTGTAGTGTTATTCCTCAAAAAAAAACTGAAAACTACAAACCCTTGAGGCCACAACTATCTTTCAGAAAACAAATAAATTTTTAGTGCTGCTTCAAATATAGTCGCCGAATATAGTATTTTCAGCATAGTTACTAGCGTCTAGCTAGTATCTAATACTATAATACGAGCAATGTAGCAATGTATATATATATATATATATATATATATATATATATATATTATATCTTCACAAACACAAATGCTTTTTAAAAAAATATATTTTACTTGAAAGTTACGTTATGTAATATAAATGAAATAAATGAAAGCGATACACTTAATGACGCTCACAGCCATCGCATGTTGCATTGTCAGCAGTCAGCGGTTTTACAGGTGCGATGGGCATTTGCGTAGTTCCTGGGAATTGCTATATCGTGTAAAATGACACCATGTGAACGACTCATTTGACCGGTTACACGACGTTGTCATATTAATATTCTAAGTATTGTTTACGACGTATATAACAACTCCCCTCACAAAGAAAAAGTTGCTGTTTTACAGGAACTTTTCTGAAAATAGAATTTGTAAAATAATAAAATATAAATGTTGTATACATATGAAATTTGTAGAAAGCAAAAGTGAATAAAATAGCGTAAATTGTATAAATGTATAAAATAAAAATATAATTAGCATTAAGTGAGGTCCTTAATAATAGAACCTAAAATAATACTTTTCAGTGATAAATAAGTTTTACAAAACAATTTTTGAAATTATTTTGGGGTACTTAGCTCGATGTCTTCAGTTTCGTTCTGTCGGAGGTTCGGTCTCAATCTTGGCAACAATTTTGAAATTCTGGTTGTGGGAGATGGACTTTCTCTGGTTGTATTGTATTTACTCCAAAGCGTTTGTAGGACAAATACAGCGACAATTATTATAATGGAAAATATTGTCACGTAGGTGAACCAAGAAATGTTCTTTTTGACGAATGGCTGATTTATTAATTCGTCTAGGTCCATTGAGTAGTCGTTGAGTTTGTGGTTTGCGACTTTTAACTCCTCGAAATTCAATTCATGGAGCTTCAAAGGTTTGAGTTCGGGAACGACAATCTTTTCTAGTATGGTATCGCAGCAGTTGAAAGGGATAAGAACTGGTTGATAGTTTTCAAGGGTGTTGCTACTTTTTATGGCTTCTGCTTCGATTTTGGTTATCCCAATGAAGGCACAGCAATCTTTCTGAAGTTTTAATAAAGAGTTAACATTGAGGGTTAAGGGTTTTGTATTGATGTTGGTACAGGTGAGGGTAACACTGAGAGGCTCGGTAACCATAATTAATCAAACGTTGGTTTCGAGTTTTTGAACGTGGTACCCTTGAGCAGAAATCACTGCACTGTGACAATTGTCCAGCACTTTTTTTAAATTTCTTAAAAGTTGGGCCTCTCACAAAGCATTTGAGTCTATCGGATACGCATAGAGTTCGGAACACAATTTATTTTGATTGTTCAACGGTTTGCACGCACTAAGGTCTTTTATCGGAATATACAGTAAGGAATCCTCGTTTTTTGCTATATATTTATGAGTGAATGAAAGTACATGGTATAACCCAGTTCTATCATCATAGATTGGGATTGGGTATAAGCGGAGAGCAGTAAATGATTGCTGTTCAATAAGTGGAATTCTGAGTATAAATACAAGGTCGGAATCTGTTTGAAAAGCTTCTAATTCTGTAATTTCTAAGTATCGTGCAATACTCGAATATTTGACGGGCAAAGGTAAATTATTTTTCACGAGATTCTGTGATATTTCCTGTAAGGCGGCTATGAAATGTTCGGGAGTTAAAATTGAGGTATGGATAATTTTTAGACGGACAAAAGTTATGGAATTAAGAACATCATTTAAGTTATCTTCTAGAAAGAGATAATTTTCCATTAGTTTTTCCGTCATTTCTAGAAATGAAAGTTTTGTTTCCACGTACGCCATTTTCGTTAAATATTTTCTCGTCGACCTGAATGTGTTGATTAGTCTCGTTAAAGTTCTTTATAACTGAGGTGGTTACACTGATTTGGTTTTTCAACAGATTTTCGATCTGCAGTTGTCCTTTGTTTAAACTATTTGTACTGTTGGTGAAGTACTCGCCGTCGGCGGCGTCTAAGTTACCAGTTATGGCTTTGAAAATTGATCCGGTGCCATCGATTAGTCCACGGTTGTACCTTCGGGTGTCCATGTGGATTTCAGTGAATTTGTTTTTGACAGAGTTTGAGATTTGGTTAAGTAAGTTGATGTGTGATTGAACGTCAGCACGGAATACGTTGGTTGGGTGGACGTTAGTTTTTAGTGATAAAGTTAGTGCATCGAGAATTCTGTCGTTGGTAGCGAAAGCTTGTTCTAGAGCGGAGAGATTTCTATGAACTAGAAGAGTCCATTTGTGATTTGACACGGCTATACGTGATTCTTCATGATAATAAATCCCTATGGTGTTATTGATTGGCTTTATTTCGAATTGGGATGCTGCCGATCCGAACAGCAGGATGACCCTGTAAAGAAATCAGTCTTCTGTGAAAGGTTTCATACGGTCAAAGTTTACTTTGGTTTTTTGGTTAGTACGAGAATTTAGTAAAGTAGCTGAGTTTGTATGTAGTTCTACTATTTGAAAGGGTCCGTTAAATTTGTTTTGTAGTTTATCTTTGAACTGAGATTCGCGTAAGTAAACCTTGTCACCTACTTGATAATTTGGGGGGTTTTGTCCGAAACATGTTTATCGAATCGAATTTTGGCTTTTTGTTTTTGGGTATCGGTTCTTTCGCGTGCTATTTTGTAGTCCTGTGAAATACGGTTATTTAAGTCTCTGATGTATTTAGAAATCAAGTCCTTTTCGTTATAGAGGGTTTCAGGGGGTCGGCTAGACGTGTGCCCAAAAACGAGTTTTGTTAGCGGAGTTATTGTAAGTAATACTTGCGTATGGCAAAATATTGAAGGGGTGTTCGTCAGGGTGCTCGGCTTTATGAATACGGATCATATCTAACAAGGTTGAATAAAAACGCTCTAATGAGCCGTTAGATTGGGGGTGTCCTACACTAAAGTAGGAAAGTTTAATATCGAACAATTTGCAAAGGTCTTTGAGGAGTGTATTGTCGAATTCACGACCGTAGTCGCAGTGTATTCTCAGAGGCGTTCCGAAGTGTTGGAAAAACACCAAGAGTGTACTAATGACCGTTTTCCTGGACTTGTCGCTAATCGGGTAAGCCTGGGAATATTTAGTTAATTCGTCTCGGATAGTAAGGGCATAATTTTTGCTAGGAACTTCTGTTACTACTAATGGATTGTCAAGGTTTTTACGGAAAGCTTTAGTTGTCTGACAGATTTGACAGTTTCTAATGCAGTTTTCTACGTCTTTTGTAATACCTTGCCAGTTATAGTTTTCTTTAATTCGTCTAATAGTTTCGTTGATCCCTCTGTGTATGTTGTATTTACCGTTATGAAATTGATCTAGTATTATTGGCACTTCATCTCTTCCTACTGTTTTTGTTATGTTCTGACAGACTTTCCACTTTATGTCTGTTTCTGCGAATATAAACGAAAGCATTTCAAGTATAGGTAGGTTTAAGTTATTTTCAACGCAGTATAGTTCAGAGTCAGTTAGAATATTTTCTATTAATTCCGAGAAATAGAAATATTCTTGGAAATCAAAAACACAAAAAGGCATTAAGAGAAGTTTACCCTGACAGCAAAACCAATATTGATTCATATAATAGTATAACCTATTTTGGCAAACCAAGTTTAAAAATAGCATCATTTTTAAGAAAACAGAATATTAACGTTGCATTCAAAACAAACAATAGTCTTGGAAAATTTATCAAAAATAACAAATCAAAAATCGATCCAAAAAATAAATCTGGAGTCTATAAATTATCATGTGGGTCATGCCCTAAAGCCTATATCGGCCAAAGCGGCAGAGCGTGTAAAAAACGTATCTATGAACACCGTAAGTCTTTCATTAATCAAAAAACAGATTCCAATTATGCCGAAGATTTAGTAACAGAAAATCATCTTTTCGATGAAAATTTTAAATTATTACATTCAGAAAATAAAGGCAATAAATTAAATCTTTTAGAATCATTAGAGATTAATAAACTTAAAAATACCGGTAATTTGTTAAACGACCAGACAGAAATAAATAATTCTCCCTTAATAAACCTCTTTAGTTACTCCTTTTACCTGTAATAAAATTAAATACTCCTGTTTAAAACTAAGTACCTGGTAATTATATCACTTCTCGAATATAAATACAACTTCCTCAAGAAATACCCAGTTAGTCTAGTTCCTTGACAAAGACATTAGTCGAAACGCGTCGGACAGTTTTCAAAAAACCTAATTTGTGGAAATTGCAATTGTAGTATCAGTTAATTATTATTTCTATCAACTTTTACTATAGCATTCGGAAGATGGACTTTTTCAACTTTTATGCCTGTTAATAAGGCATCTGTATCTCTAAGGTTGCAATTAAGTTTACAGATTTGCTCTGTACGTGCTTGAATGGAAATTGTGTTGACGTGGTTACATGAAAAGTTTTTAGGGGTATCTTTACTGATTAAATCATCTGTTAATTTATATAACGGTAGTGTTTTGAAGTTGGTTACTAATTGCCTTTTATGGAAATCGACGATGCAATTATAATATTCGAGGAAATCGGAACCTCACAATCCGTCGAACTCGATATCGATATTGCAAATGTAAACGATATTAAACGGGACGAGAGTCGATTCGTTGATATGAATTTTTTCTCGTTAGTTATTCCCTGGATAACAACATTTTCTTGGAACCTTTTGTTGAAGCGTTTGCACCGGTGTCCACAAGAAGTTTGTAGGTGTTGGATTTATCGGTGATGTAATATAAGTTCTTAGAGTTTACGGACAAGAGGGGTCTTACAGAAATCTCTGTTCGGGGATATTTAGATTGGGGTCGAAGCTGTCTAAATTGAAGGTTTGAATGTGCGTTTGAAGGTCTGACATGTCCGGGGGTTCTGTTTGAGGGGTAGTGTCCTGAAAATTTTTAGGAGAAATTTCGTCGTAGTTTTGAGAGTAATTTTCGCTCTCGAAGTCTGTTTTAAAGTAATCGTTAAAGTCATTCTGGTAATTGTCGTAGGAACAATAATCGTTATAGTCGAAATCTGTGTATTGGTACTCGTTGGGAGTTGGGTTCGAATAAGTCTGTTCACTTCTAGGATTTTCGAACTCGTGATTTTTTAGGTAATGAGTACGTTGTTGGCGGTAAAAATTAGGGTTCGGTTTAAATTGGTCCGTATTTGGGGGTTGATTACTTGTTAATGGGCGTTGTTGCTGGAAACTCCTATTGGGTGGAAAGTTTGTTTGACGAGGTTGCTGGTAATTTTGTTGGTTAGAATGTTGGGCGAATGGAGGGCGTGGTCTCTGAAAATTTTGCCCAAAACTTTGATTTTGTCCAAAGCTGTGGTTTTGTTGGAATTGCCTTGATTTAGTGATGCATTCATTAACTGAATGGCCCATTCTCTTACAGAATGTACAGTGTTTTGGAGGTAGCAATTGATTGGGTCTTCTAAAGGTCGGAGTTGTATTTTTGAAGTTAGAGAATTTTTGGGTTTCGAGATGGTTCAATTGAATTTCTCTTTTAATTCTAGAGATAGCGGTTAAGATATCTTTTGGGTCGCTTGCTCGAATTAATTGTCCCATTTTTGGCTCTAGGCCTGTAAGCAGGCTGTTAAGTGCTATAGGTTCAATGAGATCTATTTGGGCTTGTTTTTCCTTGGAAGTTATATTTTGTTTTGTGACTGCGGCTAACATTTTTGCCTGGTGGGTCTGAATTCTAGTTGAGAAAGTTAAGGGTGATTTGGATGGTAATTGTTTCATTCGTTGGAGATCCTGAATGAGTGCCGATATGTCTCGGGGGTCTCCGAAGTGGTTTTCGAGAAGAGTAATGATTTCAGTTAACAGGCTAGGGTTTCGTGAATTTACTAATTCCGCTGCCCTGCCACGGAGTTTATTTTTTATGTGGAGTATAAGTAAGACCTGTTGGTTATCGGTCGCCATACTGTGGGCGGTGTTACATGATGTGATAAAAGTATTTAAAAAGATGGGGTTACCGTCGTACTCCGGTACTATCGCGAAAATCTCGGAAATTTTATAGGGCTCCACAGTTGGAGTGGCTGCACCTTGCCTTTTAGTAGTCATATTGTTTAAAAATCAAGTATTTGCACAATATTAAAAGTCGAAATCAGATTATATTGTCAAATTGACAAGGGTTAAACGTATAAATAAATGTGAAAATAGACAAATATTAAAATAATTAGATCAGGTTATTATAAGTTGTCGTTCAAAATAATGGTATAAATTTAATATGTAATTATCAATAAATTGGTCAAAAATATTTCTTACCTTGCACTTTTACTCAAAATAAATGAACAATATATTAAAGATAGTGATGTAATATTTTTAAAATATTTAAGGAATATTAATGGATATATCTTTGAAATGGTGATTAAGTGTATCAATAAATGGAAATAATAAAATAATAATAACGTAATCCTTACAATATAATTCCTGGCATGGACTGTTCTGTAAGTTGACTGCACTGGTTAGCCGTTGCGTGTTCCTGGTGCTAGCTCGCTTCCAGTTGTGTCTCCAGAAAGAGGTTGATTGTCCCACGAAGGTTGGAAACCACCACGACTAGTTAGAATTCTCGTGTTCTAGTCGTTTTGGAACAATCCTACTGACTGCGCCAATTTTATATCTTCACAAACACAAATGCTTTAAAAAAAATTATATTTTTATTTTAAAACAAAAATTAAATATTTTACTTGAAAGTTACGTTATATAATATAAATGAAATAAATGAAAGCGATACACTTAATGACGCTTACAGCCATCGCATGTGCATTTATAAGCTACGTGTTGCATTGTCAGCAGTCAGCGGTTTTACACGTGCGATGGGCATTTGCGTATTTCCTAGGAATTGTTATATCGTGTAATATGACACCATGTGAACGACTCATTTGACCGGTTACATGGTGTTGTCATATTAATATTCTAAGTAATGTTTACGACGTATATAACATATATATATATATATATATATATATATATATATATATATATATATATGTTTTAGGTGGTTTCCGGGAATTCATCCGCGTAGTTGATCCTGCCGGGATCGATGCTAAAATGACGACGTTTCGGCAGAGTCACATCTGCCCTCTTCAGGTCGGTTCGCATAATTCTCGTAGCCTTCTGCTTTCGCTTTTAGTTACTCGAATACTAATATCTTAGGCTTAGGCTACGAGAATTATGCGAACCGACCTGAAGAGGGCAGATTTGACTCTGCCGAAACGTCGTCATTTTACCATCGATCCCGGCAGGGATCAGTTATCAACTACGCGGATGAATTCCCGGAAACCACCTGAAACATTTAGTGCCCGCGAAAACAAATATATATATATATATATATATATATATATATATATATATAGACATATGTAATTGAGTTCTGGGAAACGGCTCTAATGATTTTCAGGAAATTCTCCCATTTGGAATTTTCGATGGATAGAAATCGATTGGTGAGGGTCTCATCTTTGGGAAAAATCGTTTTACTGAAAAATTAAACTATTAAAAAAATTATTGACAGTTTGTGACAATCACGACACCTCTTTTGTTCCATCATATTTTCGGAGCATTATATTTTTATAGCTGGACATTTCAAGTTTTTAAGGTGAAAAAATTGGTAGGCGATTTTTGGATGGGTAAGACCTTATGAGTTCGCATGTTAATTTGATGCTTATAATATGAATTGGTGGTGTAAAATTATAATTATACGGGGTAGTTTAAAATATGTTAAATGGTCCATAAGAGGTGCTATGCAGGGTGGTTAAAATATAGCGTCAAATGAAATTATAGTATGGTCAGAAAAAAGCAAGAAAAAATATTTATATAGGGTAGGCCATAAGCAGTTGGAAATAAATGATAGCTGCCATACAGGGCGGAGTAATAGTATTTTTATACAGGGTCGTTAAAAATGATAATAGAATGTTATACCTATAGGGTAACTTATTAGAAATTACATTTACAGGGTGGTTGCAATATAGGCTGTACTGAAATTTTAATTATATATAGTGGCTGAAAAAATATTAAAATAAATGACCATAAGCAAATGCATATACAGTGTAGTTAAAACATATGGTGGTGTGAAATTATAGTTAAACAGTGTGATCTCAATTATGTTAGCACACAAATGTTATATTTGGTAGCCTATAAAAAGTTGCATTTATAGAGTGGAGCGGAATTATAGTTATACAAAGTGTTTTAAATAATGTTAAAATATAAATGTATTATACCGTAGCTTGCAACGACTTGCATATTTATATAGGGTGAGTTTTTTTATGATCAGTACGGTGATCTCGGAAACTAGCGTAGATAGAGCAATGGTTAAATTGGGAAAGATTTGCAGTTTTACTGGCCCAATTTAATAACACTTTCGGATTTTTGTAAAAAGTCATGGAAAAAAAAACGAAATTGTGTCAATTTAGGTAAATCCCTCTAGCTCCTTTGTTTTTGATTTTATAAAAAAATGTAAATATTAAAATTGAAGGGAATTGTATCCCGAATATGATTGTCATGTCCTCGTTTTCGAGATATGACACAAACTTATCTTTTTTGAATGGAAACCATAGTTGGCTATGACCTCAAAAAATAGGACATTTTTAGAGCTTTTCAACGATATAACTCGATATAGTTATTCATAAAAATAACGGAGTTATGGATGCATTTCTCTCTTATTTTCACTTTTAACGTAGGTAGCCATGAAATAGATTGATTTATTAATAACAATTCCAAAAAACATTGAAAGATTTTTTATTAGGTATATCAGATATAACGAAAAAACTGAATAAGTAGGTACTTACTAAAAACTTAAGAAATTAAAGTACATAATAATGGTTACAATTTATGTTCAAAAAGTCCACCATTGTTATTGAGACAAAAATTGCATCTTTTTAAGATTGAAATTACCGCTTTCCTCACATACCGCCTAAAAGTTTCTTCAATTGCTTGTAATACCGCCTCCCTTAGGTCACCAACTGTCTCATACTTTCTTTTGTATACTTTGTTTTTTAGCGCACCCCATAAATAGCGCCATTCGCGTGGGCCATTTCTTCCTACCCAAGAGTTTGGATAGATGTTATCTAAGTGTTTTCATACTAATAACGAGTTATGAGCCGGTGCTCCATCATGTTGAAACCACTCAATTTCTAAACGAGTTCTCAAATTCAAATTATGCAAGATGTCTTGAAAAGTGTATTGCAAGAAATGCAAGTAGCGCTCCCCAGTAAGCGATTCGTCATAGATAAAAGGCCCCAGAATAGTACACCCTCTGATACCACACAAAACATTAAAACCAAATATGCTCATTGGGTCTATTGAACATACCGCAGTTAGTAAATCTAGTTTCATCTAACCATAACATCATTAATGGAAACTGTGGATTATCAAGGCACATTTCACTAAACCATGTACAAAATAAAATATGTCGATATTCGTCACCAGCATGCAAAGTTTGAGAAACACAAAGTTTGTACGGGTGGAACTTGTGCGTTTTCAGTACCTTAACTACAGTTCGTTGAGATGTGCCAGCTTCTGCAGCAATCTCACGAGTTAATGTAGATGGATTTTGATTTACCATTGCCAATACATGTATTTGTGCTGCTTCGTTAATTTGATTATATTCCTTTGGTGGTTTAGTAAAAGATCCATATCTGCGTAAACTATCGTAAAGCCTCTTAAATGTACATAGAACAGGTTGACAATGATTAAAATATCTATGAAAGTATTCCTCAGCTGCACGAACTGAATTTTTATGGCATATGATATAATATCCCACCATATTCAGTTTTTCTTCGTTAGAATATTCCACTTTATCACGAAAACTTGTCAATGTCGACTGTCAGTTCAGCACTACTAATGGAATTACTCTCAAATGAGGAAACATCAAAGTGAAAATAATCTTTTTCATGGCTACCTACGTTAAAAGTGAAAATAAGAGAGAAATGCATCCATAACTCCTTTATTTTTATGAATAACTATATCGAGTATTATATCATTGAAAAGCTCTAAAAATGTCCGATTTTTTTGAGGTCATACCCAACTATGGTTTCCATTGAAAAAAACAAGATAAAATTGTGTCATATCTCGAAAACGAGAGCTGTCTCAAAAACGAGAGCTGTCACGCCAACGAGGACATGACAATAATATTCGGGATACAATTCCCTTCAATTTTGATATTTACACTTTTTATAAAATCAAAAACAAAGGAGCTAGAGTGATTTGACTAAATCGACAGAATTTCCTTTATTCAAAACATCTACTAAGCCATGACTTTACAAAAATCCGAAAGTGTCAGTAAATTGGGCCAGTAAAACTGCAAATCTTTCCTAAGTTAACAATTCCTCTATCTCCGCTAGTTTCCGAGATCCCCATACTCACCCTGTATATATATATATATATATATATATATATATATATATATATATATATGTTTTTAAGTTTTCGCTGGCACTAAATGTGTTAGGTGGTTTCCGGGAATTCATCCGCGTAGTTGGTAACTGATCCCTGCCGGGATCGATGGTAAAATGGTTTCGGAGAGTCACATCTACCCTCTTCAGGTCGTTTCGCTGAATTATGCGAACCGACCTGAAGAGACAATTCGATAAGTTCTGGATTTCATTGCGTGCGTTTAGACTGTGAAGCCTCTTCGCTATTTCAATTGCTTCTCTTACGAGTCTTGATTTCGGGTGTTCTATATTTGCCAGTAGTCTGGTGTTCTCAAAGTCTATTCGGTGTGATGTCGTGGTGGCGTGTTCCGCAATGGATGTAGTTTTTTCCTGCTTTCTTATGGCGTTCTGGTGATCATCACGTCTAGCTTGAATTCTTCTGTTAGTTTGCCCCACGTAGGTTTTATGACAGTCTGCACATGAAATCTCGTAAACTCCCTGTTGTTCTAAAGAGATCCTCGTCTTCGGGGTCCTCAATACCGTGCTTATTTTTCTGTCTGTATTGAAAATAGTATCGATATTGTGTCTTCGTAGAATTCTTGCAATACTGTCCGTGGTACCCTTGACATACGGTAAATAAGCCTTGGTTATTGGTGTCTCATGCTCCTCGTCTATTTGTTCACGGTGCCAACCGATAGGCGCCGAGCAGCTACTATATAACAGCGCGCGCTACTGAAAATCTTAGTATTCGAGTAACTAAATGCGAAGGCAGAAGGTTACGAGAATTATGCGAAGAAGAGGGCAGATGTGACTCTGCCGAAACGTTGTCATTTTACCTTCGATCCCGGCAGGGACCAGTTATCAACTACGCGGATGAATTCCTGGAAACCACCTGCACCATATATATGTTTAAATATATATATATATATATATATATATATATATATATATATATATGTTAGATTGTAGTCCTTCACGGATGGAACAATGTGATTTTCTTTCTTGTATCCGGTGTACATTCGTTTTTTGGTTTGTGCTTTGAAAAGAACATTTTACCTGACGTTTCGCCAAAATCTCATTTGGCATTTTCAAAAGTTGAAATCTGATAACAGAATGAAGAAATCCAGAGACTGGCTTTCTGTTTATACCTTCGTTCGAGATCGTAAACTGTATGATGTTTATTCTCCCTTGCGATTGTTAGGGTTCCGTATATACAATATTTCTGCCTCTCTCACATCACAGCAATTTTCTCCTAAACTACTGGACGGAAGAGGTTGAAATTTGGTATCAATGTACAGTTTGGTGACCCGATCAGGAGTACATATCGTAAAAGAAGAAATTTTGATTTTAGGTTTAGGTATAGGGTCTGACCTGAAGTTTACTGGAAAAATAAGGAGAAACCTCTACTTTAAATTTTGGGGAGCAAATTACAGAATTAAATGGAAAATATAAAATTAAAATTGTTTCTAACCCATCTTGTTATATATCAAATGAAAGGGCTCATGCTAAAGAAAACAAATGTATATTTCTAAAATAAATTAATTAAAAGATTCATTTGGGGGGGGGGGCAAATTATAAAATTAAATGGAAAATCAAAAATTATAATTGTTTCTAACGGGTCATGTAATATATCAAATCACAGGGCTCATTATGACGAATACAAATATATATATATATATTTTTTTTAAATGAGTACTTTAAAATATATTAAAAAATATTTAAAAAAAATTACCCATTCCCCCCGTTATTCCTCAAACTATAAGACCTATTTTTTTTTGTTTATAGGAAAAGTATGAAAAAACCCCTAATTCTATTATTTGGCCCCCAAATAATAGAATTAAACGGAAAATCAATTATTAGAAAACCCCCATAGTAATTTTAGGGACAAATTATACAATTAAATGGAAAATAAAGATTCCGTTTTCAAACGCATCATGTAATATATTACAGGCTCATTATGTGAATTACAAATATCTCATATTTTTAAATCATTTGTTTAAATGATATTAACAAAAATATTAAACATCGACTTAGGTAATTCCTACTTTAGATGTTCTCGTTACCAAGACACCAAACAGACAATTTCAAGTTACAGTTTATAGAAAACCAACACACACCAATAGATACCTGAACGCCACGTCACACCATCACCCAGCGCAGATCCAAGCAGTCGCCAACATCCTTATTTCCAGATCATTTAGTTTAACAGACCCTAACACCAAAAACGAAGAAATTGAAATTATAACAGAAGAACTAAAGAAAAATGGATAGAAAAATCATACAATTAAACAAGCAATTAACCGCAAGACACGAGAAGAAAATCACGAAGACATAAAGGAATACAAACATAAAGTTGTCCTACCTTATATTAGATGTACTACTGACAGAATAGGACGGGTACTGAGAAAATACAACATAAAGCCAATTTTCAAGCATCACACGAACATAGGCAAAGTCCTCGGTAACACAAAAGATAAAATCGAGTTAGAGAACCAGGGAATCTACACTATATCTTGCGGAGACTGTCAAAAGTCATACGTGGGAAGTACTAACCGACACATTTCCGTAAGAGAAGAGGAGCACAAACTAAGCATCAGGAATAAGCAGACGACATCGGCCTTATTCCAACACGAACTCCAAACAGGACACAAAATTGATTTCAAAACGTGCAAGGAAATCACGAATATAGAAAATCACTGAAATAGGCAAAAACGGGAAGCAATCGAAATTCAAAAAATCGGAGAATTAAATAAACGTGACGACGCTCTAAATTTGCCAAAAACGTGGAAGGTACTTTTACAAAAATCCTATCATACAAATCTTAGTAATAAATCTAATCCTAATGAAAAACAATCGCAAGGGATAATAAATAGCGCGACGGGTGGTCACAACCCAAGAGGATTAGCAGGTGAAACAATAAAGACCACTAACGACACCGCACCTGAACAGTCATCATACAGTTTATGATCTCGAACAAAGGTATAAATAGAAAGCCAGTCTCTGGATTTCTTCATTCTGTTTTCAGATTTCAACTTTTGAAATTGCCAAATGAGATTTTGGCGAAACGTCGGGTAAAATGTTCTTATCACAGCACAAACCGCAAAACGGATGTACACCGGATACAACAAAGAAAATCATATGGATGGTAAAAAGATTTTAGAAACAAAAGTGTTTGTAGAGTGGCCCAAAAGCGGTCGCATATACAGGATGGTTGGAATATAGAATCGAGTGGAATTATAGCATGATTTAAAAATGTTAGAAAAAAATGTTTTAATGGGTTTTTCATAAGCAGTTGCAATATATGTGGGAGTAGAATTGTAGTAACACATTTTAAATAAAAAATATGCAAAAAAATATTATATTAGGGAATTTAAAATAGTTTATATAGCAAATGTCCGATTATTTGGATATATGTACAGTGCATCCCATTTTGGTTGAGATTGCCAGGTTACTCGGTTGTTATTGAAGATAGAGTCTTGCGGTTTTCACATACCAGTTCTACTTTTTTGTGAAACTCAGGATGGCCATATCAGATTTTGCATAAGTGTTTCCATTTATAAGATACAGGGCGATTTTGATAATTTATACTTTTTGGGCCCCTTCTATATCTACGAAGTTATTAGAAATACTCTTGCGCTAAGAACTACGTCTAATAGAAAATTTTGCATAGAATCCAGTGGAGTACCCAATTTTTTTTCCGAGTATGGTTTTGAAGATACTACACAACATTATATATTTTTAAATGGAACACCCTGTATTTTAAAATAATGTATAATACAATACAGATGGTATTATTAGAAATGCTAAAAAACACTAAAAAGCTGAGTTTTTTTGCTAGTAGGCCATATATTTTCCATTTAAAAGGAGAATCAAACAAATAATTCCATTTGAGATTGTTTATAGGAGTTTATCAACAAAGAAAAATAATGTTAACAATAATTCAATAACATGAAACACGAAATTTAGGTACCTAAAAGCAACTAATAAATAGTTATACATCGTTCATTATGTATAACAAACAGAACAATTCAATTCAATTTGTTCAGTTACAGTTACTATTACAAGTATTACAAATCAAATAACTATCTTAAAATTAATTTTGGACATTATTTATTACCTTATTCATTTAACTGTTCAAATTGTTGTCCATTTTCCCTAACACATAATTGGCAAAATTATAGAATTCTGCCTTTCGGAACAATATTTTATCTAGTGAGCGCTGGAGAGAAAAACGCAAATCTGATCAAGCTGTCATTGTTAGTAACTATTGTGTTTTATCGTGTTTGAGTTTACAAGATCATTATATAAATAATTATTCGTGAGTTTGCTGGTTGATAATTGATAATGGCTAGAAGAGAATTCGTTTTTCAAAATAACGAAAAATACGATATGATACAACGTTTAAATCAATGTTATGAGAATGTTGAAGAAGCTTTAGAACTTTATTTCCACAGGTATAAAGTACGAGTATTTTACCATAAGATATTTCATGAAACTTTCAGATATCCAGAGAGGCATCAACCTAGTCGAGCAACTATATTTAGACTAAAGAATAATTTACTAAGTTTTGGTGCATATTCTAAACCTCGATCAAAGGTGTATAACAAAGAAAATCGAGAAATGAATGAAATAAATGTGTTAGCTAGCCTTCATGCCTATCCCCAGACTTCTTGTGCGAAATTAGAAAATTACACTGGAGTTTCTCAATCACGGGTCCAAAGAATTTAAAAAATATATAAATTTAAACCTTACAAAGTCAATATTGCCTAGCACTTATATCCTGGTGATGCAGCAAGACGGTTAAATTTTTGCAATTGGTTTTTAGACCAAACCCGAAGGGACAATGATTTTGTAAGGAAAGTTATTTGGTCAGACGAATCTCATATAAGCAGTGCCGGTATATTTAGCAGGCAGAATACAAGATACTGGTATGATGAGAACCCGCACTTTAATTTTTGAGCGACAACAGCAGGGTCGATTTGGTTTTAATGTAGCCTGTTTCATACTGGGGACAAAAATAAAGTACCGCATTTTTGAAGGAACCCTTACCGCCAAAAGGTACTTGACAATCCTAGAAGACTTATTACCCAAAATATTGGAAGATGTTCCCCCCGCCTTTCGCAATATTATACACTTTCAACAAGATGGTGCCCCTGCCCACAATTCTAGATTAATTGGGCGCTTTTTAGAAAATAATTTTCAAGGATGTTGGATAGGAACACAAGGACCAATTAGGTGGCCTCCAAGATCACCCGATTTATCTATATTGGACTTTTTTTGTGGGGTTATTTAAAAAATAAAATATATACCAACAGACACAACAGTCGCGAAGAACGTCGTGCCGCAGCGGAGGCAGCTTTTCGGGATTTACAAAGGCGACCTGTTATAATTTTAAATGCACTAAGGCGTATTGAAAAGTTTTGCCAATTATGTGTTAGGGAAAATGGACAACAATTTGAACAGTTAAATCAATAAGGTAATAAACAATGTCTAAAATTAATTTTAAGATAGATATTTGATTTGTAATACTTGTTCTGTTTGTTATACATAATGAACGATGTATAACTATTTATTAGTTGCTTTTAGGTATCTAAATTTCGTGTTTCATGTTATTGAATTATTGTTAACATTATTTTTCTTTGCTGATAAACTCCTATAAAAAATCTCAAATGGAATTATTTGTTTAATTCTCATTTTAAATGGAAAATACTTGGCCTACTAGCAAAAAACTCAGCTTTTTAGAGTTTTTTAGCATTTCTAATAATACCATGTGTATTGAATTATACATTATTTTAAAGAGAAAAAAATAACGAATTCAATGAAATAATAAAATACAGGGTGTTCCATTTAAAAATATATAATGTTGTGTAGTATCTTCAAAACCATACTCGGAAAAAAAAATTGAGTACTCCACTGGATTCTATGCAAAATTTTCTATTAGACGTAGTTCTTAGCGCAAGAGTATTTCTAATAACTTCGTAGATATAGAAGGGGCCCAAAAAGTATAAATTATCAAAATCGCCCTGTATCTTATAAATGGAAACACTTATGCAAAATCTGATATGGCCATCCTGAGTTTCATAAAAAAGTAGAACAGGTATGTGAAAACCGCAAGACTCTATCTTCAATAACAACCGAGTAACCTGGCAATCTCAACCAAAATGGGATGAACTGTATATTTATGATGAAACCTTGAATTTACGAGTGAAGCTCGGACACCCAGGTACTTAATTACAACTCAGCAGAAGACGCAAAACTTCATTTTTCATATTTAATTGAATAATGACTAATTATTAATCAGGAACATTAAGATAGTTAGAAAACTGTTAGGGGTACTGATGCCGAGTAAAATACCTGTTAGGTATAGACGACATTGAAAAATTGCGTTGTTCATTAAATTGATATTCACGGCATATTTTAAAACGATTTTTTTTATTTCAAAATGATTGACATGTCGTGTATTAAAACAAACTATTAGCTAACAAGAATGGAAATTATGTTTTTAATTGATATGTTAAATATGTTAAAACTTCTCGCGGTGTAAATAGATGGCAAAATCTCAGCGTACATTCCAATTACATAATTATATAAATATACATCCTAAAATATTTTTCGCTGAGTAATAATACAAATCCAAATATTAATTTGAAAACGAAAACCCCGTTGATGAATTTTGCTGTTTGTTCCAACGCATACTATTGAAAGGAACTATATGACAAGTTATAAATGTTAATGTTTATAAGATAATGCAAAAAAAACATGTTCACTATCTATATCAGTACAGAGCTTAAATTCACTACGATTGACACTGTGTAAATATTTCGACGGTGAGCTGTCATCTACTCTCACACTGCTGAAGATGTCTGCCACAGTCGCAGATGAAACGTTCGTAGGAAATTCCAACATACCACGGAGAAACGCCCACAATACCATAGTTTATTCATTTTGGCTTTGTTATGGGCACAAGAATCAAATTCAGCACATCAATTTTTGTCACAATAAAAATCCTTTTCACTTCATGTGACAAACAAATTCTCCGTGAAGCTCTTTATAATCTTTTGTCTGATATTTAGTCTGAAGAATTTGGGAGATATAGAGAAAAATGGGTCAACTGTTAACTAGTAAATTTATTATTATTAAATCTTTTCAAAAACTATTTTAAAAATATAAATAAAATACGTTTGTATTTTTTATGATGATTCCTTCCATTTGATATGTTACGGATGCACAATAAATAAAAATAATGTTTTATTTTCCATTTAAGCTTATAAATTAATGTTAGAAACTGTTGAGTGAGGCTCTATATTCTCATTTTCTTCCAAAAGCCTAGTAGTTTGCAAATATAGGAGGGAATGGGTGGAATTTATTATATTTTTAATTAGATTTTAACAAATTATTTAAAAATATCAAAAGAAATATTTGTATTCCGCATGATGAACCCTTAATATATTACATGATACGCTTGAAAAAAGTTTCTTCTTCTTCTTCTTCCAAGCAGGCTTACGGAGTTTTTAGCACAAGATTAAAGGTCCTGGTCTTTTCGACCTTAACTACCAGTGTTAAAGTAAGTATATGTAATATATATATATATATATATATATATATATATATATATATATATATATGTAACGAAATTTCCTTAAGCCGGCCCTGGTTTCATTCCAGTACGACACCGATCGCTTTTAGGCCAAAAAATTGTTCTCGAAATGGCTCGGCACCATAATCGCGGCAGTCAGTTAGTGCGACGAAGAGCTTATGTAGAAATGATATTGTGATCAGCTGTTCTGTATAATTTGATGTAAATAAAAGTTCTATCAAAGTGAAAGTGAATATTAGTTTTTAAATTTAATTGAACCCACGAAATTTATAACAATTTGGTGATCAGAAGTGCAGGATTAAGTGCAGTTAAAATTTTAATTTGATTTATGGAAACCCGTAGCATGGAAAAAATGGACGAAACTACCAAAAAAATAGTTAAGCAGGTTACTGAGGGACTAGATGAAAAATATCCCAGATTCTGGAAAAACGTGACAAAAAAGAGAAACAACATGAGGAAGAAATTCAACAAAGGTTAGTAAAATATTTTAATGAAAATCGTAAAATAGATTTAGAAAATCTTGTCACTACGATGAAAAGCGAACAGCAAAATCTAGTTTCCACGATGAAAAGCGAACAACAATATCTTGTTACTGCCATGGAAGAAAAACAACAAAATCAGTGTTGGGCAAAATTAAATTGTTGGACAAATAAAAATTGTGAAAACTGCGATTAACAATTAATTAATTGTTAGTCATGAGTTTCCACAATTAACGATTAATCAATTGTCAATCTTTTTAATGTTTTTGATTAACAACTAACAATTAAAATTGATCTTATTATATAATGCAAGTAATCTATGTTTATTTATATTTGTATATGTATATATGTAATTTGGTTCCGGAAAATGGCTCTCTTTTGACGTAATTTATGAATTAGATTTCGATGTCTTTGGGAGTAATCGTATTATTGAAAGAAATGAAATATTAAAAAATTCAGTGGCAGATGGTGACACTATGTGTAGAAACAACAAGTATTTTACTGTTGTTCAGGATGATTCAAAACACGTAACCCCGAAGCAGTTGTATATGCATATATACTTAAATTTGTTAAAATATTTGGCGCTGTGATTCAAAATATGTCGGATACCAAATGTTTTATTATGTTGAAATATAGTGTAGTGGAATTATAGGTAGGGTACTAAAAAATGGATTGGATAGCCATAAGCAGACCATGTACAGGGTGGTTCAAATATATGGTGGGGTAGAAATAAAAAAATAAAATGGTTGGTATATAGGGGGGAGTGGAATTATACTAATACAGGGTTGTTAAAAAATCTTAGAAAAATAATGTTTTGTAGGATAGCCCACAAGGAGTTGCAAATATATGTTAGGTTGGAATATCGGACGGAGTAAGATAATAGTTCCAGGGGGTGGTTGATAAATTTTAAAAACAAAAAGTGTTTATAGGTTGGTTCATAAGCAGTCACACATGCAGGATGATTGAAATATGGAGTGGAGTGGAATTGTGGTTATACAGGGTGATCCAAATAATTTTTTTTATAATGGGTGGTCCATATAGGTAGTTGCACTTACAGTGGGTTGAAATATAAAGTGGAATTATTTAAAGAGTGTTCAATAAATGTTGTAGAACCGAAATTAAAATGATTCGTTTCGTCTTGGGACAAATGGTTTACATAGCAAATGTTTGAATATTTGGATATATGTATTCAAATTTTTATGATTTTTATTATTTTTTTAAATTTATTTTAGATTTTTTTAGTGAAACAATTTCATAATTGATAGCAGTTTCAACTCTGACTGACATAACAATGTTCTATATTGACAAGAGAAGGGTACTTTACTATTATGAAAAATTCATGTTTTGACGAACCTCGTATACTCGTACAGTTATAAAAAGTGACATGTGACGCATTTATTTTAGGTTATTTGTTATTATATGGGTTACAGAACTTCACTCGTAAATTCAAGGTTTCATGAAAAATGTGGGGACATATATCCAAATAATTTGCTATGTGAACAAATTTTTCACAAAACGAAATAAATTCAATTCTCTAACATTTATTCGGACACAGTTTATAATAATTCAACTTCATAATATATTTTGCCCTCCCTGTATATGGTTATGGACTATTTATTACAACTTTTTGAACCACCTTGTATAACTATAACAAAACTCTTTTTTTTTAATTTTTTAAACACATTCTTTAGATATAATTCTATTCCACATTATATTTCAACCACCATAAATACACGCTTGCGGGCTACCCATTGAATTATTTCTTGTTTTAACATTTCTTTCACCACCCTGTATAACTACAAGTCCTCTCCATCCTATATTACAAGCATCCTACATATGCAATTCCTTATGGCCTACAAAATATAGCATTTTTTAAAATCACTGTATAATTAATATAATAGAATATATGTGTACCACAATGTATATGCATCTGCTAATGACCACCCAATTTAACAAATTTTTAATCACCCTGTATAAGATTAGTTTCACTTTACCCTATATTTTAAACACTCTGTAAATGTCACTACTAAGGTATTACCCTGCAACATTATTTCATAATTTTTTAACCTCCCTGTATAACAAATGTATTGTTCCGTTCTATCTTCCAACTATCATAAGTATTCAACTGCTCATGGGTTGCTCGATATAATTATTTTTTTATTTGTTTTCTGACAACCCTATATAACTATAGATTCACTTCTCTCCACTCTATTTTTTAACCACCTTGTATATGCAACTGCTTATGGGCAACCCAATGAAACATTTAATATCTAACATATTTTGAACCACCCTGTATAACAACAATTCTGGGACGGCTTATATTTTAACCAATTTGTATATGCACATGTAACTGTTTAATGCCTACATTTCTGAAATCATACTGTATAACAAGAACGATATGTATTGCCACGAAATGATAATTACACGCAAAACTCACTTCCAAAGTGTGCCTCAAATTAACATGCGAATTTGTAAGTTTTACCCATGCAAAAATCGCCAATAATTGAATATTTAATTGATTAATGCCCAACCCTGAACAAAATTTAATGGAATGATTATTCTCGAAATTTGCAGAAAAACAAGGCCAAACTGAAGAAAAAAGGCAACTACAATTTGAGCAATTAATGTAAATAGTATCGCAAGTTAATGAAACAGTTAATGAGAGAAAGCAAATAGTTGAGTCAGACATAAAACATAAAAGAGCTAAATGATGACAATAAGACCATAAAAAATACCGTGGATACTCTTGAAACAAAAGTAGATGACCTCGATTCCATCCAAAGCCAGGTAAAATTTCAAATCAGTCCATTAAAAATACAGTACACAGTAAAGTACAAGATAAAATCACTGCCATCCAAAACAAAGTGGAAACCGAAATTAAACAATTACAACAAGATTTGCAGAGAGTGAAATACCAGCACACCGTGAGTACCAACGGTTCCTTTAGTAAACCACCCACATTTGATGGCAGTTTATCTTGGCCCATGTATAAACGGCAATTTGAAGCAGTGGCTACAGCTAATGGATGGGGTAACCAAGAAAAATCTACTTCTCTGGTAATTTCGTTAAGAGATCCGGCCCTAGAACTCCTCCAAAGCATTCCAGTCGATGAACAAGGCAATGTCGACAAGATCATCGCCATCCTAGACAAACGCTACGACAATCAATCCTTGAGCCAGGTATACCAAGTCCAACTGAGTGGAAAGACGGAAAAATCCGGTGAAGCCTCCAAGAATTCGAAGCCGAGATTCGACGGTTAGTTCACTTGTCCTACCCAGACCTGCCAGAGGAAACAAAAGACCAGTTGGCCACACAGAGTTTCATAAACGGCATCAGAGATAAGGAAGTGCATAGAAATTTAAGACTGAGTGGCGTCAAGAAGAGTAATGAAGCTCTACTTCGGGCTTTGGAAGTAGAGGCCGTCATGAACATGTCCAAGCCAAGGGTCCGAGCAGTTTCCTTCAACAAGGAAGAGCCAGAGTCACCATTTCAAGCACTGTTGGCTGGTACGAACAAACTATTAGCAGAGTCACATAGAACTGATACCAGAAGAGCATGTTACTTTTGTGGACGGACAGGGCACTTCCAACGCGACTGCAGAGTAAGGCTACCTGAACGATCACCGACCAGGGGTAACCAACAGAACATCCACATGTCCAGGACCGTCAGCCAGTAAGCATAAGGGGGCGAATGCTGACTGACCCTCCACCAGCCCCCAAAACAGTATCCATCCGGGGATTTTGCCGACATAGCAGCAGCCTAGTCATCAGGAGCACCATCAAGGGCAGAGCAATTACCATTACCATCGACACTGGCGCCGCTGTGTCTATTGCTACGTCCGGGGTTTTGAGGTCATCAAAGATCCGGCCAGTTAACAGTAACATTCAGCTCAGAACAGTCACCGGCGAGTCCATGGGTAAGGCAGATGTCGTGGAACAGATAGGGGACAACATGATCTGGCATAGGGTCCTGGTAGCGAATATTGAGGACGATTTTATACTAGGTATGGACCTAATCAGCCAGCATGGATTTCTTCGATTCCTAAATGAGGAATTTGTATTGAAACGGCCCGTTAACATCGACCTCCATAAAAATTGTAGCAAAATCTCCAGCCAGAATTCTCGGCCGAACGGAACAGATTATTATACATGCGCAGCTAGACAGCCATTCTGGGAGCTGCGTTGGAATGGTGGAGTCCGTACACTCAGCTCATGACTACTAAAAACTACTAAAACCGGACGAGATATACCAATTAGAATTATGAATTTGTCCAACCACTACATCAGAATTGACAATGGTCAAGAGATAGCTTGTTTCGAGACAGTAGAGACCATCATCAATTGCGAAGAAGAGTACCAGACGTCGGTGAAGGAGACAGGGCCCAGTAAAGAGTTCCTACAACAGTTTGCTGACCATTTGACACACCTGACACCAGAGAACCAGAAGAAAGCCAAGCAATTTATCACAAAGCACTGGCAAATATTTAACAGTCAAGGTGGAACCACCGGTTGCACCAACATCATCCAGCATCGAATAGATACCGGAAAGGCTCAACCCATCAGAATACCACCTAGACGACTACCATTGGGGCAACAACAGGCAGTCGAGGAAAACATCGAGTCCATGTTACAAAATGGAGTTATTGAGCCATCCATCAGCCCATGATCTGTTCTCGTCGTGCTAGTTAAAAAGAATGATGGAACCAGCCGATTTTGCGTGGATTACAGGAAGCTGAATGATGTCACGAAGAAAGACAGGTATCCGCTACCCAGAATCGATGACACTCTGACCACATTAGCAGGCTCCCGTTGGTTCTCCACACTAGACCTAAAAAGTGGATATTGACAGGTTGGTCTACACGCAAACGACAGAGAGAAGACAGCGTTCTCCACCAGTAAAGGGCTGTTTCAGTTCACGGTCATGCCCTTTGGGTTATGTAATGCCCCCGCAACATTCGAGAGGCTAATGGAGTTTGTCCTGAGCGGGTTAACATGGAGGATGTGCTTAGTATACCTCGACGAAATTCTAGTCATGGGTCAGACATTCGACGACTATCTGAAGAACCTGGACGAAGTATTCTCCAGAATTAATAATGCCAACCTGAGACTCAATCCGAAGAAGTGTTCCATGTTCCAAAAAGAAGTAGAGTTTTTGGGCTATGTTGTTTCCGAGTCAGGAATCCGCACCAACGAGGACAAGATAGAAGCCATCAGTGATTGGCCAGTCCCAAGAGACAAGCATGGACTACTAAGCTTCTTGTTCCTACTACAGGCGATTTGTTGAGGGATTTGCCACCATTGCCCCGCCTCTACATCGGCAAACCACTGAGAAAGAGACCTTCCGTTGGAATCAGGCTGTAGACCATTTCAACAAATACATCTATTGTCGTCATTTCTTAATCCAGACAGATCATGCTGCCCTCAAATGGCTGCTGGACATGAAGATACCGGAAGGACAACTGGCCAGGTGGATGGAGAAACTACAGCAATACGATTTCAAGTTGGAACACCGTGCCGGCCGTTTGCACAATAATGCCGATGCTCTATCCAGAAGACCCTGTAGAGCAGGATGCGGACATTGTCTGAGACGGAACAGCGAGAGGGTATCTCCATCAGACAGAACCGAGTGCAGGCCAATGAAGACTGGACAACGGAACAGTGCATCCAGGACCAAATGGCTGATCCAGACATCGAACCAATCTTGTCACTCAAAACGAGAGGGGTACCCAGGCCAAGATGGAACGAGATAGCTAGATACTGGGGCGTGCTGAAATCGTTATGGGCCCAATGGGACTTTCTAAGAGTAGAGAATGGAATGCTCAAGCGAGTTTGGGAAAGCACCGATGGCCGAGAAACCAAGTCCCAACTGTTAGTTCCTAAGAAAAAGGTACCAGCCGTCCTGATCGAAGTACATGATGGGATTACCGGGGGCCATCTGGGCATGAACAAAACCCTAGACAAAGTTCGCCAGCGATACTACTGGGTAAATTACTTTGAAGACGTCAGAGCTTGGTGCCGGAAATGTGACACCTGTGCAGCCAGTAAGGGTCCGAAGTCCCGGACCAAGGGCCGAATACAACAGTACAATGTGGGCGTCCCATTTGAGAGAAGAGCCATCGATGTCGCCGGTCCGTTTCCCGAGTCTGAGAGGGGGAACAAATATATTCTGGTCGCAATGGATTACTTCAGCAAATGGCCTGAAGCATATGCGATACCCAACCAAGAGGCCACCACGGTAGCTACGGTGCTAGTAGATCAACTATTCAGCAGGTTTGGCACTACATTCAGACCAGGGGCCTAACTTCGAATCGAATATCTGCACGATGTTGGAAATCAGGAAAACTAGAACAACACCATTACACCCACAATCAGACGGAATGGTGGAAAGATTCAACAGGACCTTGGAACAACACCTATCCAAGGTCGTCAGCAATAACCAGCATGATTGGGATGAGCATATTCCCCTATTCTTGTTGGCATATCGCTCTGCCGTACATAATAGTACAGGCCTGACTACAGCCAGGGTCCTATTCGGACAGGAGCTGCGATTACCCTGCGATTTGGCTTTTGGCTTCCCCGAAGAACCTTCCCAAGACATCGACGATTATGCCGACCAGCTCCGACATAACATGCTGGCAATACAGGAATTAGTCCTAACGCAATTCAGTTTCTGACCGGGACGATCAGAATTAAAGGGGGGGGGGCGGTGTAACGAAATTTCCTTAAGCCGGCCCTGGTTTCATTCCAGTACGACACCGATCGCTTTTAGGACAAAAAACTGTTCTCGAAATGGCTCGGCAGCTATAGAATTGATGATTGATTGTAGGAGAGTTTTCAAAGCAGGTTTTAAAAGGGGAGATATATAACAATATATATATATATATATATATATATATATATATATATTAAAATTTAAAAACTAATATTCACTTTCACTTTTCTAGAACTTTTATTACATCAAGTAACAGAACAGCTGATTCCAATAACATCTCTACATAAGCTCTTCGTCGCACTAACTGACTGCCGCGAGGATCTCCTCTTTTAAAAGCATCGAACACTTTCCTACAATCAATCATCAATTTTACAGCTGCCGAGCTCAGTTAGTGCGTACGAAGAGCTTATGTAGAGATGTTTATGGTAGGGAGATATCGATCGAACCAGCCCTGGGGTTTCGAACTCTCAAAGCCTCTTGACCACCTGTATGGACCATCCCAGTGTAAACTTTGCGGCGGACAGCCAGACTTTCTCCCTCTCTTGGAACCCGACTCCTATCCCTCAACTGGGGGCCAGGAACGTGTATTGCCAACGAACGTCGATGTCTTGGGAGGTTCTTCGAGCCAAAAGCCAAATAGCAGCGTAGTCGCAGCTCCTTTCCGAATAAGACTCTGGCTGGAGTCAGGCCTCATTATGTACTATGGCAACAGGAATAGGGGAATATGCTCATCCCAATCATTCTGGTTATTGCTGATCATAGGTTTTGTTCCCAGGTCCTCTTGACTTTCCACCATTCCGTCTGAGAATGGTGTTGTTCTAGTTTTCCTGATCCCCAACATCGTGCAGACCTTCTCAATACATTCGATTCGAAGTTACGCCCCTGGTCTGAATGTAATCGTGCCGAATAGTTGTTCTACTAGCAGTCAGTTAGTGCGACGAAAAGCTCAGCAGTTTCTGTATTTTGATGTAAATAAAAGTTCTAGAAAAGTGGAAGTTATAAGTTTTTAAATTTTAATTGAACCCACGAAATTTATAACAATTATATATATATTAGGAAGTAGTATTCAAAACCAAAAGTAAGAAAAGGGAATTCAAGCCAGGCAACTGATTTTTAAACATTATTTAGTTAACAGATTATTAAAATCTAAATAATCAATCAGTGATAGAAATAAAGGTTTTTAAAATTTAGTATAATGAATATTTATGAAAGGATTGAAATATTTTGTAACAAGTAGATAAAAATTTAATAATATTTAAGTACACAGGAAATTTTTTTGTTTAAAGGCAAGATTATATCAAAATTAGATTATAGACAATCATTATAAATTGTAACTTATATTTATATATATATATATATAATATATATATATATATGTTATTTTTATCGACTTATGAAACAACCTAGCAACAGTTCCCATAGTTAGCATAACACGATTCAAATGCAAGCGCTGCGACACCTTAGAGCGTTCTTAGTTTAAAAATTATACTTTTTCATTGAACATTTATTTCTTACAGTTCTGTCTAGTTTAGTTTAACACTCATTTGTCTTTTTAATAAAGTATTTTATTTTCAAGTATTTAAAAGTTATAATTGTGCATTTAAAATTTGAAAAATTTTGAAAGTGTGATATAACAAATTTTTATTACTAGATACTTAACTGGTATATCCCTCAAAGGAACAACGAACCTGAAGGAAGTCCTCACTGATCAAACGTAGAACACGGCACTAATGTTCCTGTTGATTTCATTGTTTTATAAATATTATTTGATTTATTTTATTGAACATTTTTTTATTTGAATCTGATTTATTTGAATTTATTCAAATATTGATTTAATTAACTGAATTATTTTATTCTATTGATATATTTATTTGATTTCTTTTTATTGATATTGGTATATCTGATTTACTTATTTCATTGATTTTTTTTATTTTGAATAACTGATTTATTTGAATTTACTATTTTAATTGGTACCGATACTGTTCTATCATTCAAACAATCGTTATTCCCATTAACGTATTCTACAGTTTATTAATTTCTATACTTTTTAACATTTCATTTTTACACCGTTGTTCCAATTCTTTTATATCAACTAACATAAAAATGGCACAAGCTTCTCCAACATCGGTTACCAATGAAACCGAAAGATATCGGTTAACGGAAATATTTTCCGTTATACCCGAATTTGAAGGCGACCAAATTTCCTTGGGAACCTTTATAGACGCGTGTAATTGCGCTTATAACATGTCCACGGCGGATCAAAAGTATTTATTTGTGATCCACATCAAGAATAAACTCAATGGGAAAGCGGCGCAGTTGATAAATTCAAGGAACCCTGGATCGTACCTTGAAATCAAACAACTATTGACCATACACTTTGGAGATTCTCGTGATCTCTCTTCCCTTATTCACGACTTACAACGTCTAAAACAACTGTCGAACGAGTCCCCATTAACGTTCTACAATCGTCTCCAAGTCTTGAGTGCTAAAATGCACTCATGCATTCATAAAACGGCTGGACTAAGTCCAGAACAAAAAGACGCCCAGACCACTCTAGTGGATACAGTGGTGATGAATACCCTTCTTACGGGATTAGAACCCCGTTTAGGTCAAGTAATACATGCCAGTAATCCAAAAGATCTTCTAGAGGCACATTCCCGGATTAGAAGAGAGCTTCAACTTTCTTATTTCGAGGACCAAAAAACGAACAAATCTGTTTCCTCTCAAACCCAACTTTCAAACACGAAAGCCGACACAACCTCCTAAGTGTCTTCATTGTGGTCGATTAGGCCACATAGCCACAAATTGCCGTTTGAAAACACAAAATAGTTCTCAGACGTTTAATCCAAACTATAGACCAAATCCTGTTGGGCCTAATCAACAAACAAGGCCAAATTTTCCTACAAACAATCCCCCCGTTCAACAAGGACAGCAATTTCGCCCATCAAACTTCCAGAGACCCCCTTTTAGGTCTCAAATGAACCCGAATTATTCTCGACCTTCGGTCATACAAAACAATCCCAATAACCGTCCTGAAAGGACTCATCATTTTAATCAACACCAAAATGATGATTACACTCAATATTCGAACTATTATAGTAATAATAGCAACCCCTATTATTACGAGGATGATAGTCAAAATTATTCTGGCTTCGAAGAAATTTTGACGATACCCCTGTCGAGCCTTTTAATTGTCACGATTATCAGGATTTTCTAGCGCTTCCGAGCCTAGACCAACCTCCCGATTCGACAGCAACTTTGTGCGAAGTCGAAAACCAAATTCAAAACCTGAATCTGGACGATTTGAACCCCGACTTGAACTTCCTGGAGCAACTATTTCTTTAAGCCCACTTCTTACAGTTAACTTTAAAAACCTTTACTACATTCTTGACGCTTCTTCTAAATTCAAACTACTTATTAATACCGGAGCTGGTATCTCTATCTTCAAAGAAAATACCATAAAGAATTTCACCCAAAGATCTCCTGAAAGGTTAACGATTCAAGGTATTACCCATGAAAAAATCCTTATTTCACAATCTACCCTAATTACATTCGCTCCACGTAACCCACATAAAGTTTTCATATACGATTTGGACATTGAGTTTGACGGCATACTAGGTTTAGATTTTCGCGAACACTATGAATGCATAGTTGACATAAAATCTAAACAGCTGAAAACAAATTTTAAAACCATCGCTTTACACAAAGTTCCCGATAACGATCAACCCTTGACTGATGTACCCGACACACCCAATGTTAAGCCAAATATTACTTCACAAACACCCACACCAAACAAAATAATCATTGAGGCACGCACAGAAAAGATCTTAAAAGAACTTAAATGCGATCTTTCTAACATCGACCCCATCTTACCAACTCAATAAATTGACAGAGTACGACTTCCAAACGCATTCGTACACATTAACTCAAAAGGTGAATTTCTAACTTCCATCATCAACGCTAACGCGATGCCCAAAACAGTAACTTTTTCTGATTTAAAACTGGAACCACTTGACAAAACCCTCTTCTGAATTTCAATACAGACGATTATCATGAATCCCAATACATAGACAGAAACTCGACTATTAGACAACAAATTAGAACTGAACATTTAAATGACGAAGAACGCGAACAAATCACTGATCTTTGTTTGGAATTTCAAGACATTTTCTATCTTGAAGGTGACGTCTTGACTTTAACTAACGAGGTTAAACATTCGATTGATACGAATAACGCAAAGCCCGTTTTCGTAAATCATACAGATATCCTCAAGTTCATAAAGAGGAAGTGAAAACCCAAATTGGAAAAATGCTCGAACAAGGTATCATTAGGCACTCCTCATCTCCGTGCTCTTCCCCTGTATGGGTCGTCCCCAAGAAGCTCGATGCTTCTGGTAAACAAAAGTGCCGAGTTGTTATCGATTACAGGAATTAAATGAATTGACTGTAGACGATAAATATCCTCTGCCAAATATCTCCGATCTTCTCGACCAACTTGGAAAGTGTCAATACTTTTCGACACTGGATCTCGCTTCCGGGTTTCACCAGTTGAAAATCCAAGAGGAAGATATTCCTAAGACTGGCTTTTCTGTCGAAAATGGTCATTACGAATTCGTTCGTATGCCATTTGGTTTAAAAAATGCACCTTCTACTTTTCAGTGGGTCAAGGACAATATTCTTCTGGGTATACAGAATGAACGTTGTCTCGTCTACATGGATGATATCATCGTCTACTCTCCGACCATCCATGAACATATTTCCCGGTTAACAGAAGTTTTTAAACGACTTCGGAAGTCTAACCTCAAAATTCAACCTGATAAGTGACAATTTCTTCGTAAAGAAGTGGCTTATCTTGGCCATCTTATCACACAAGAAGGTGTAAAATCAAACCCTTCAAAGGTTGAATGTATTCAGAACTTTCCGCAACCCCAAACTCCGAAAGACATCAAATCTTTTCTTGGTCTCGCTGGGTATTACAGACGCTTCATACCAAATTTTGCGAAGATCTCTAAACCTCTGACTAAACTACTCCAAAAAGACGTCAAATTCATCTTGGACGCAGATTGCAAGTCTTCCTTCAATGAACTGAAGCAAGCCCTTGTATCTGACCCAATCCTGATATATCGAAACTTTGAAGAACCCTTCCTGCTCACTACTGAATGCTAGTGGTTTTGCTATTGGAGCGGTTCTTTCTTAAGGCCCCGTGGGAAAAGATCTCCCTGTTGCATACGCTTCTCGCACCCTCTGTGCTGCAGAGGCACGATATTCCACCATCGAACGAGAATTGTTGGCCATAGTTTGGGCTGTTAAGCACTACAGACCGTATCTTTTTTGGGAGAAGGTTTACACTCCTGTGTGACCACCGTCCGCTTACTTGGCTCTTTTCCATTAAAGATCCTGGCAGTCGTCTAGCCAGATGGCGCCTTAAGCTAGAGGAATACAATTATAAAATCGAGTACAAGCCCGGTAAGGTAAACCAAAACGCAGATGCTATTTCTCGCATCAAAATCAACTATTTCAAGCAATGTGCTGATTTCCTTTCCAAAATCAAAATTTTCGCTAACAACGAAACTGACTCCGAACAACCTGAAAACTCTGACAATGACGACGAACATGACGAAAGAATTATCGCTGAGTTTAATCGATTTGTTCAACTCTACAAAACTGAGTCAATAATCGATTACTCTAAAACTGAAATATCCAATTCTCAACTTCTAGACAAGTCCTACAAACGCATAGTTACATTCTTTTGGCAAAACAAAACTAACGACTTACACGACAAAATTATTGATGACTTTTTCGAAGAAGAACCTAATTTCAGTAATGACACTCTTAACATCATGGCCAGTAAAACAGTCAGGCATAGAAAGTACTTAGTTGTACCTTTGCCCTATGACCCTGAAACTGTCGTCTCGCATCTTTTCAAAATTATTTATAACAACCAAGATCAATTCAACGACTCCGAAACATACTGCATTGAAAATAACATAGAACTTCCCATTCTTGAAATTCTATCTTTCATTCTCTCCGACAAAGAAATCAAACTCAAAATCTGCCAAAACATTGTTACAACTCCTACCCAAGACGAAATTCCTATAATAATACAACAATACCACTCTGGTAAAAACAACCTCCATCGTGGCATTAACAAAACCATCAGACGTATTAGGGAAAAATACAATTGGACCGGCTTAATTAAAACTGTAGAACAATTCATCAAATCCTGCGAAACTTGCCAAAAAGTGAAGTTCTGTAGGAAAAACCTAAGTGCACCTTTTGTTATTACGGAAACACCCAAGACTCCTTTTGAACGTATTAACATTGACATCTTCGAGTATCCATCTAGAAATCATGCACTGACTATTAGGGACGAACTCACGAAATTTACGCAAGCCTACCCCATAAACGAAATAACAGCTTCAACTGTCGTAAACACCCTTTTGATTTTCTTTCAACATTACGGAACTCCACTTCGCATCCATTGTGACTATGGACGTGAATTTGATAACACCTTAATGCGAGATTTATGCCAACTATACGACATAAAACTGACTTTCTCCAGCGTTCAACATCCCGAGTCAAACGGTTCTATTGAAAGATTTCACGCGACCTTAGCAGAAATGATAAGGGCAAATACAGCGGAACATCCAAACGAACATCCATCTAACGTCCCCCCTTATGCCATCATCTGTTATAATAACACGAAAAATAAAACCACCGGTTTCACGCCCTATGAACTCATATTTGGGCACACTTCAAGTAGGCCTCCAGAAACCCTTTACAACCAGGAAAAACTTATTTCGAAATACGTAAGAGACCTAAATAACAGAATGGACTATTATTTCAGACTCGCCCGTGCTAAAACCGAAAGACAGAAAGAAAAATCTAAAGTGCGATTTGACCAACACGTTTCTACTAAACAACCCGATTACAAAGTAGGTGACAAAGTCTACGTAAAAGAGTCCCAAATCAAAAACAAAGCTGAAAACAAATTCAACGGCCCCTTCGAAATTACCGCAATACGAAAAAACTCTGCCACCGTCATAAATTTACAAACAAACCAAATAACTAAAGTTAACTTTGACAGACTAAAACCTTATTTTGAATAAATCCCTTTTTTCAGATTCTGTTGACTGTTTTCAGTCGTGAACCTTCAACAGTACTCCATTACGCCTGTTAACAATACTATAGGAGTTTTCTTTCATGAAGAAGGAACCCTTAAAATTTCTAATGACAAATGGACACTCCTTGTTTACAAAGATCTAAACCCCTTTCGAGACGCTATTTCTGACAACGACAATATACTGAACAGACTTTTAGAAACTATTAGCGACAACAAAACCAACATTAAAATCTTCAAATCAAAAGTACAGACTCACGTAAGCCTCCTGAAACAAATATCTAAATCTGTTAACATCAAATATACAGAAATTTTCGCTGACACTGAGACTTACAGTACCAACAGAAAGAAACGCGGACTCATTAACGGACTAGGATCAATTTGGAAATCTATTTCCGGTAACTTAGATGCAACAGACGGACAATACTTTAGTGACTCTATAAATAAAATTACTAAAGACCAACATCAAATTGAAAACTTAATGAAACGACAATTATCAGTAACAACTTCGGTCGTTAAGAACCTTAACACCACAATACAAAAATTTCAGTCCGAAGAGAAAATATTTTCGGAAAATATCGAAGCAATTAGGAAGTCAATTGAGTTCATTACAGACGATCTTGCTTTTTAGGAACTTCAAGCCAATGTCTTGGATTTATGTGAAAGCTTAATGGAGAGTACAGTAAACATTGAAGATACTCTCAACGATGTATTAACTGCAGTCTCTTTCGCCCGTCTAAAAATTTTACATAGCTCAATTATAAACCCAGTAGATTTGGTCGACTCTCTTCAGAAAATATCACAGTCACTTCATGAAAATAACTTACCGCTTCCAACCTATAGTTCAAATGTTTCTCGATACATCGATCTAATAGAATTGGAAGCTTTCCAAATCAATACTAAAATTGTTTTTGTACTAAAAATCCCCTTAGTCAATCCTGAAACTTATACACTATACCGCTTGTATCATATCCCAGTTTTGGATTATCGAACAGGATTTCACCATATTCTTCCAACAAAATTAAAATATATCGCGAGAGATGACGATTCGCTATTGTACGCATCTTTCGAAGACTTGAGTGACTGTAAGCCATTATCTAAAGAACATAAGATCTGTTCCAAAGTTATTCCACACACCATAGACAAAGAAGCCCTCTGCGAAGCACAGCTTCTTATACAGCCAGCAGCCCTTCCTCCAACTTGCAAGCCTTTAATATTATATGCCGAAGAGTATAATATTCAAGAGATTGACTTGAACCTTTGGTTAATCTCGATTTCCGGACAGTTGCCCATCAACATCAAGTGCAAGGGAGAAGATGTCGTTACCCAATCCGTTTCGACAAATTTTCTATTGACCATCCAACCCAGTTGCAATGCCTTCATCGGTAACACCAGGGTCCATGCCAAAGTTGAAACCCATGAGACTACAGGAATTGGATGCCAGAGACCTAAATATCGCTAACCATAAGCTTAGACAATACTCCAGGGAATTGGAAAAGCTCCTGGACCAACCTTTCTTGGAGAAACACACCTCCTGGTTTACGATCATCACAATAGCAACAACCGCAATTGTGGTTGCCCTCCTTTCCATCAGCATCATCAGGAAGAAATTCCAGAAGCCTCCAACAATCAGCCCTTCTGCCGATCCAGCACCACCACCAGGTCCATCAACCATCAAGCCCAGGGTAAGACTCCATAGCCTCCTTAGCCGAGGATATTGAATTGCAGAACCTCCCTTAAAAGTCGATGCCATCGACTTATATGAAACAACCTAGTAACAGTTCCCAAGCTGAGTCAGCATAACACGTGTCGTCTCCAGTTACCCGCAGACGAACATCCGTGAGAACTGCAAGCGCTGCGACACCTTAGTCAGCGTTCTTAGTTTATAAATTATACTTTTTCATTGTAACATCATTCATTATTACGTACAGTTCTGTCTAGTTTAGTTTAACACTCATTTTGTCTTTTTATTGTTATAAAGTATTATATTGTTATTTTCAAGTTTTATATTAAAAGTTAATAATTGTGCAACTATAAATAAAATCTTTTTTTAAAAAGAGAAATTTTGAAAGTGTGATATAACATATATATATATATATATATATATATATATATATATACATATATAAACTACTTACAGGACGAGGCAACCTTAGACCTCCGGCTTTATTTCTAAACCTAACATTTATATTCACTTTATAAGCGTCTTTAAGTAAGTGATGCTGCAAATAAATTTATCTGTGGCTTTTACTTAAACTATATCATTAACACACACACGCGTTTACCTCGCCATCTTGGCCGGAAGTCCCTGAAAAAAGTTTTTTTTATCTTCCGTTTTATTCTGTAATTCTCCCCGTTCCAAAAATAACATTAGAGTGCTCTCCTGTAAAGTTCAAGTAAGGCTTTATGTCCCTAATGTTTTTCCAAATTGTAGGTCTTATAGTTTTGTAAATAAAGGGGCGGATGTGTAAAATTTTTGTATATTTTTGTTAATATCTTTCAATATAATTATTTTAAAAATATGAAAAAAAAGTTTGTATTTCAGATAATAATCCCGCATTTGCTATTTCTGAAAAAAAATGTGTGTTTTATTTAAACCTTTAAATGGCAAAACTTTTTTACAATTTTTCAAGAATTTGACCATGCTTGAGTATCATGTGTATTGCATATAACATATTCAAAAATCACTATGTTGCAAGAAAAAGTTCAAAAAATGGTGGTATATATAGCTATCAAGATTCATTTAGGACAACAGCCACTATCAAATCAGTTATTTCGCTCACATAAAGTTGATTCATTAATTGTATAAAAAAATAAATACTTTGAAATAATAAAAATAACACAAAAACTCTCGAGAATGGAAAGGCTCAAAACATATCTTGCATAAGACATCATCACAAGCTAGATATGTATCTTTTATAGGAAGATGTTCTGCATCATCAAATTTGTTATTGCGGTTAGAATATCTGGAAATCAGAACATCAGCAAGAATACTTCTGAACTGCAAATGGCTTATAGGCTTTTGATTTTGATTTTTTTTCATATCTTCCTTGTACAATATGTAACTGCTTACAATTGCAGCATCAAATAAATAGAAGAGTATCTTCGTCCACTATCTCTGTGATTTCTATGACACCGAATAACTGGCATGGAACTCATTGAAATGATCAACACCTCCCATCTATGAGTTGTAATCTGCAATGCCTTGAGGGCAAGGTACCTTTTGACGTGTTCCTGTTTTAACAGTACGCAAAACTTCAGTTTGTTCTTGGAATTCATGCCTATTACTAACTACTGTCACACACTTTACTCCCGTGCCTTCCCATTTATAGACAGATATATCTCCAGAACACACGGAGTCTTATTCACTTATTTTCAAATTTCTATCTAGGCATAAAAACTGTTTTGCCGAAAGGTGACACATGCAAATATTTCCTTGTTGAGTAACTTTCGGAATAATGCCAGAGTGGAAAAAAACTTATCAAAGTAGATACAATACCCTATCTTAGCAAAATGTTTGCTCAAGTTCAGTATGACACTTTCACCTAACATATCTGCATTCGGATTCTTGCTAGTTTTACCTTCATAAATTTCAAAATGGAGTAGATAACCAGTCTCAGCACCAGCAATTGCCCAAACTTTCAAAACCCTTTTTATTGATTTCATTGGCATATATTGCTTGATAGACGTTCTGCCTTTGAAACCTATAATTCGTCGACATTCAGGTACTGGCATCTTAGAATTGTCATTTATATGTAAATATCTGAGTATTTTCAAAAATCTCTTGGTTATGCGGGTCACTCGGAAATTAGAATCATTAGACCAATATGATTTCATAGTGGGTAAGTGACTCCCAAAGAGGCCGAAAACTCCTTATCTTCTGAATTCAGAGATGTGTTGTCTTGAGTAGCATATAAATTTGATTGGGTGATGATTTATCCGCAGATATACTCATAAAAACTGTTTAAAATACTTTAGTGGATAAATATTATTTGGATCTATATTATTAGTATTGTGAATTCTAGTATCTTCCATAAACTGAAAATTTGCATATTGACAAAATGAAGATGTCTTGAGACGATACTTATTGAGCCTGCAGCAGGTCGTCAGTACAGTAACCTGTAGAAGCTTGTTCGTCCTCACTCTCGTTGTTTGGAGATGAACTAGTAAAATTAATCGAAATAATCATAATACCGACATAGCTGGCAACTCTCTGAATAGGCTTATTAGAGGTCCACTAGACAACGGGATAATGTCTTCTGCATCTGAATCTGCATAGGATATAAATCAGACAACTAACTCTTCCAATTGTTCTTGGGTAAGCTATCTTCTATTCCTGTAACAATATTTTTGCTATACAAGTTGTTTTCCTAAAACTGCTTCTTCAAGTTGTAAAATAAACCAAATATATTAATATACCTAGTAGAAGAACTTACCAACTTCTTTATAGCTCTACTATTTTTAACCCGGAAAAAAGAGCGAGAACAAAAAGCATGTAAACATTCGAATGTGTTGTTTTAAGTAACTGTAATCTCAGCAAATTCAAGACGAATTTGAAAGCACATTCGCATGACTCACTATAGCGCCCCCTAATAATATGAGCCTCAGCATCAGGATATTAAAAATTTCAGGGCTGAAAATGAGCTTCACAGATTGTAAGTAATTTTATAGGGATTTCGTATATTTGATGTACTGAAGCCTAAATTACTTTTTGAACAAAGACATAGTAATTTTGGTAGGTTTTTACTTCTCTACATCATTACACATAGGTCACATAGTAGCAAGCACGGTACAGTGTCAAAATCATTAGAACACGTTGATATTGGTTTTGCTGTCATGTGTAACATGCCTCACAGATTAAACCCTCGGCAGTGTAGGGCCGGAGTATACTGGGCCAAACAAGTTTTTTTAGTTCAAAATCCTATATCTTCTTAAAAAATATTCATACGCGCAAATGTTTCTTTTAATTGAAGCTTAATTAATCTGAGCCCCACAATGTCTGGGGGATAGAGGACAAATAAGGAGATGAAAAATAATAATAAAATAGGATGTTGGAAACGTTGGCAGATCTGTTCAAATTTATGCTTGAAATATAGAGTAACATCATGATTCAGAATATGCCTCCATAGGATCTCTCATAGAATTTTTCATGTTAAGCATCCACTGATAGGCATACTGTAGTCTTCAACGGTGGCAGTTCATAGATTGGACAATACGCAAATCCATGTACAGGGTTTGTAAAACACCGTATACAGGGTCCTAAAGTTGGTATTGGTTTTTGAAAACTTGTGATATTTTGAAAAACGGCCCCATATATTGAACTCAAATTGGTACAGCAAAGTTTTAAAGGGCATTAAACAAGAATTATCAGTTTCATGGTACTCTTACAGGGTTTTTGTTACGAAGGTCGAATTAGGCAAATCCATGTTTATTTTTTAACACACCGTATAATTGGTTTCGACGATAAATAACATTAAAGGTTTCAAAAACATTCAATTAATTATGAAACAAAAAAAAAACAAATAGATTCACTTCATCAAATGTTGAAATTGACCACCATTAACATCAATACATTTTAGTACAATTTTATGAAATGTCTTATCTTGAAAAAGAATATTCGCGGCTTCCTGAATTTTCGCTAAAAGCTCGTTTCGGGTATTCATTTCATTGCTGTATACCAAAGATTTCATGTATCCCGATACGTGAAAGTCCATAGGATTAAGTTCTGGAGTACGAGGCGGCCAAGGGAATTCACTGTCACATCCAATCCAACGATGCGGAAGTAGTCATTTAAATATTGCTGGACTATAAGTGGATAATGTGGCGGCGCGCCATCGTGCATAAACCACATATGCTGCCTTGCAATAAGAGGAATTTCTTCGAATATAAATTACCCAAATAATTTTCCAAAAATTCTAAATACTGTAATGCATTTAATCTTGACGGATGTTCAAATGGACCAATGAAGTGATCGCCAATAATTCCACACCAGATATTAATGGAAAATCATGCTGAAAATGAGCTTCACGGTACTTATGAGGATTGTCAAAATCATAATAGTGGTTATTCCTCTAATTGAAGACTCCTCAGCGTGTGAAAGTAGCTTTGCCAGAAAATAGGATGTTTTCAAGAAACGTTGGATCTTGAATGATTTTATGTTGCATCCACTGATAGAACTGTAGTCAACGTGGCAAGTCATTGGGCAATAAATTTTGTACAGGGGTAAAGTGATACAGATGCAATTTTTCTGTAGATAAAATTCGTGATACAACCTATTTCACCTAAATTTGTGTATAATTTTTGGAATATTTTACGATTAGTCACATTTCGATTTGGATATAACTGAGCATCTCGTCTAACTGAGGCACTTGAATTATAATTTACTTGTGCATAAACACAAATAATATCCCTTAGTTCACTATTTACAACTTCTTTAATTCTAGGCATATTTAATGAAGACTTTATAAATATGGAGATTCAACAAGTTTTTTGTGTTGAAATTATGGCAGTTTCATTATATATCGTCAAAACGCAAATTATAAGGGGTGTTAAGAAAATAAACTTTCGTAACAAACACCCTGTAAGAGCAGCTTGAAAAATGATAACAAATTCTTGTTTATCGCCCTTGAAAACTATGCTGTATTAAATTCGAGTACAATATATGCAGTACCATGAAAAATGATAACAAATTGTTGTTTATTGCCCTTGAAAACTATGCCATCCCAAATTTGAGTTCAATATATCAAATATCACAAATTTTCAAAAACCCAATGCCAACTTTAGGACCCTGAATATCGTTTACTAGAAACATTTTAATAAGGCATGTTTGTGTTAATCGGTATATTTTCACCGCCTCTAACTGCAGTTATAGTAATGCCCCTTAGTTATGGGACACCCTATATATACAGGGTATTCCATGTCAAACGAGCCACCTTGAATATCTTGGTTATTTTCAAAACTATTGCAATAAGAAAAAACTGGTCGATTTTTGTTTCGAGGGGGAAATTTTCAAAGGTGAATTAGCGCTTGCGCGCATTCAACTTAAACAGGCCAATTTAATGACCTTGCGATTTGAGATAGGGAAAATAGTTGTTGTTGTATATCATTTGAAAGCCCTTTTTACGGACTGTACCGTCGTAATAACATTTTTTATTGCAATTTATGTACATGTAATAATAAAAGAGTATATATAAAAAAAAGTTTACATTACAATATAATGCCTCTAAAGCAAATGTCCCAAGTATCTTCCATTGACTTCCATACAATAGTACAACCTTGACTGAAATCCGTCTCTGACATGGTTCAGCATAGTCGGTGTTATCTGACGACACTCCGCTATAATTCGTTGACGTAGTTCGTCAAAATTCTCAGGCTGAGCCAAAAAAATTTTGGATTTAACATGTCCCCACAAAAAAATTCAAAGGGTTCAGATAAGGTGATCGGACATGCCATTCTATAGGACCTCTTCTGCCAATCCAGCGACCAGGGTATTCCAAATAGAGGTATTGACAAACGGGTGCAAAGTGAGGAGGAGCTCCATCTTGTTGGAAATGTAATTGCTCTTCATGTAGTTGAGGATCATTTTCTAATTTTTCTATTATCAATGCATTAATTTAATTTTCTAATATATCGTGATAAATTTCACCATTTAAATTACCAGGAATAAACAGGGGTTCAATTAGATGATTTCCCAAAATCCCTGCCCAAACGTTTAGTTTTACCGGATGTTGACTATGAGCTTCTCGAAATAAATGAGGATTTGTATCGCTCCAAAATCTACAGTTATGTCTTTTAACCTCCCCATGAAGTGAAATAGTGTACTCATCCGAAAAGCAAACATTGTACACGAAATTTGGGTTTTCGATAATACGCTAAGTCATAATTTCGCAAAACTCTTGTCTTCGATCCCAATCATCCTTATTCAATTCATGAAGTAATTTAATTTTATACTGATGGAATTTGTACTTATGCAAAATTCTAAAAACGTTAGTTTTGCTAATACCTGAGCTAAGCTGCAGAGATTTGCTAGACAGACTGCGTGTTTGGTATAACTTGGACATGGCCCAATGCTGCCACAGCTACCCCTTCATCATTTACAATTCCAATGGGACCCCTGTTTTATTTATTACTGAGCCCGTCTCAACAACTTTTAAAATCAACTCCAATAAGTTTTTATGACGAACGTTACGTTCGGGATAGTTTTGGTTAAAAACCCTTGCAGCAGATCGAGCACAATTTTGATTTTGGTAATAAAGACTTACCAGCGCAACACGTTCTTGCAATGTGTATTATCATCGTGGACAAGACCTACCTGTTTGAGATAACAACTGTAGCAGCGGAGACCAGGAACACGCAACGATACAGCTAACCAGTCGACCCTTCCGCAGAACAAGTCCTATGTCTAGGATACTAACTTATATAGCAACATCACGTTTTTGATTTAATTATTTATCAATTGATACGATTTTTATATTTATTGTTATATTATTATTATCAGTTCTCTTGTTTAGAATCCACATATTTCTTATTCCTTTGAACCACATTTTCAGCTATTGCATAATTTTTTAAAAGAATTTATCATTATTCTACATTATTTTAACTTTATTTTATTTTATGTTCGTAAACTGTTGAATTTATTATTCTTTTAAGCAATTTGCTCATACATAGTTTAGAATTTTGCTAAATTTTTGTGTGACTTTGCTTACTTCCATTTTACTGCCTTATTTAATTTTTATTTTCGTTTTCGTACCACTTGAATATTTGAAATGGCAACTACATGGCAAGGTGCTGCGACTCCTACTGTAAAGCCATACAAAATATCGGAAATTTTCGCAATAATTCCGGAATATAACGGAAACACTAATATTCTTAAATACTTTCATCTCTTCATGCCAAACTGCGTATAGTATGGCAACTGACTACCAATAAGTGCTTTTAATATTGCACATAAAAAATAAACTTAGCGGTAGAGCAGCCGAACTAATAAATTCTCGCAACCCGACTCAATTAACCGAAATTCAGACATTCTTAGAGAACCACTTTGGAGATCCTAGAGATCTCTCAGCGTTGACTCAGGATTTTCAGCGAATGAGGCAATTAAATACTGAATCCCCAATAAAATTTTCAGTCAGACTACAAACCCACCAAGCAAAAATGCTTGATGCGGTTAACAAACAAAATTTGACTCAAAAAGAAAAACAGGCACAAATCGACTTGATCGAATCCATGGCACTAAATAGCCTACTAACAGATTTAGAGCCGAAGATAGGAAAACTAGTTCGTGCCAGCGATCCTAAAGACATTCTGACCGCCGTTTCACGCATAAAACGTGAACTCCAACTCCATCATTTAGAATTTTAGAAACCACGGTCCACCTCCTCGAAAGCTCAACCACTTTCCAGTACAAAAACAATGTTCATTCTGTAAAAGAATGGGGCATACTGTTAACGAATGTCTCACTAAATCGAGACAAATGCAACAAAATTAAAAATACGGGCAAAACATATGCCCTAACCCATTTTCACAACAACCGGGCCAATTCCAGAATCGGCCACAATTCCAACCCCGTTTAGGCCAATATAAACCTAATCAAAACTTCTTCCGCCAACAACGAACGCATCACTTGAACAATTGTTATAATAATGGGTACGACCAACCCATATACGAAAGTCAATACCAAAATACCAATTTCGAACGTTACGACCAAGACTATTGCGACACGACACATACTGATTACGATTATTACTCAAAAACAGATAACGCAGAATGTGACAACTATGTTGAAAACGAACACGCATAAATTTTCAGAACCTCCATTTCCAAACGGAACCCCCGGAATTCTCAGAACTGCAGACCCAAATCCAAGCACTAAATCTAGACAGTTTCGACCCGAATTTGAACTTCCCCGAACAGAGCTTTCTATAAGACCGCTTTTGACCGTAAATTCTAAAAATCTATACTACATCACCGATTCCTCTAACACATATAAACTCATAATAGATACCGGTGCTGGTCTTTCTATCTTCAAACCAGGCACCTGCACCCGTTTCAGAGGAAGATTTCAGGAAAACGTAGTAATTCAGGGAATTACCAACCAGAAAATCCTTATAAACGAATCGACCCTTGTTCCTTTCAATATAAAAGACATCTGCAACCTTGACATAGATTTGATGGTTTGTTAGGCTCTGACTTTCTCGAGAACTACAACTGCATTATTGACTTTGACAAAAAAAAATTAATAACCAACTTTAAGACACTTCCGCGGTATAAAGTTACAGACGATACAATCAATGCCAGTGAACCAACACAGTGTCCCCCTTCCTACTTCCATTAACACAATTTCGATCGAACCCTGTACCGAACAAATTTTTAAACTCAACTGTGAACTTAGGAACACCGAAGCCATTCTAACAGGTATGTAAATTGTAAAAGTTCACCTCCCTAATGCTGTTGTTACAGTAGACAAGAAAGGCCAATTTCTCACATCTAGACGCATCTGGAAAACAGAAGTTTATCTAAATCAACTACAAGCGAATGCCATCCCTAAAATAGAAATAAAAAGGACATCGCGAAAACTTTTCACTGTCGAATCTCCGCATGCCCTTCAACTGAAGAATGCTCGGGTGATGGATAACATTCGTTACAAAAAAGATGTCTGGTTTCTGTGAATTCTCTATCACATTCTGGGGGAACACTACTCCACTAGTAATGGTAACTACCATAACGAGCTGGCACCTGGCAGACAAGAAGAAAAACAAATTAGGAGCAAAGATCGATGAGCTCTTGAGATTCATTGGGCCTTAAACAACTCCGACTATCTGACGTCAACGACGCGGCCATCTCCTTAGAACACAACACAGACATCGCCAGTAAAGGTTAAACACTCAGACACAAGGTGAAAAGCAACGAAAAGCAGCTGAAGAGTCACTAGCGGCAGACTCTGTAGCAAGGAGTTAGTAGCCTCATCAAGTAAGGCACACTCCAAAAACTCTTAAACCGGTGCTAGCTAGCAAGCTAAACCCGGTAAAGAGGTTGCAGAACATCGGGCAAACAATTATGTCTACTGACTGGCAAGTGGCAAAAGAGGAAAAAGGCTAAGCAAAAACCAGCGCCACATTGTACGCTGCTTATAAAGACATATTCTACCTCGAAGGCGATCACTTATATTGTAACGCCATCAAGAATAAGCTCCCAAGCGGGGCATGTACAATCTCGAATCACAAACGTAGTAAACCTGCTCAAATCCAACATAGTATAAACCTAATCAAAACTTCTTCCGCCAACAACGAACGCATTGAACAATTGTTATAATAATGGGTACACCAACAATACGTCAATACGAACGACCAAGACTATTGCGACACGACACATACTGATTACGATTATTACCAAAAACAGATAACGCAGAATGTGACAACTATGTTGAAAACGAACACGCATAAATTTTCAGAACCTTTTCCAAACGGAACCCCCGGAATTCTCAGAACTGCAGACCCAAATCCAAGCACTAAATCTAGACAGTTTCGACCCGAATTTGAACTTCCCCGAACAGAGCTTTCTATAAGACCGCTTTGAAAATTCTAAAAATCTATACTACATCACCGATCATACCTGGTCTTTCTATCTTCAAACCAGTGCACCCGTTTCAGAGGAAGATTTCAGGAAAACGTAGTAATTCAGGGAATTACCAACCAGAAAATCCTTATCCGACCCTTGTTCCTTTCAATATAAAAGACCTGCAACCTTGACAAGATTTGATGGTTTGTTAGGCTCTGACTTTCTCGAGAACTACAACTGCATTATTGACACAAAAAAAAATTAATAACCAGCTTAAGACACTTCCGCGGTATAAAGTTACAATACAATCAATGCCAGTGAAGTAAATTAACACAATTTCGATCGAACCCTGTACCGAACAAATTTTTAAACTCAACTGTGAACTTAGGAACACCGAAGCCATTCTAACAGGTATGTAAATTGTAAAAGTTCACCTCCCTAATGCTGTTGTTACAGCAAGAAAGGCCAATTTCTCACATCTATTCTAAATGCGAATGCCATCCCTAAAATAGTAAATTTTTCAAATCTAAAACTCGAACCGTTACAAAACTTTTCTGTGAATTCTCTATCACAAACTACTCCTTTGAACTATAACGAACCGGCATTGTTAAACAACTCCGACTCGATGAAGGCATAATACGACCCTCTAATTCGCCTTGGTCCTCTACCGTATGGGTGGCCTTGGTCCTCTACCGTATATCCGAAGAAATTAGACGCATCTGGAAAACAGAAGTGGCTTATCATCGTAGACTGCTGCAAACTTAACGAACTTACAGTCAACGACAAGTACCCACTACCCCTCTACTTAACATCTCAGACTTACTAGACCAACTAGGCAAATGCCAGTACTTCACGACTCTTAATGTCGCCTCTGGCTTTCATGAAATAGAAATAGATCCAAAGGACATCGCGAAAACTGTATTCACTGTCGAGAATGGATATTTTGAGTTCGTCCGCATGCCCTTCAGACTGAAGAATGCTCCATCTACCTTTCAAAGGGTGATGGATAACATTCTTATGAGAATCCACAATGAAAGATGTCTGGTTTACATGGATGACATAATCATTTACTCACCTACAATACATGACCACCTATCACGACTGACAGATGTATTCATGCGTGCACGCTCCACGGATTCTGGGGGGAGCGAATTATCACTGGTTCCGTCACATAGTGACAAAAAGAAGAACACTAGTAATGGTACAACATCGACCATTACAACTAGAGCTGGCAGCAAGACACTATCCAGCCAAGTCCTCCAAAAGGCGAATAGTGGAGTTGACGTCCAACAAAGGGCAACAAATGAGAGTGGCGCTCCAAACAAATTAGGAGCAAAGATCGATGAGCTCTTGAGATTCATTGGGCCTAGGCACAATGTACATCATGAGATCAAGAAACTGGCAAACGCCATTAAGTCAGAATATGACAAATATCTGACGTCAACGACGCGGCCATCTCCTGTAGCGAAACCTGCTACAACACAGACATCGCCAGTAAAGGTGTCAAACACTCAGACACAAGGTGAAAAGCAAAAGGAGGTCCCAAAAGCGGCTGCCTCAAAAGCAGCTAACTCAAAACCGGCTGCATCAACACCGGCGGCCCCAAAGCAGGCGGCTTCAATAAAAGTAGCCTCACTAGCGGCAGACTCTGTAGCAAGCACCCCGCCACCGAAGGCCTCGCCTTCAGTAGCCTCATCAAGTAAGGCACCACTACCAAAAACTCTTAAACCGGTGCTAGCTAGCAAGCTAAAGCCCGGTAAAGAAGGTTGCCAGAACATCGGGCAAACCACCCAGGCAACAACAAGTAGGGTGGTCAATTCAGAAGCGGAGAGAAACAATGGATTAAAATCCAAGTTTAAACCGCAGACCAAGAACCAACCTTCAAACCAGTCTACTGACTGGCAAGTGGCAAAGAGGAAAAAGGCCCCGAGGACCAATAAGCAAAAACCAGCGCCACATTGTACGCTGCTTATAAAGAAAGGCGAGAAGAGCTCCCATGCAGATATCTTGCGAGGTATCAAGAATGATCCCACCTTGCAGGATATAGGCAAAAAAGTCAATAAGATCCGACGAACAGCTAAGGGAGATCTACTTTTGTTATTCGCGAAGGCAGACGCTCAGGAGATGGAGCGCTATTGTAACGCCATCAAGAATAAGCTCCCAAGCGGGGCCACTGTACAATCTCGAATACCGCAAATCGAGATTGAAATTAAAGACCTGGACGAGATCAGTACCAAGGAAGACGTAGTAAACCTGCTCAAAGATAATATCGACGGCCTGGCAGAGATCACTGAGGTGGCAGTGAAATCACTTCGACGGGCATATAGATCAACACAAACGGCAGTTGTTTGTCTCCCAGAAGTCCAGGCCAAGAAAGCCATCGCACTTGGAAAACTGAAACTTACGTGGGGCACAGTACGTGTTCGCGAGAGGATCAGCCTTCGACGGTGCTTCAAATGCTGGCACTTTGGGCACAACGCCCAGGCGTGCAGAGGCAAGACTGATCGAAGCAGTTGTTGTCACAGATGCGGAAGCGCCGGTCACAATGCCTCGGCTTGTCAACAACCTGCCAAGTGCTTACTCTGCAAAGAGAAAGATAGTAGGTCAGACTGCCGGCATGTTGCGGGTAGTTGGAAATGTCCGATCTACCAACAGGCGATGAGAGCAGCACAAGCCCGTAAATGAAAGTACTGCTACTCAACCTCAATCATTGCGAAGCAGCCCAAGACCTACTGGTACAGCGGGTGCGGGAATTGGATTGCGACGTAGCCATAATCTGCGAGCAGTACAAAAACTTCGACACCCCGTCCTGGGTAAATGACACAACGGACAGAGCAGCGATATGGGCTTGCGGTAAACTTCCGTTCCAACAACTCCCAAATACCCCCGAACCATGTCTTGTGAGAGCCAAAGTGGGAGGGGTTCACTTCTATAGCTGCTATGCACCTCCTAGTGCACAGCTCGAGGAGTTCGAGTTATTCCTGGACACCTTGGCGGAGGATGTACGGAAGCGTGAATCGGTCGCCATCGCAGGTGATTTCAACGCCTGGGCAATTGACTGGGAATGCCGGGAAACGAGCGCGAGAGGACGAGCTCTCCTTGAGACCATGTCCTCGCTCAACCTGGTACTCCTCAACACAGGAGCCGTAAGCACATATCGCAAAGGCACTGCCAGCTCCATTATCGACGTGACATTCGTTAGCAGCAACCTAATTAAAGGGGGCTGTGAGTGGCGGGTCGATGAAGAGTTTACTAATAGCGACCACAAAGCTATTATTTGGGAAATCAACACCACTCCCAAACGAAGATTGTGTGTCAGTCGTGCGAGGTCACAGCCAGTCGGTTGGAACAAAAATGCTTTCGATGCTGATTCATTCGCCTTGGTTATGGAGCAGGAACCATTGTCAATAGCAACAAGCGCAGAAGCCACTGCCAAAGAGGTAATGACAAGCGTTGTCAAGTCCTGCGATGTATCCATGCCAAGGAGACGGCAGAACAACAGCCGCCCACCAGTTTACTGGTGGAATGACACGATCTCACAACACCGACGAGAGTGTCTCAAAGCACGAAGGCTGCATCAACGAGCACGGAGACGTGACAGGGTCACAACAGAAGAACTAAGGCTCGACTATGAGATCAAAAGACAACAACTAGGAAGAGCCATTCTCTCAAGCAAGAGATCCTACTGGAAGGAGTTGTGTGACGAAGTTGACCAAGATCCATGGGGAAAACCGTATAAAATCGTGATGCATAAAATCAAGGCCCCCCCCCATGACATCAACGAACTGCCCCGAATCATTGCACCGCATTGTCACTCACTTGTTTCCTGCGAAGCCTGAGCTACCCGCTTATCCTACGTGGCAGGTGAGGGACGAAGATATACCATCAGTGACTATGAATGAGCTGATGGGCGCGTGCAACCGGCTCCAAAACGGTAAGGCTCCCGGTCCAGATGGCATATCTAACATCGCGCTAAAATGCGCCGTAGCCAATAGGCCTGACATGTTTCTACACATGTATGAGACCTGCCTAAAGCAGGGGGTTTTCCCGACTAAGTGGAAAAAGCAGAGGCTTGTGCTCCTACCTAAAGGGGGAAAGAAACCTCCAGACGAACCGTCATCATATCGTCCCCTCTGTATGTTGGACTCTGCGGGAAAACTCCTTGAAAGAATAATAGCAGATAGGCTGGAGCCCTACGTTGAGCCAAAACTTTCCACCAACCAATTCGGGTTCAGAAAGGGGAGATCAACCATCGATGCCGTGACACTCGTTACCAACATCGCCAGAGAGGCTATCTCGGGAAAGAGATGGAGAAGAGGTGGAAAAAAGTACTGTCTAATAGCCACCCTGGATATCAAGAACGCCTTTAACTCGGCCCACTGGGACCGCATTTTGGAGGCTCTTGCCAGGATGGAAGTTCCTCAGTACTTGCGCAGAATGGTTTCAGCGTATTTCAAGGACCGCATCTTATTGTACCAAACTGAAAATGGGCAAGTAGACTATAAGATCACAGGAGGTGTACCTCAGGGCTCTGTTCTTGGCCCCCTCTTATGGAACGTAATGTACAACGACCTGCTCCTGCTCGGTCTGCCTGAGGGCGTCAGGCTAGTGGCATTCGCCGATGATGTGGCACTGATCATAGTGCGCAAGCACATAGAGGAGATACAAACAACCTTCTCATTCGCTATAGCCACAATTCAGCATTGGATGCTCTCAGCGGACTTGAGTTTAGCAGAGCAAAAGACCGAAACACTTCTTGTTAGCAGTCGAAAGGCAAGGGAAACCATCACCCTCAAAATAGGCGACACCTACATACAGTCGCAGCCCTTCATCAGCTACTTGGGGGTGCTCCTGGACACACGGCTCAACTTCAAAGAGCACATAATCGCGGCCAGCAAGAAAGCAGCTGGGGTACAGGGGGCATTATCTAGAATAATGCCGAATGTCGGAGGCCCTAGACAGATAAGAAGACAGCTACTGGCAACAGTAACTACTTCTGTTTTGTTGTACGGGGCACCGGTATGGGAGAAATCGCTCGAGCTACCATCGTACCGCCGGAAAATGAAATCAGTCCAGCGGCTCTCAGCGATTCGAGTGGCATCATCCTACCGCACTGTGTCTTACGAGGCGGTGAGTGTAATTGCCTCTACCCTACCAATCGACATCCTGGCTGCAGAAAGGGGACGGCTTTATCGCAGAAAGTTAGAGAAAGACCAACCGACAAGAAACAGCGATGAAAGAGCCATGAGTCTAGGGCAATGGCAGGAGAGGTGGGACAGCTCTACTAAAGGCCGGTGGACATATCGATTGATACCTAACATCAGTCGTTGGGTCAACCGCCAGCATGGGGAGGTTGGGTTCTACATTACTCAACTCTTGACTGGACATGGATGCTTTCGAGCATACCTGCACAGGTTCAGGAGGGCAAACTCCCCAAACTGCCCACACTGTACGGACGTGATAGAGGACGCGGAACACGTGTTCTTCTCCTGCTCCCGGTTTCAGGATCAACGTGCTGAAGTGGAGAGGATTCTGGAGACTAATATCGTTCCAGAACAAATAGTAGAAGCCATGCTGAAGGGCACCCAAGCCTGGAACTTGGTATCAGATTACGCGGAGACTATCCTCAGAGAACTCCGCAATACGTTCGAGGAGTAGGCTTTAGAGGCTTTCAATGTAAGAGCAGTAAACATCTGCAATGAACCACCCTTGCGAAGTAGTATTGACTAAGAGTGCCGCAGGGGACCATGGTTGTAGGAGAAAGAGGTTAGGGTTTTAGCGGGTATACGGTATACTGGTTTCAATGCAACGATTTACTCTTGCTTTGAAATCATTGTATCGGGAGTCCCGCACGACGGCCAGCACGTGCTAGCTAAGTACGCAATGTATTTCCCCCCTCTTCGGATAAAAAAAAGATGTATTCAAAAGACTCAGAAAGGCTAACCTTAAAATACAGCCTGACAAATGCTAATTTCTCCGCAAGGAGGTCGCTTACTTAGGACATCTTATAACTAAAGACAGCGTGAAACCCAATCCATCTAAAGATGACTGTATTTTGAACTATCCACAAACGAAGAACCCTAAAGACATACAATCTTTCTTAGGGCTTGCTGGTTACTACCGTAGGTTCATTTCTAACTTTGCAAAGATCTCCAAACCACTGACAACTATTACAAAAAGACCAACCGTTCAATTTTAACGAAGAGTGCGTAAAATCCTTCAATGAACTAAAACGAACATTGACTTCTACCCCTATACTCATTTACCCAAATTTGACGAACCATTTGTACTGACTACAGACACCAGCGCTTTTGCTATCGGCGCCGTATTATCTCAAGGGAAAATAGGTAAGGATTTACCGATTGCATATGCTTCTAGGACCCTTTGTAAAGCCGAAACCCGGTACTCCACCATTGAGCGAGAGCTCTTAGCCCTTGTCTGGGCCGTTAAGCATTTTCGGCCAATAATCTACGGCCGTAAGTTCCTACTACTTACCTATCATCGTCCGTTAACCTGGCTATTTTCTATAAAAGACCCCGGTAGTAGACTTGCCCGACGGAGATTCAAACTAGAAGAATACGACTATGAAAATATTTACAAGCCTGGTAAAGTTAACAAGAACGCTGATGCTTTATCACAGACAAAATCGAAACAACACCCTTCAAAGTCTTACCCCTAAAAGACGAATCCGAAGACGATTGTCCTGAACCCGAACAAAACGAAATATCTCATGAAACTATGTCCGAAGAGTTTAAAACTTTCATAGAATGCTATAAAACCACTTCTTTAATTGACTACAGAAAAATTTAATTCTCCAAATGTCAACTACTAGACAAAACAAACAAAAACATTTTAATTTTTCCCGAATCATCCAATCTTCAGGAATTTCATCACGATATTTTCGAAGATATCTTCGAAGAAGTCGCAGAATTCGAAACATTTAAAATTAATGTATTTGCCAGCAAAACAGTAAGCAAAAGGCAACACTTCACAATCCCACTTCCAAATGATCCTAACATCGTAAATGAAGTTCTTTTTGCATCAATATACAAACATCAAGATACTTTGTCTCCATCTGAAACATACTGTGTCCAAAACAATCTCGATCTTCCAGTTTTAGATATGCTCTCTTTCATTTTCGTTGAAAAGGAAATCAAATGGAAAATTTGCCAAAACCTTACAAAACCTCCCGCAAAAGACGTAAATCCGCTGATCCTTGAACAATATCATAACGGTAAAAATAACTTGCACCGCGTTATTAACGAAACTGTCCACCGTATTAAGGAAATGTACACCTGGCCAAGTTTCAAAAAAGATATTGAAAGAACTGCGAAATTTGTCAAAAAAATAAAGCTTATCTCTACGAGGCGAATTGAAGAAACACTCACAAGCTTATGCTTTGGCAGACAACAAACAACAACAGAATCCTCAAAACATTAGTAAACTCTGTGTATCCCATCCCAGGTTTCAAATTTCATGATACAAGTGCATTCCGAATTCATGTACAAACTCACATCAGCCTCTTATCCCAAATTTCCGATTCAATTAAAACTAAATTCTCAGAAATATTCATGGACACTAAAAGATTCAAACGAGGACTAATTAACGGCGTAGGAACTATCTTTAAGGCCATCACTGGAAACCCTGACGCAACCGATGGTGAATTCTTCACAGATAGTATTAACAAACTTAACCAGGTACAATTACAAGTAGAGAATCTCCTAAAAATACAAATAAGCGTAACTACTGCTTTTATCAAAACTTTTAATGAAACCATTCAGAAACTCCAAATTGACGAAGCAACCTTTAAGGAAAACATTGACGCAATCAATTTGGCAATACATACTCTAAACGAGTATGTAGCCCTTATCCCAGCAAAACAGTCATTTTTGGGAAAATGCGAAAAACTAATGGCAAGCTATTTATTTCTTGAGGATAACCTCAATGATATTTTAAATTCCATAACATTTCCTCAATAATCACACCTGATCATTTGATTAAGTCACTACAGGAAATTTCGCAAAATCTTGTCAAAAACAATCTACCGTTACCTGTCAGATTATCAAGTGTCGCCCAATATTTGGAAGTAATCGAATTAGAAGCGTTTCAAACTAATTCAGATTTAGTCTTTATTTTGAAAATTCCTGTTGTAGAGCAACAACTCTACACCCCTACCACTTATATCCTATCCCAATTTTAGATGACATATTCTTCCATTCACCCAAAAATATAACGCGCGAAACGATGATTCTCGAATGTACATACCCATTAAGGACTTGAGTGTATGCAAGCCACTAACTCCACAACAAAAACTGTGTTCTGAGTTATATGCCTACCCCATCGACTCCAACGCACCCTGTGAAGCGCAACTTCCGAAGAACATTCGTAGTATACCGGAAACTTGCCAAAGCTCCGTAGTATTCAGTGAAGGATACAATGTCCAGAGACTAGAAACTAATACGTGGATTGTTATAGTGTCCGAGCCCCTTACATGTGACAATTAATTGTGCGGGAAGAGATACCAAGACAATAGGTTTAACAAACATTACCATTATTCGCTTACAATCAGACTGCAGTGCTTTCGTGGGAATCACAAAAATACAAGCGGAACCTCAAAAACTTATGAACATTTCCGACAACTCATACCCTATATTAATGCCTTACAACTGTTGCAGTTCTCATTCCGAAAAACTACATATTCCTGAACTGAAGCCCGTAAAGCTGGATAACTTGAATATGGAAGAATTCTCCGTAGCGAGCCATAAGTTAAATCAATACTCCTACTCTAGGGAAGTTCGTATTTTCAATTGCAAAAACATTCCAAAGATATTTGATTGGCTTTTCTTGAAGAATGTATATAGCATTACACATAAAAACTGTTGTTAACAAATTTTTATTCCTTAATTAATTATACGGAGTGTTTAAAGTTGCAAAAATCACAATTTTAGCAGTTTATGTAACTTTTCAGCAACTGAATGAAAAGTTTTAGGGTTGAAACTAAGTTTGTTTTATACGTAATTTCAATAGCGACTAAATGATAGGTTCATATAGGCGATTGGATAATTAGTTATTGAGTTATTTGGAAAAAACTGTAAAACATTCGCAATTTTCAATCGTCCATAGTTATTGTATAAGAAACGTTGAAATTTTGAAACTCGGCAGAATCTTTCATTTCTACGAGGTAAATAACTGGTAAGAATCTCAAGTTTACAATAACGGTTTTCTTGCAAATCTGAATTTTTTTCCAGGGCTTTTGATTTAACGTGAAGTTTATAATGCTCCCATTTTGAGCTAAATTAATATTTTAACCATCTGAAAGGAACATATTAATTATTAGTTCTTTGAGTACCATGCCTCATAAATTAATTTTCTTTTAGTTTTATTTTATTGTATGTAAATTCAGTTTGAAAGCCTGCATTTTGGTATTCGGAATTAAATAAAATGTATTGGTGGGAGAAGCACCTTCCCCTCATTTTACTACTGCGTTCGAACTGACATTCATTTCAAATCGCTTTTATTCTTTCTCTAATACAAATGCCATGCCAACTGTCAAACTGTTTACTGATAGCCCAGGGACTAGAAACGATGGCATATCATAATTTGTTCATTGAAATGTTACATTTCTATTTGTTGATATAACTTTTTTTCTAATCATTTTTCGAAAAAATGACATCATACCATTTTTATAGATGGTGTTTTAAGGAATAATTTTCATTATAAACTTTTTAAATTTATTCATTAGTTAACTAACTTCATAGTTCATAACTATAAATAAATATTAATGATTTGCCATAACTATATTGTTGACTTTGATTTTCTATTTTCTGACTCATTATTTCCTTTCTAAAGTTTTGTCCTTTTAAAAATGTCAAATAAATTAATGGTGATACTGCGATTGACTTTGACTCAAAACTCTGAGAATTAAAATCAGCCAAACAATTACGAGGTTAATGCATATATCAACGGAATTGTTTTCATACATTTATTGAATAACATTATACAGAAATTATTGATTTAGCATTTTTCAATATACCCTCCTGCGTGATCTACACACTTTTTCCACCGAGAGTTGGGAGTTTCAGTTTTCTCTGGTCATAGAATGTTTGAGGGCGAGTTGCAAGCTAACTGCCATGTGCTCCTCAATTTCTTCATATATTCCAAATCGTTTTCCTCCCGGTGATTCCAGAGGCAAGTCAGGGCTATATGGAGGGTGGGTGGCTTCTTAGCCCATTTCTTGCAGTATTCCTTGTTTTTTTTTTCAAATAGGCGGTTTCTGCCGACCGTAGCAACTGGCAGTAGTAATCCACATTGACTGTACGTTGGGCACGTAAATCAATCAGTATATTTCCTTAGAGTAAAAAAAAAATCGTGGCAAGGACTTTTCCAAATGAGACGCGCGTTTTTAATTTTATTCTTTTTTCGCCACTATAGACGATGCTCTTCAAAAAGGCCTTTCCTTCTCGCTGAAATTTATTTAGAAGTCTTTCAAGGATCTTTAGTTTTGCAGTCAAAAACCTCGGAACCCATCGAGAACAAATTCTTCTGAAACCAATTAATCAATGATAATTGATTGAACACTTCCATAGCTGACACCCAATTCTGAGGAAATTCCTCCACGGTTAATCGGCGCTCACGTTCAATAAGCTGTCGACCACTATTGGCATTGTTAGCTGTAAGGCTTGTCCTGGTGCGTCGATCATGGTTATCCTTCTCGTACACCCTTAAACGTTCTCACCCACATATGCACACGATTCTGAGACAGTGTACTATACCCAAACTGTACCTTCAAATGAGTTAGAATTTCTGAGGCTTTAACGTTTTTACTGGTTTAAAACTTTTTGATAATCTATTGCATAACAGACGAATGTAATTCTTGCTTAGTCATGGCTGTATTCTGTACTGACCACACATCATACAATAGGTATTAAGGACAAAGCCAAGCGTACGCGCATACCCGGCTGGTTCCCCAGTATCCATAAACCAAACATCTACTCCAAACAACATAATCTAGCTCGAAACTTCATTCTAAGCAGAATAGCAAAATTATCGTTTATATTTGATGTATATAACGTAATTTGCTTGGAATAAGAATTTTAAACGTCATGTTAATTCGATGACATGCTATTTTTATTCTACCGTGAGGGGAAATTAGGATCCCCCTCTACTAATATGTATGCGTGGGCGAATACCAAAATGCAGAATTTCAAATTAAATTTACAGACAACAGAACAAACCCAAAAGAATTTTAATATATGATGAGTTGTACCGAAAGATTTGATAATTAACACGTTCCATTCAGATTTATAAAAAAGTAATTTGATGTAGAAATTACATTTGTGAGAAAACCTTCAAAGACATGAAGTTAAAATTTTGAACAGTTATTTTAGATAGACAAATGAAACTTATTGTCAGGTTTTATCATTCTAATTTTTTTTTGGATAAGATTTACAAGTGATTGAAAATTGCGCGAATAACTCATTTATTAATTAACCAATCCTATCAATGAACATATCATTTAGTAGATTCTAAAAATGCGCATACAACACACTTACCTTTGATTCTTTAAATTCTTACTCTGTTGCTAAGAAGTCATAAAAACTGCCAAAATTACGGTTTTTGCTATATTAAACACTTAGTATAATTAACTAAGAAGTACAAATTTGTTAACAAAATTTTTTTGTGTTACGCGGCGTACCTTCTTCAAGAAAAACCATTCAAACACCTGTGGAATTTTTTTGCAAAAATGGTATTAAAATAATGCTAAGTTCCCTACACTATCCAGGGATCTCGACGACCTGATCAATCATCACTGTTGTTGATACATTTCAGTTAAAATCGTAAAACACGTCAAGAAGACAGACAACGTAAGGACCTTCCCTAAACCACTGTCCAGACTCGCGCCAAAATGGAGGCCTGTGATTCAAGATGGATCCCACATGTACAGCCCAATTTGAATTAAAAGTTGATGTTGAATATCTTTTCGCTGACTTCAGCTTTTATTAAATTCTAAATACAAGCGAAGCGATCCCACGGTCGTCATTATAATACTTTATTTTGTCCAGTTAGTTTTTATATTCAATTTACATCATATTATTTTGAAAGTTTAAAGTTTTAATTTTTGAATATTGTGTTTTAAATACGCAACTAGTTATGTGCCATCCAATACAACATTTTTTGAACCACCCGGTATAACTTTGATTCTATTCCACCTTTTCAATCATTCTATATAAGCAACTGCATAAATATCACATTTATTTGTAAGATTTTTTGAACCCACATGTATAACTGTAATTTTACTTCGCCCTATATTTCAACTGTGCACATTGCTTGTTGCTTGAATTTCCATGGACGCACACACACCTACCACCGTATACCGTAAAGAAAATATCGCACAGATAAAAATTTTTCTTTTCGATACATTGCACTCGACTTTAAGCCCCGTAAAATGAAAACCGTTACAAATACCCTGTACGACATACTTTCATGGCATAATTTGACATTTAAACTAGATATTTATAATAAAAATTTGACATTTACATTGATTTTTACCATTTTTTGCACATATTTTTCCGATTTTTAGAAAATTTTACGTTATAGAAAATTATATGGAATCAAGCTGGGACAACTCTTTGGAGAATATAATTTAAAATATTCAAATTAATTGAGCCGTTTTGGAAAAAAGAGTGTAGATTCATTGAAATTCACTGAAATGTAGTCCCTTAATTACTGTTTTTTTCTGATTTTCTTTAGTTTTTTCAGGGTTCCGTATATATAATATACGGATACCCTTATAATATCACTCCGGATTTCTGCCTAAGTCACATCACAGCCATTTTCTCCTAAACTATTGGACGGAAGAGGTTGAAATTTGGTATCAATGTATAGTTTGGTGACCCGATCAGGAATACATATCGTAAAAGAAAAAAAAATTGATTTTAGGGGTACTTCTGGGGGGAAAAACTAAAAAAACTACCGTTCCCCCCTCTGATCTCCGAAACTACTCAGTCTAAAATTTTGAAAAAAAATAGGAAATATAGAACGTTGCCCGAACTTTACAGAAAAAAAAAGGAGAAACCATTAATATTAATTTTGGGTGGCAAATTATAGAATTAAATAAAAATTTAAAAATTTCAAACGCATCATGTAATATATCAAATGAAAGGTCTCATTCTGAAGAACACAAATATATTTTCTTCATATTAAAAAAAAATATATTTAAATGATATTAACGAAAATATACCAAAATTTACCCATCCCCCCCTTATCTCCGAAACTATAAAACGTAAAGTTTTGAAAAAAATAGATTTATAGGTTCTGACCTGAAGTTTACTGGAAAAATAAGGAGAAACCTCTACTTTTAATTTTGGGGGGCAAATTACAGAATTAAATAGAAAATATAAAATTAAAATTGTTTCTAACCCATCATGTTATATATCAAATGAAAGGGCTCATTACGACGAAAACAAATATTTTTTTCATATTTTTAAAATAAATTAATTAAAAGATATTAACAAAAATATAAAAAAAATTACCCATCCCCCCCTTATCTCCGAAACCATAAGCTGGAAAATTTTTAAAAAACTGAAGATATAGCCCCTCACCTGAACTTTACTGGAAAAATAAGAAGAAACCCCTAAAATTTATTTTGGGGGGCAAATTTCAGAATTAAATTGAAAATATAAAATTAAAATTGTTTCTAACCCATCATGTTATATATCAAATGAAAGGGCTAATTATGACGAAAACAAATATATTTTTTTCATATTTTTAAAAGATATTAACAAAAATATAAAAAAATTTACCCATCCTCCCCACCTATTTCCGAAACCATAAACTGGAAAATTCTGAAAAAACGATGGAGGTATAGCCCCTCACCTGAACTTTACTGGAAAAATAAGGAAAAACCCCTAATATTTTTTTGGGGGGCAAATTAAAGAATTAAATGGAAAATATAAAATTAAAATTGTTTCTAACCCAGCATGTTATATATCAAATAAAAGGGCTCATGATGAAGAAAACAAATATATTTTTTCCATATTTATAAAATAAATTAATTAAAAGATATTAACAAAAATATATAAAAAATTACCCATTCCCCCCTTATCTCCGAAACCATAAGCTGAAAAATTTTGAAAAACAGGAACCTGAACTTAACTGGAAAAATAAGGAGAAACCCCTAATATTCATTTTGGGGGGCAAATTATAGAATTAAATAGAAAATAAAAAAATATAATTGTTTCTAACGGGTCATGTAATATATCAAATCACAGGGCTCGTTATGACGAATATAAATATATTTTTTTAAATTTTTTTAATGAATATTTTAAAATATATTAAAAAAATATTTAAAAAAAATTACCCATTCTCCCCGTTATTCCCCAAACTCTAAGACCTCATTTTTTTTTGTTTATAGGAAAAATATGAAAAAAATCCCTAATTCTATTATTTGGCCCCCAATCCCCAATCATGTAATATATCAGATAAAAAAAAATGTGAATTACAAATATATCATATTTTTAAATCATTTGTATAAAAGATATTAACAAAAATATTAAACATCGACTTAATTCCCACTTTAGAAACTACACTATTTAAATTTTGAAAAATATAATTTATTTATATTTATAAATAATTTGAATAACAGTTCTAATAATTTATAATTTAAACTTTGGCCTATTTTGCCCTTTTTCTTGCAATCTACAGAGCTTCAAAACTCAGACAGTAGATTATAAAAAGCATCTCTGAAAGTTTATTAGTAAAATAAAACTCTAATGTCACTTATCAATCATGCGAATCCTAAAGCAGATAAAATAAAAAGTCTATGTATGGAAAATCAAAGTGTATATTTTTTATAAATTTAAAACGCTTCCTTTAAAAGATATAAGGGTAAATATAAGAAAATGCACTCATTCCCTGCTTGTCTGAAACTTGACCAAATTATATTATTTCATCCCTCTATCTGCTCGTTTGTCTTCCTAGAGTAAATGATTACGAATTTCTAAATAATTTTACCTGAAACTGCGTTATTTAAGCTAAAATATATATAATGTGTCTGGATATTTCTATTTTACACGGAGATATACGATTTTGAACAAAGTAAAAGATGTGTGACCTATAACTGCCTATGATTGCATTTTCCGGGAAAGCGAGACACAAGTTGTTCAGTTTTGACTTCAAAATTCAATGGTGACTTGTCCTTGATCCCGAGGTAATTTTTAAAGGTCATTTTAAGGTCAACTTTCTTTTTTTAAATGGAAACCTTTATATTTTATCCTGGATTCAGAAAGAGCGGAAAATTTTACATTCAAGTATGTATTTGACCTTGGGGTCTAGGTGACCTCTCAAGGTCATTTCAAGGTGGATTTTTATTAGCAACAAAATTTTTTTATTTTTTATTTCCACAATTTTTTTACTTTCTATTATTAATATCTACGAACTGGCTTCAAACACTTTAAAGAGCAACTGATTCATAAAGAACTAATAATAATAATAAAATAAAAAAAAAACAAAAACGATAATTTTTTTTAATAAATAACAAAAAACAAAAAAGCTATGTGGTGCTCCATCAAAAAAACAAAACTAAACAGCGAGTCCTCAGGTTGCGTATAGAGAAAAGTCCTTCTCAAGATAAAGGATAACTGCGAATATGCCAATAAGTACTTGCTGACAGCCTGTGGTGCCTCACCTTCTTTCAAAGCTAGGTGACAATATTCGCTGTAAATAATGCTAGCTATTGAAATGACCTTGAGAGTTCACTTGGACCCCAAGGTCAAATACATACCTGAATGTCCAGTTTTGCACTCTTTCTGATTCCGGAATAAAAAATAGGGGTTTCTATTCAAAAAAGAAACTTAACCTTGAAATGATTTTCGGGTCAAGGACAAGGTGACTACTGAATTTTTAAGTTATACTGAACAACTTTTGCCTGGAACATTTTCTCGGAAAATGCGATCATAAGAAGTTACAGCGCTCGTACCGATATTTTTGTTACATCCTGCATAATAAAAGTATGAGGAAATGATAATAATTTATCAAAAAATAATTACAAATAAAAATAGCCGCATTTGGCAAATGGACTGATAAAAATATATAACCATGAACTATAATACTTCTATGAGATAGAACAATCAGTAATATCGATCTCCTCACTCCGATCCGAAATTTCCAGTCCGCTGTCATTGATTCAGTACCGCTCAATGCATGTTTCGATCCCGCTTCCGCCTATAATACCAACATGTTGTTCAGGCGATCGGTAACGATGTGTGTCCTTCATTCACACAAGTAATGCAGGTCGGAAGTTCGTGTCCATCCGAACCTGTTCATCTCTAAACTATATTATGTACGTTACCGGGTCAAGTCACGATTCAGTACCGCATTGGCTGCCTTTCTTGCCACTCTCGACAGATCCAAGGATCAGCGAATTTGTGTCCGAATTGCCGTCGGACATCCATCACTAACACTAGAGATGCATATCCGAGGATTTGTGTCCATCCGAAGCTACCTATGTCTAATGTACTTTACATGTTCACAGGGGAACTGTCTTTACGAGTCACAGTGGTAGTAAGGTTGAAAAAGGAGAATGGGGAAAGAAAGAAGGTAGGACGATAGAGGAGAGACTGCAGAGTTGAAGACACAGGGAGAGGGAGCGTAGTGGATCAAATTGTGGAGAGACTGAGGTTTTAAGTGGAAACGGATGCTTTAGAACATATTGCAATATCCGTGGCTACAATTCACCAGTATTCACACTCACTTTCAAATCTCTTTATTTTGACCAAAATAAACTTATTTACAACGCCTACGATACAAATACTCGGTAGTGTTAATATTTACTCTTGTTTAGAGTTGCAAAATCAGTGTTTTCTGCCCAAATTTATATTACAAATGGTGTGCACAAGTTTATTAAGGCACTAGAGGATCCACGTGAGTTAATCCTGTATCAACGATTACTTATTTAGTTAGTTTCGCTTTTTTCCCCTTTATTGGCACAAGATATTTTCGCATTTTTTTACTTTTGGCATTGGCCTAGAATTTTAGATTGGTTTTATAGTACCAATTGTCTTATTAAAATTATTGAGTAAAGAAATTTGAAGTACAAATAACGAGAGCAAATTAGAGATGCCATCTACTACACAATGTGTTTGCTGCAATAAATAAATACTTTAAAAATAGTCTCATGATAGGCTGCTGTTTCTGCATTAAATCATATAAGCACTCATGTGTGGGCATCGGCCTAGAGGAAGTGAAAGACATTAATGATAACACTGACAAAGGGTTAAAGTGGTCATGTTTCAAGTGTAGAGAATTCGGTAACGAGTTAAAATGATTGAAAGCCTTCATTTTGCAGTTGCTGAATGACATTCAGCAACTAAAAACTAGCCATGGTTCATCTGCCGTGGAACCTGTTCCGTTCGAACAAATTATTGAGGAAATTAGCCAGAGAAATAAGCGAATGTGCAACATAATCATTTTTGGTATTGAAGAACAAGATCAGCAGGAATCTTCGCAAGTTCGCTTAAATGCTGATACGTCTGCTGTTGATAGTATTATTCAAGCGTTTGCGCCCGATTACTTACTTTCAGAAATTAAGCCTGTTTGGCTTGGTCAAATAGATCAGCGTAAACGTCGCCCTGTGAGAGTTAAATTAGATAGCTGTTCACAGTATAATCCGGAAAGTCAAAGGACTAAGGAATCATAGTGAATATAGGAACAAGCCTACATAAATTACCTTTGATCGTGCATCTCGACAACAGGATGCTTTTCGTATACTAAAGCAAGAGCTGAAGGACCCCGAACAGTCTGGGGAAACCAATTTACGGATTAAATACATCAAGCGCGTTCCTCAGATTGTGGGAAACTAACGATGCCCAACAGTCATCAAATCTTGGTGGGTTACTACCAGAAGGTTCGCGGGCTCAAAACAAAAGTTGATACAATTTACCCGTCGGTCTCTGACTGCGAATTTGATTTGATTGCTCTTTCTGAAACTAACTTATATTCAAGCGTGAACAATAGTGAACGGTTTTCGACGCAGTAGAATGTTTACAGGAAAGATCGGAAGCTTGATATTGTTGATCGTGTAAGTGGCGGCGGCATACTTTTAGCAGTGAATAACAAATTGTTGTGAACTGTACGTATATGGATACCAGCTTTATGTTATAGTTGTATATATATTCCACCTGATTTTGACCTGAATTCTTTTGAGCAATTATTTGAATCTTTTTGATCAACTAGATTTTAGGTGTAGAGATGAGGTTATTATTTTAGGTGATTTTAATATTGCCTTTATACATCACGATCCAAATAACAGAAAGTCTTCAATTATGAATAACTTTTTAGCAATTTACAATTTTAACCAGTTTAACGATGTTAGAAATTCCATGATTTGGTTTGGTCCAATTTAGTTAATATTACTATCTCACATGATTTTAATCCGTTAGTTCCCAAGGATACTTATCATCCAGCATTAGTTATTAACTTTTCGACTCCAGAACCTTATTTTAACTTTCGGTCTAATCCATGTCCTAATTTATATAACTTTTTTAAGATCTTCTCCGCGGTTTAATTCACACAAACGTATATTTCCTAAGTGGTTTACCTCTGCATAAGAAATTTAAGAAGTCTCATAATATCACTCATTTCGAAGAATTCAAACATTTAAGAGGAGTGGTGAAAATCAATTAACACAGCATATAAGGAATATATTCAAAGTATCCAGTCTTTGATACGAGTTGAATCGAAAGAATTCTGGTCGTTTATACGTGATAAAAAGGGTATATCCAGAATTCCTGGCAACATCACATTTAATAATGGGATTCGTACGGATCCGCACAAAATGTTAATGATTTTTGCTAATTTCTTTCAGAGTGCGTTTGGGTTGACTCTGTTGGTCCAATCATCACGTACGTAAATCTGGAATTACCAACTATTTCCCAACTAACTATGTTTCAGTTTAAGAAGCTGAAAAATAATTTTACATCTGGATATGACGGTGTTCCGTCTTTTCTTATTAAAGATTGTGCTGGAGTTCTTAATGTTCCTCTCAGTATCGCATACAACCTATCTTTAAGATCCTTAAGGTTTCCCTCTACTTGGAAATCAGCTAAAATATGACCGGTATTTAATTCCGGGAGACAAATCTGCTATCGAGAACTATAGGAACGTTTACAAGGTTTTTGAAATGATTTTGCACGATCACATTTATCCTTATATATGTCATTAAATATCTGAATTTCTGAAGAAAAGATCTACTGTTACTAACCTTACTATTATTATTCAGTACCTTGCGGAATGTCTAGATAATACAAGTCAAGTGGATGTTATTTATACCGACTTTGCAAAAGTCTTTGATAAATTGGGTGAATTTGGATTGGGTAGTCAACTCATTACTTTTTTAAATTCTTATTTTGACAACAGAATCCAGTCTGTTTTCTATAATAGATTTGAATGAAACCAATAGGTTGCTACACCAGGGTTCCTCAGGTGGCAAACCTTGGACCTATGCTGTTTCTTCTTTTCATTGATGATTTAACAAGTAGGCTAAAGTGTAACAGTTTATTATATGCTGACAATTTACAAATCTTTGTTGAGATTACAGGTATTGATGATTGCTATTTTCTACAAGAGAATCTTAATGTTGTTAGTGACTGGTGCTTGCAGAATAATCTACATTTGAATGCGTCTAAGTGCATTACCAAGAAGAAAGCTTGTCTAGATTTTAATTATGTGGTAAGAGACTTTAATTAATGATCTTGGTGTGTGGTTTGACACTAGGTCGAATTTTAACGAACACATCTTGTTGAGGATTCATTAACATTTATTTGTAGATTAGTATATTTAGTTTGGAACAAGAGTTTTGGGTTAGCAGTGTAATTCCGAATCTTTTCTTTTGTATTTTTTTTTGTTTTTTTTGTTGGTGATGTTTACGCGCACACTCATTGCCAGAGTCACTTGATCAACCGTCTGGGACGGATAGACACTCTCGCTCGTAAAAGAACTAATCTCTCTAGTTCTTCATTGTTGTAGTTTTTAGTGAAATACGACCGGTCGTGAAATAGACACAGTAAAATCCACTAAAGGGCAGTGCGGGGTCAACTCCTCAAAATACAGTCCACTTCAACACAGAGCGGTCAGCAGAGCAAGCGAAGACAAAACGTAAGTACTCTGGCATGATCGTTCTTTAAATTGTTACCAACATATCATAGTTAAACCCCTATTCCATTTCATTTGGCCACTTCGAGCTCGGATTTGCACTGCTTTTATTAGATAAATAATACGCATTTTTGCGATCGGTAGAAATCCTCAATTAAATAAAATGTCAACGTAGAATCTCGTTTAAAACTCTACTTGTTTTTTTGCGCTCATAATATGGTAAACATCGTGTACACTACGTTTCATTAAAAATTGCTACAAGACAGATTATTTTATTTTTGATTTCGCTAATCGTTTCTCGCTCATTTTTGTAGAAAATTTAATATTTTGTCATTAGCATATAGTAGATATAGTTTGTTTTTACTTAATTAGGGTTTTTTTGTATTCGTATAATCGGATTTTTCAACTCTCTCTCATTCTCTCGGTAGAAATATAGGTCAAGTTTGTTGCAGTTAAAGAATATTTTATTTTATTCTCTCATTGGTTATTGCTCTCTCTCTCTCTCTTTGGTGGAAATAAAGTATTCAAAATCGACTGCATCGAATTTGTAAAATAACTCAATTTCTCTGCTTCTCATTTTTTGTTATTGTTTTCGGTATTTTACAACACAAAGTGTAAAAAATATCGCTTTCATTCCTCATTTTAAGTAAATAAGATGGCGGCGGCTGCACAAAAACGAATTGATCAAGCCAAAGCACTCCGGGATTTATCGGTTGAAAGAATTTCGGAACTCTTTTGTTTAGCGGAAAAGGCTAAAACTGATGTATTTTTACGCTCTAATTTCAAAATTGGTTATGAAAATTTGTTCGATCTCTACTCGGAGTTTAATGCTCAACATGCTAATATCTTAAGTAATTATGCTCTCTTAGAAAATCCCGACGTTTCGGAAGAAAAAGATATTAGAAAAGATATCGATTAGAAATATTATTCAATTAGATGCACATACGAGGAGTTATTTAAGACGGAAGTGTCGGCTCGTTCTCTACAAGAAACTAAAACTTCTAAAGTGAAGCTTCCGAAGTTAAATATTCCTTTGTTTACAGGAGACATAAAAGATTGGTCACGATTTATTAGTTTGTATAATTCGTTCATTCATTCAAATGATGACTTATCACCGGTGGATAAGTTTCAATATCTACTCTCGTTAATTTCAGATTCGGCTTTAGTGGAAATTAAGCATTTTGAAATTTCTCCTGCTAATTACAAAGCGGCATATGACAAATTAGTGAAAAAATATCACAATAAACGAATTTTAGCTACACTTCATTGGGAAACTATTGTTGATGCGCATAATGCTAACTCAGATAATGATTTGAAGATTTTGTTAGACACCTTTGAGGACAATCTCATTGTATTAAAGAATCTAAACTTTCCCGTTGATTCATGGGACTTTGTTCTTTTCAATATGTTAAGTAAAAAGATTTCTCATAGTTTACTTAAAAGTTTTGAACTCACTATAGAATCATCATTATTACCTACGTATCAAGCTCTTTATGAGTTTCTCCGGAAAAATTGTAAAGCTAACGATTCGGTCGCTATGTTGCAAAGAGGTTTTAAACCTCCTCTGAAGCACTCACAAGTAAAACGTATCAAACGGTTCTCTAAAACTGCATTAATCAGTAACGCAGATTTCTATACCGATTCTTGTATTGTACACAAATGTAGTTATTGTAACGAGGAACATAAAATTTATAAATGTCCTACGTTTAGCACTTTGTCTCCCAAAGATAGATTTGAAATAGTGAAGCGGCGCAATTGGTGGTTTAATTGTCTCGGTGCCACACATGTAAGCAGACTCTTCCACTTCTTGCTGCAGGGTTTGTCACAAACAACACCACACTTTGCTTCACTTTGATACCTCTCCTCGCACTACTGCAAAAACGGTTACCTCAGATTCACACATTAGTACTACAGCTATTCCACAGCAAATACAGCCCTCTACTTCTCAAACACTCACTAGTACTGTACCTACGGTTGATAGTACTACTCGAAAGGTTGTTCTCCTCTCTACTGCTTGTGTGGAAATTTTGGATGCTTTTGGAAATTACCAAAAGATCAGGGTCTTATTAGATTCCGGCAGTCAAACAAATTTCATTTCCGAGCCATGTGCCCGTCGACTAGGTTTGAAACGTTACAAACTTCCTACCAATGTTGATGGCCTTGGACAGTTGGGTTTGAAAACTTCAACTGCACTCTCATCCACCATAAGACCTGTATTTCAAGCAACTCCTACCTTCGATATTGAAGCTCTTGTAATACCTAAGATTTGTGGAGATATGCCTCAAGTACCTGTATCTCTTGAAAGCCCTAATTCATTCTCTAACCTCATTTTGGCGGATACACATTTTGGTGTTCCTGCTCCGATAGATATGTTGTTCGGAGCAGATCTCTTCTCAATGATTCTCAAGGATGGAAAAAGTCAAAGTCGAATAGACAGTCTTGTTGCCTTAAATACTGTTTTTGGCTGGATTATTATGGGTAAAGTCAATGCCTCTGTTCCAAAATTGAACTCCTTTTTCTGTACATTAGAAAACACACTCGCCAAGTTCTGGCAGTTAGAGGAAGTTCCCCACTATATTACCTCTTCTCCGGAGGATCTAAAATGTGAACAAATTTTCGCTGACACTCATACTCGAACCTCTTGTGGTAGATACATTGTCTCTCTTGCTTTTCGTGATCTCGAAGTTCTTTTTCCTGATACTCGATTTCTAGCACTTATTCCTTGCCTTGGAAAGACTTCTTTTAGCTCATCCCTCTCTCTATGATAGTTATAAAATCTTCATGCAAGATTACCTCGACAAAGAGCACATGGAAAAGATTTTAGAAGAGACTCCTCCTCGGAGTTATTACTATATTCCTCACCATGCTGTTATTAATCATAATAGTAAAACTACGAAACTCAGAGTAGTATTCGATGCCTCTGCAAAAACCTCTAATACTCTCTCCTTAAATGATACTCTCTTAGTTGGACCTAAACTTCAAAAGGATATTAGTTCTATTTTGTTACGTTTTCGTTTACACTCTATTGTTTTCACCGCGGACATTCAACAAATGTACCCACAAATTCTTGTAAATGAGAAGCACCAGGATTATCAAGGCATTCTCTTTCGTTTCGGCCCAAATGAAACAATACAAGATTTTCGTCTCAGAACCATTACATATGGAGTATCATCCTCGCCCTATCTCGCCTTAAGGACATTGCTTCAGTTAGCCAAGGATGAACACTCCTCAGAGATAGCATCAAGAGTTTTTTTAGAAGATATTTATAGGGATGATGTTGTCACAGGCGCTTCTGATCTTCTCACAGCAAAAAAGGTGCAAACAGACCTCATTCATTTACTCAAACAAGGAGGTTTTTTACTTCATAAATGGGCGAGTAATACACCAGAATTGCTCGTAAATTTTCCTGAGGATTGTAGATTATTAGATCCCATGTCATTTTATTCGGATGATGATACTAGTCTGAAAGTTTTAGGTCTGCAGTGGCAACCAAACTTGGATACGTTCTTCTATCAAATTACACCTATAGATCTCTCTTGTACTAAACGGAATATGCTCTCCGAATTAGCCAGGACGTTTGATCCCATTGGATTATTATCACCTCTTTCATTTCTTCCTAAACACATCATTCAAAAATTGTGGTTTTTAAAATGTGATTGGGATGACTCACCTCCTCCAGATATCCGTGAAAAGTGGAAACGATATAAACAGGAATGCCCTTCTCTCTCGAATCTCATGATACCTCGAAAATTGGTCTCGACCTCATTCGTTTCCTGTGAACTACATGGTTTTTCTGACAGCTTTGAGTTGGGATATGCTGCTGTAATTTATCTTAAATTTCTCTATATTGATCGCCTTGCTCAAGTGTCTTTACTATACGCAAAATCTAAAGTTGCACCGCTTAAAACCCTTAGCATTCTTCGATTGGAATTATGTGGTGCTGTCCTCTTATCAAGTTTGATAGAATTTGTTGTCCATACTTACAAAAATAAGTTGAATATAGATTCGGTATATGCCTGGTCTGATTCAATGGTAGCTCTCACTTGGATCAAATCCTCTCCACATCGCTGGAAAACTTTCGTTAGTAACCGAGTCTCCTATATTCAGGATAAAGTTAAACCTGAATACTGGTTTTATGTGCCCTCAATAGACAACCCGGCGGATTGTGCTTGTCGCGGGTTATTTCCTCAACCCCTGGTAGAAAAGAAACTTTGGTGGAATGGCCCTACAGGTTATTGTTATCAAAGGAATGTTGGCCTCAAAAGGATATTCTGCTTCAGACAGAATGTACATTAGAAGAAAAACCACATATCTTCTTAACTCTCTGTTCTCTAAACTCTATTGACACATTACTCAATCGTTTTTCCTCTTTGAACAAACTCAAAAGAATTTTGGCATATTGTAAACGCTTTATATACAATTGCAAAAACCCTAACTCTAAGTTATTTACTCATTTCAGTTCACTCGAGTTATTTCAAGCACTTCTCATGTTAGTTAAAAGAGTACAACATCTCGAATTTTCAGATATATTTGACATAATAGAAAATAAACGACGCTTACCTAAAACTCTTAGAAAACTCAACCTGTTCATTGATAGTGATGGTTTCCTCAGGGTGGGCGGTCGTTTACAAGCCTCTAAACTTCCCTATGACAAAAGGTTTCCTCTTTTGTTGCCTCAAAATCATCGTCTAACTCAATTGATTATTGAAAATTACCACATAGAAAACTTACATCCTGGTTTTCAAACTCTGTATTTTTTAATCTCTCAACACTTTTGGATTTTATCAGCTCGTAGAGTAATTCGGCGTACGCTCTCTAATTGCTTACGATGTTTTAAAGTTAAGCCCAAAGCTCTTGAACCCTTTATGGGTAATTTACCCGCATCACGGATCTCAGAAGTCAAACCCTTCTCAGTTGTCGGTGTTGATTACGCTGGACCTTTTCTTGTGACTCCTTGGAAGCGACGAGGTGTCCAGCCTCAAAAGGCTTATATTTGTCTCTTTGTTTGTTTTGTTACGAAAGCTCTTCATCTCGAACTGGCTTCTAGTCTCTCAGCTGAAACATTTCTTTGTTGTCTCAAACGTCTCATAGCGAGACGAGGAAGATATTCTCATGTATTCTCTGACCAAGGTACCAATTTTGTTGGTGCATATAAAATCCCCAATGATTATATGCCCAACGCCGTAGCTACCGAGAATATTACTTGGGCGTTTAATCCCCCTTCGGCTCCACATTTTGGAGGCCTTTGGGAATCCGCTGTGAAGTCAGTAAATCTTTTAAGAATTGTAGGATCGCAAATTCTAACATATGAGGAATTCAATACAGTTCTTACCCAGATCGAAGCCGTTCTAAACTCACGACCTCTATACCCCATGAGTTCGGATCCTAACGATTTATCAGTCCTTACACCCGGAAATTTTCTCACTTTATCTCCGTTAAATACTATTCCTGAGCCTATTGTTACTCACATTCCCTGTAATAGATTGAATAGATGGCAATTGCTACAGAAAATACATCAGGTTTTTTGGAAACGTTGGCATAACGAATATTTACACACGCTGCAGCAACGTCAAAAGTGAAATGACATGTCGCGGTGTTAACATGTTGGCGATTTAGTACTATTAAGAGTGATAATGTACCGCCACTCAAATGGCAGTTAGGGAGAGTTGAAGAACTCCATCCGGGCTCTGACGGGATCTCGAGAGTGGCTACAGTTCGTACAGCCACTGGGTCTTTACAAAGACCTTTCGTAAAATTATGTCCACTACCCGCGCCCTCCGGGTTAGCTGGCTGAAATACCTTGTATTTCGGTGGGCGGTTTATGTTGAGGATTCATTAACATATATTTGTAGATTAGTATATTTAGTTTGGAACAAGAGTTTTGGGTTAGCAGTGTAATTCCGAATCTTTTCTTTTGTATTTTTTTTTTTGTTTTTTGTTGGTGATTTTTACGCCCACACTCATTGCCAGAGTCACTTGATCAACCGTCTGGGACGGATAGACACTCTCGCTCGTAAAAGAACTAATCTCTCTAGTTCTTCATTGTTGTAGTTTTTTAGTGAAATACGACCGGTCGTGAAATAGACACAGTAAATTCACTAAAGGGCAGTGCGGGGTCAACTCCTCAAAATACAGTCCACTTCAACACAGAGCGGTCAGCAGAGCAAGTGAAGACAAAACGTAAGTACTCTGGCATGATCGTTCTTTAAATTGTTACCAACATATCATAGTTAAACCCCCATTCCATTTCATATTATCTGCTCTCGTTAATTTCAGATTCGGCTTTAGTGGAAATTAAGCATTTTGAAATTTCTCCTGCTAATTACAAAGCGGCATATGACAAGTTAGTGAAAAAATATCAGAATAAACGAATAGCTACACTTCATTGGGAAACTATTGTTAATGCGCATAATGCTAACTCAGATAATAATTTGAAGATTTTGTTAGACACCTTTGAGGACAATCTCATTGTATTAAAGAATCTAAACTTTCCCGTTGATTCATGGGACTTTGTTCTTTTCAATATGTTAAGTAAAAAGATTTCTCATAGTTTACTTAAAAGTTTTGAACTCACTGTAGAATCATCAGTATTACCTACGTATCAAGCTCTCTATGATGTAAAGCTAACGATTCGGTCGCTATGTTGCAAAGAGGTTTTAAACCTCCTCTGAAGCACTCACAAGTAAAACCTATCAAACGGTTCTCTAAAACTGCATTAATCAGTAACGCAGAACTCTATACCGATTCTCGTATTGTACACAAATGTAGTTATTGTAACGAGGAACATAAAATTTATAAATGTCCTACGTTTAGCACTTTGTCTCCCAAAGATAGATTTAAAATAGTGAAGCGGCGCAATTGGTGTTTTAATTGTCCCACCAATGCATGGGGTGGGGGTTTAACTTGGATATGTTGGTAACAATTTAAAGAACGATCATGCCAGAGTACTTACGTTTTGTCTTCGCTTGCTCTGCTGACCGCTCTGTGTTGAAGTGGACTGTATTTTGAGGAGTTGACCCCGCACTGCCCTTAGTGGATGTTACTGTGTCTATTTCACGACCGGTCGTATGTCACTTAAAACTACAACAATGAAGAACTAGAGAGATTAGTTCTTTTACGAGCGAGAGTGTCTATCCGTCCCAAACGGTTGACCAAGTGACTCTGGCAATGAGTATGCGCGTAAAAATCACCAACAAAAACAAAAAAAATACAAAAGAAAAGATTCGGAATTACACTGCTAACCCAAAATTCTTGTCTCAAACTAAATATACTAATCTACTAATAAATGTTAATGAATCCTCAACATAAACCGCCCACCGAAATACAAGGTATTTCAGCTAGCTAACCCGGAGGGCGCGGGTAGTGGACATAATTTTACGAAAGGTTTTTGTAAAGACCCAGTGGCTGTACGAACTGTAGCCACTCTCGAGATCCCGTCAGAGCCCGGATGGAGTTCTTCAACTCTCCCTAACTGCCATTTGAGTGGCGGTATATTATCACTTTTAATAAGTACTAAATCGCCAACATGCAAAGACCGCGACATGTCATTCCACTTTTGACGTTGCTGCAGCGTGTGTAAATATTCGTTATGCCACCGTTTCCAAAAAACCTGATGTATTTTCTGTAGCAATTGCCATCTATTCAATCTATTACAGGGAATGTGAGTAACAATAGGCTCAGGAATAGTAGTTAACGCAGCTAAAGTGAGAAAATGTCTGGGGGTAAGGACTGATAAATCATTAGGATCCGAACTTATGGGGTATAGAGGTCGTGAGTTTAGAACGACTTCGATCTGGGTAAGAACTGTATTGAATTCCTCATATGTTAGAATTTGCGATCCTACAATTCTTAAAAGATGCGATGTTACTGACTTCACAGCGGATTCCCAAAGGCCTCCAAAATGTGGAGCCGAAGGGGGATTAAACGCCCAAGTAATATTCTCGGTATTTACGGAGTTGGCCATATAATCATTGAGGATTTTATATGCACCAACAAAATTGGTACCTTGGTCAGAGACTACATGAGAACATCTTCCTCGTCTCGCTATGAGACGTTTGAGACAACAAAGAAATGTTTCAGCTGAGAGACTAGAAGCCAGTTCGAGATGAAGAGCTTTCGTAATAAAACAAACAAAGAGACAAATATAAGCTTTTTGAGGCTGGACACCTCGTCGCTTCCAAGGAGTCACAAGAAAAGGTCCAGCGTAATCAACACCGACAACTGAGAAGGGTTTGACTTCTGAGATCCGTGATGCGGGTAAATTACCCATAAAGGGTTCAAGAGCTTTGGGCTTAAGCTTAAGACATCGTAAACAATTAGAGAGAGTACGCCTAATTACTCTACGAGCTGATAAAATCCAAAAGTGTTGAGAGATTAAAAAATACAGAGTTTGAAGACCAGGATGTCGGTTTTCTATGTGGTAATTTTCAACAATCAATTGAGTTAGACGATGATTTTGAGGCAATAAAAGAGGAAACCTTTTGTCATAGGGAAGTTCAGAGGCTTGTAAACGACCGCCCACCCTGAGGAAACCATCACTATGAATGAACAGGTTGAGTTTTCTAAGAGTTTTAGGTAAGCGTCGTTTATTTTCTATTCTGTCAAGTATCTGAAAATTCGAGATGTTGTACTCTTTTAACTAACATGAGAAGTGCTTGAAATAACTCGAGTGAACTGAAGTGAGTAAATAACTTAGAGTTAGGGTTTTTGCAATTGTATATAAAGCGTTTACAATATGCCAAAATTCTTTTGAGTTTGTTCAAAGAGGAGAAACGATTGAGTAATGTGTCAATAGAGTTTAGACAACAGAGAGTTAAGAAAATATGTGGTTTTTCTTCTACCGTACATTCTGTCTGAAGCAGAATATCCTTTTGAGGCCAATATTTCTTTGATAACACTAACCATGTAGGGCCATTCCACCAAAGTTTCTTTTCTACAAGGGATTGATTAAACAACCCGCGACAAGCACAATCCGCCGGGTTGTCTATTGAGGGCACATAAAACCAGTATTCAGGTTTAACTTTATCCTGAATATAGGAGACTCGGTTACTAACGAAAGTTTTCCAGCGATGTGGGGAGGAGTTAATCCAAGTGAGAGCTACCATTGAATCAGACCAGGCATATACCGAATCTATATTCAACTTATTTTTGTAAGTATGGACAACAAATTCGATCAAACTTGATAAGAGGACATCACCACATAATTCCAATCGAGGAATGCTAAGGGTTTTAAGCGGTGCAACTTTAGATTTTGCGTATAGTAAGACACTTGAGCAGGGGATCGATCATATAGAGAAATTTAAGATAAATTACAGCAGCATATCCCAGCTCAGAGCTGTCAGAAAAACCATGTAGTTCACAGGAAACGAATGAGGTCGAGACTATTTTTCGAGGTATCATGAGATTCGAGAGAGAAGGGCATTCCTGTTTATATCGTTTCCACTTTTCACGGATATCTGGAGGAGGTGAGTCATCCCAATCACATTTTAAAAACCACAATTTTTGAATGAGGTGTTTAGCAAGAAATGAAAGAGGGGATAATATTCCAATGTGATCAAACGTCCTGGCTAATTCGGAGAGCATATTCCGTTTAGTACAAGAGAGATCTATAGGTGTAATTTGATAGAAGAACGTATCCAAGTTTGGTTGCCACTGCAGACCTAAAACTTTCAGACTAGTCTCATCATCCGAATAAAATGACATGGGATCTAATAATCTACAATCCTCAGGAATGTTTACGAGCAGTTCTGGTGTATTATCATTTACAAGAATTTGTCGATATATTTGTTGAATGTCAGCGGTGAAAACAATAGAGTGTGAATGAAAACGTAACAAAATAGAACTAATATCCGTTTGAGGTTTAGGTCCAACTAAGAGAGTATCATTTAAGGAGAGAGTATTCGAGGTTTTTGTAGAGGCATCGAATACTACTCTGAGTTTCGTAGTTTTACTCTTATGATTGATAACAGCATGGTTAGGAATATAGTAATAACTCCGAGGAGGAGTCTCTTCTAAAATCTTTTCGATGTGTCCTTTGTCGAGGTAATCCTGCATGAAGATTTTATAACTATCATAGAGAGAGGGATGAGCTAATAGACGTCTTTCCAAGGCAAGGAATCTGCTAAGTGCTAGAAATCGAGTATCAGGAAAAGAGGTTCGAGATCACGAAAAGGAAGAGAGACAATGTATCTACCACAAGGGGTTCGAGTATGAGTGTCAGCGGAAATTTGTTCACATTTTATATCCTCCGGAGAAGAGGTAATATAGTGGGGAACTTCCTCTAACTGCCAGAACTTGCGAGTGTGTTTTCTAATGTACAAAAAAAAGGAATTCAATATTGGAACAGAGGCATTGG